>JAAIXI010000232.1:127183-162426 GCA_013403645.1 Heliconius nattereri
GTAATTGGTCTAATTGATATTTGTTTACGTTCTGCGACTGTTTTATCTATTACCGAAAACATTTGACCACAATGATCCGAGCTTAGATTAGTAATCATTTGTTTTTCTACAGTCTCACAATGACAAAAAACATTATCTATACAAGTAGCGGACATATTCGTTATACGAGTTGGTTCAGAGAAAATATTAAACAAATTAAAGGATTTAAATAAGTTTAGAAGACGAAGGCTTAGTGATGTCACCTGTAGTATATCTATATTAAAGTCTCCGCATACTATTAAAGATTTACTATTGGAACTCAAATTATTAAGAACATCCTCCATTTTCCTTAAAATACTTCAAAACTACCTGAGGTGGGTCGATACACGCATACTATAATATGTCCATTAAATTCAACGCAGGATAGTTCAATAGAGCGTTCGTCAGAGAGAGCTACTATATCTGGTCGTGATTTACAACGTATATCATTTTTTATTAATATAAGTGAGCCGCCGCGGATGGCCTTCCCTCTAACGAACGAACTTGACAATTTATAATTTTCAATATTTACTATATTACATTTCGAGATCCAGTGCTCAGTTATACACATTATATGAATATTGAATTTACAATATTATGTATATATAATTCTGATGTACAATATTAAATTTAAATGACCTAGGCGTTGTCTTATTGGAAGTTTAAATTGGAACTTACATCATTATACTTTACAGAAGTATTATTAGTACGCATGAGGACGCAATGCAGGGGCTCTTTATGAAACCTAAGAATTAAATTAAATAATTATAGACGTAAAACTATTAACAAAATATATTACTAGAATAAGATAAACATTAAATGTCTGTGAGGAGTGTGTCGTCGTCGGTGCCGTTAAGGGGGGCCGTGGGCACTAGCGCGCGCGGGACCTCCGGCACGCTGGCCGCCAGCGCCCGCACACTGCAACAAAAGGCCAGCCCCAGCGCCGGCGCCTCGTAGCGGCGGTGCCGGCGCAGCGTCCGCGCCCACCGCACGCGACCGCACATGCTCTCGCAGAACACCGCCTCGCGGATCTCGCTCACTGCCACCAGTGGATCGTTGAGTACCACCAGCGCCATGCTACGCCCCGACGACCGCTCTCGCACTATCGTCCAGAAGTACTTGGGTATCGGGAACCGCCCCGCGAACACCAGCTCGCGACTTCCGTCGTCCACCCGCACCCCCGCAGCGCCGTGCGTGCCCGCGTACACGTCCAGCACACGTGGCGCGGCGGCGCGCAGCACGCCTGCCACGTCCCGCTGCACGTGCGCCAGGTTCCCGCCCGCCACGGCGCTCCACGCCGCCACCTTGTTCGACGGCAACTCCGCCACGCGCGCGTTCTGGTCCTCGAAGTACGCCGCGGCTAGCAGGTGCGCGCCGGTCAGAGTGTGTCCGGCCAGTGCCACGTCGTCGTGCCGCAACAGCTCGCGCAGGCGCCTGTTGAGGCGCACGTCGTCGGACAGGTGGCGGTCTACGTCGGCGGTAGTCCTGGAGTCGAGCATGGCGTTGAGGTTGCCGAGCAGCGACAGCGGCGCGCCGGCGTGGTGGTGCGCGGCGGCGGGCAACACGTTGCCGGGCGTGCTGGCGACACGCGCGAAGGCGGCGCGGCCGCGGTCCTCGTCGTAGCAGAGCTGCGCGATGTGACGGGCGGCGGCGGCCTCGCGCAGGTGGTATGCGCGACCCTGCAGTGGCGGCGCACAGTGCGGCGCGGCGTGCAGCACGTCCTCGAACACGTCCTCCTGGCAGCCCAGCTGCAGCAGGGTCAGCAGACGCTGGTCGTGCGCGGCGCGGTAGCGGCCCGCCTCGCAGCGCGCGCTCAGCTCAGCGCGCAGCGGGTAGGCGAGCAGGCGGCCGGCGCCGCAGGACAAGCGCAGCTCTTGCGCGTGCTGGATGCGCACATGACCGCCGGCGGCGCGGTGTGACGTCACTAGGGGCATGTGTTCTGGGAGGCACTCCGCACACTGCAGCTCGATCACGCACTCCGTCGCTGTGCAATACAGTAGTAGGTTTATTATATTCTAGAGGCATTGCGTGTTGAGTGGCGAAAGTCAACACTATTTAATATTTCATTTCCTCGAGTGGGAACAGAACCTTTGTGCTCCTGCGCCATGACTTGCCTTATTTTATAGCAATAGTATCGTATACAATTACTTATATTGACATAACTTTTTTATTTATGAACCGATTGAAATAAAACAAATTCTAAATGTTAAGGGAAGTTTGCTAAATACAATAGTGCAGTTAAGCCGTTTTTGAGATAAGCGTAAACCAAAGAAAACGCAAAAAAAATAAAAATCAATGTTTTGGTTTCTATTATGTTCATAAATACCAATAAAATATTTTCTTATAGACAATATAGACAGCGATAAGTTACAGTTTTATTATATAAGTATAGATAATTATTTCGTCGCCCTGGCTCTAGCACAAAGACACTAAATGGAATGTCTCTAAAATGGGAGGGGGGAGGGGGAACGGTTTTACCATTAGAACCCTCTGCCTGCTGCGAAAAAATACATTAAAATTGTAATACTCTCTAGAATTATTATATTTTTAAATTGTACTCACTATCATTAGCTGCTAGAGTAGTCGTCCATCGTGCAAAAATAATTAAAAGAAAACCACAATACTTCCAAATCATTGCAAATAGAACACGATACAGCGCTCGCTATCAACAGCCGCGGACGCGCACTGCGAGAGGGATCGAGAGGGATCGTCGGGTGGCGCGTGACCCCACGGCGCGATAACCCGCTCCGCAAAATAACAACATGATCGTTTGCAAGGAGAACAAATTAAGTAGGTTACTATAAAACCTAATCATTTATTTTTTATAGCATCACCAACCAGCCAACAATCGTGCCTCGCGCCTCGGGCCTCGCCTTCCCGATCATAAATTTGGACTTAGGGTAAAATAAAACACTCATCTTCCATAGGTTGTTTATTATGAACATAATATACAATGCCGATGTTTATTATAAAAGCGGATAAAAACCGACGAGACACATACACCGTACAATGCTTTACTTATATAACTATTTAAATATTTTTAGTGTAATTTAGTAAACCTACGCTCGTAAGTACACTGACGTATTATTGCACCTAATGAACGAGTGTATTTTTAAATATGAACAAGCTGCAATTAGTACATAAACTAGAAATTCACATCGAGGAAAGAGGCACGATTTTGATATTTCTTCACCGATCATGTTAGAGTTACTATACTACTAGGTATTATGGTTTATTTGAACACAAATAACAAAGCTACAAGACTCAATGAAGTTGGGCCACTCTCGTTCCAAGTTTTGTGAAACTTGAATATACGAACACATTGTGTGTCAACAGTTATACGCTTACGACACAGAGGTTACAGAACATTTGGGAAGAGAGGTGAAGCTCTAAGGTAGAACAAACAATACATAAGATATCTACATCGTTCGGGGTTATATACAGGGGAGAGGCGCGCCTAGGAGCAGCAGGCGCGGGCGGGCGGCGCGCGCGAGGGCCGGCGCTCCACGGCGATGCGCGCGTGGTCGGCGTCGGCCTCGCGCCCGGCCGCCTTGTCCAGGATGGCCTCCGCCAGCTCTGAGAAGGCGCGGTCGATGTTGATGTTGGACTTGGCCGACGTCTCCATGAAACGGATGCCGTGCTCGTGCGCGATCTGCGAGTTGTACATATTCCACATTTAGCAAGTATAAACAAACAACTTAGTATCATTTGAATTATTTTATTCCGGCGTCGGTTGACTATAAGAATAGATGATCGATCGATGATCATGACTATAAGTAAACGCGCGGTCTGCCTTATGTTTAAAAGAAAAATAGTAAGTGAAACCAAGTAGGTATGTAGAGAAGAAATCATCCTTGTTTTTTGAGTGAAATTATGAAGTCATGATATTGAGTCTTTGCTGAATCTCTTTTCTAAATATTCATTCAAAATAATCATTCTAAAACGACTAATCTTTTTAATTATATAAATTTTCACAAACATCGATCTTCTAAGGTATTAATTACATCTTCTTCCTGGCATTAATCCTACCTATTAATTTAATCAAATCTTTAATTTAATCAAAATTAATTACATCATGATTCCTTAATATAATGAAGAGTGACAATTAATGGGGGGTATTTTTTTATTAATCAAAAAAATATGTATTAATTTTACAATATGAAAAACTATTATGGAAAATTTCATTTGAATAATCTCTCTCTTTCTCTCTCTTCGTTCTCTGCTGTTTTTTTTGACAACGGGTGCTGCATTTATTTCTCTCTCACGCAAATTTTAACAATTTACATAGAAGAGAAATATATGTAATAAATAGATTTATAATAAACAAATCCAATTTTGCAATAATAGACTCGAAGAAACTCCGACAACAATGTCAACTAATAAACGCTATTTAGGTTAGCAGGAGACGGCAAATATCAATTTGTTGTCTACCTTTTTTTTCAGCTTCACGCTGTATCCCGCACATAGCAGGGTAGGCAGAGGGGACCTAGTGTTAAGACACTCCATTCTCCCCTTTTTGCCGAATTTTGAAGACATTGCGTGTTGAGTAGCAGAACTCAACGCCGCGCTTTGCCTCGACAAGAAACAGAAGAAAGGGAAATATAAACGTAAATAAATATTTCACTTCCTCGAGAATGGAACCCACAACCGTCGCGTTACAGTCACATCTTCCGCCTCAAACTCTACTTTTCTACTATCTCTATTTTTTACTGTTTGATAAATATTTTGCGGCGCGGTACAAAGTATATAAACTGCAATAAAATTATAATTTTCGAAGATGTACTGCAAATGCATTGCATTCTAAATGCAATAAAAGTGCAGATTGTTGAATGAGATGTTTTAGAACATATTACTTAGTAAGTTCATTTCTTTTTGGAGTGAAGACGTTTTGAGTTAACTTGGTTTTTAAAAGCTGACTTTTAAAAATGAAGATGTGTTTTTTATGCGACAGGAGCGAAAAAGTAATTGAATTCAACGTGAATCACTTTAAAAGTAAAACTTATGCTAATATTGTATGAAATTCTAAAAAATAATATTAGTCTAGTTTTTTGTTAATTAATACATACAACACCGTTTCTTCATCTCCGAGTGGGTTATGTACCTAGTCAGAGATGAAGAAAGAGTCATGACGCCATTCTATAAATAGAAGATATTGATATTATAATCATAATCAAGCCATTGTTCCTTTAAGAAACGATGTGATATGCATAAAGCCACAATATGTGCATCTGTAATATCACACAAACACATTGAAGGCCAGAGCCAATGTCAAAAATATAAAATCATAAATTTGCAAGCAACTACATTTTTTCATACATCATTTTTACTAAGCCTGGTTTATTTGGTTAAACATGCTGATCTGGAGAGCTACTGGTTAAATTTAACAGTTTTTTTGTGTGTGATAGTCCAAAGTTGGCTACATTACTTGCGGTCTCATGCATCAAATACAACATTTTAACAGTGTTTTGTTAATAATGTATAATATAGAAAGTACACAATTTGATATTTGTCCGAGTGGAAAAGTTAATTGACCTTTTATTCCTATTAGTTATTGAAATTATTATTGTTGAGAGGAAACATTTAAATTTAACAAATATAAACCTAATTAAGTGTATCATAGAGACTAAAGTAGAGCAATTGTGTATAATTGTTAAATATAGCCAACATGTAATGAGTATGAGTCAATCGATGTTTTGTGTCAGTAAATGTCCTCAATTATTGTATATTGTTCCACACTCCTTGATTGTACATATTAATTATTGTGTTTTTTAATCAATACAAAACTTTATATGAGCCCTTGGTACAGTGACAGCACCTTACTGCAAATGTGATTTTCATTTAACTGATTTGGTGGACAAAGCATGGCTATGAGTTTTGACACTCGACATAAGTGTCTCAAGTCCGAGAACAGATTAGACCTTGTCTCTCTGTCTTTGGACATAAGCAGAGCAAAGTATGATGACAAAAAACATAAAAATTGAAGATTTATTATTAATCTCATTACATACATACATACAAACAAGTATTTATAAATTGTAAGCTTACCGCTAGATGATTAACATTTTCCTAGTTATTTGTTGACCAGTCATAAAATGAACTATGCAGACAAGGAATTATACAGATATTTTGAAGCAAAACAATAGTTTAATAAAATAATACTCACAGCTTCTCCCCGCTCTTTGCTGACAACTCTTTTCTCTTCCATATCACACTTGTTTCCTAATATCATCTTTTCAACATCTTCATTAGCATGCTACAAGAGACAATTTAAATATAGTGTCATCCATTAAACAAAAAAATACTTGACAATTTTAATACAAAATTACATACCTCATCTATATTTCTTAACCATTTTACAATATCATCAAAAGTTTTTTCATTAGTTATATCATAAACTAACATTATTCCCATAGCACCACGGTAGTACGAAGTGGTGATTGTGTGGAATCTTTCCTGCCCAGCAGTATCCCATATTTGTAATTTGATTTTCTTGCCGCGAAGTTCCACTGTTTTGATTTTAAAATCTATACCTGTATGAATTTTAAAATTAACATTATGAACGAATTAACATATAACACATTTAATTTTCTCCGAATTTTTGAGCTCCAATTTTTACCAGATTGAATAAAGACGGGGGCAAAATTAGTAATAATACCAAATCAATAAATAATGAGTTGAGTAATTGCTGATTTCGATATAAGTCAGCACGAAAATAAAATATAAAGATGGTTTAGTTTCGTACCAATAGTTGAAATAAACGTCGTTGTAAAATGGTTATCTGAGAATCTGAACAATATACATGTTTTGCCGACACCAGAGTCACCAATAAGAAGAAGTTTGAATAACAAATCATAAGTTTTCTTAGCCATTTTATTATTTTATTTGTAAAAACGAAGCTACTTTATATCAAAAATTCATTCGATCAAAAATTCTGACAGTTCAAATCTCAATTCTCAATGCCGTCATAAGCAAGTAGTTGCCATTTATTTTGTACGTAGATAGTAGTATTGATATATGGCAACTTATGTAGTACAATGTGTACAATACAATAGTTACATCTATTTACATTTACTACAACTCTTTATTAAATTTCCTTGATGATAAAATAACTTTCACTCGTAAGTTTTCAATATAAATGTGAAATAAAAATCGATGAAATATCACCTTACGATGTTCAAGTATATTTTGTCACAAAATGCCTAATCGTTACTTATTTTTAAGAGATAGATATATGGTGTCGCAGGCTTTCTTTAGATCTAATAAAAATCAATATATTTGTCACACAATGTACTGACATATAATCAACTATGTGTGCAGCGCATGCGCTTAAAGCTATTCCTTATTATTGTTATTTCGTGATTTAAGGCTAACTAAGAATTACACCGTAATGCAATAAAGAGTTCTGAAGAATGCAGCTTTCATACAAAACAAAAATAAAGTAAATCGGACTAGTAGATCCAGAGATCTTAGCGTTTAAACAAACAAAGAAACTATTCCGCTTTATTATATTAGTATTGTATTTATGAGCTTGCCATAGACCAGCAGGGCTTGAAATAACGTTAAAAAATTGGTATCGTTACGCCGGGTATCGATACTTGGAAAATAGCGTTAACTTGAAATCCACGTTGTCATTAGGTATCGTTAAAATAGTATCGTCATAAGCTAGTTTTGTTACCATAGCGGCCGTATTTTCTTTTGTTATTCCGAATTTTGATTGTTTCGACATCCTTAGTCTTACAATCGTTAAGCATTTAATTTTTTAAAACTTTAATGGGTCAGATTAATAAAATGATTTTCATTATAAAAAATATTTTGTGAAACTTCCTTTGTTTCTTTTTCTTTTAGCTTCATATTGTATCCTGCACACAACAGGGTAGGCAGAGGGAACCTAGTGTTAAGACACTCCGTTCACCACGTTCAGCCGAATTCTGGAGGCATTGCGTGTTGAGTGGTAAAACTCAACGCCGCGCTTTGCCTCGACACCAGAGCGAAGAAAGAGAAATATACACGTAAACGTAAGCGGCAACGTCGCATAAAGGTAAAAGGTAACTAAAGTACGTGTGGTAGAGTCACGTCGCCAGCAATGGCAACACGCATGGGCAGACTCGACCGGATCATTACCACCCCCGGCATTTAAAACCGGCGTTAAGTAGTGGCTTAATGCCACTGCGTTTCGCATTAGGTAATGCCGGGCTCCGGAGCCCAACCCCCACCCCTCCCTGGAATATGAAAGCGGCACATAAAGAGAAACTACCCCAGGAGGGTACCAGCACCTCCGGTGCTGGAGAATCCCTCCCTGAGTTCTCAAACTCAGGCTGCCCTTCGAATTCTGGGGAGGGCAAAGTACCGCGCACAGGACAAAATTTCAAACAAGGCAAACGTGACGTACGCCCCACGGCAACCCCTACCACACTAAACGTGGACTTTTGCAATATCAGGGGTCTTCACTCCAACCTGAATGCCGTCCACCACCATCTTGAGACGGCACGGCCGGCCTTGTTATTTCTGACGGAGACTCAAATTGTCCGACCGAGCGACACAGCCTACCTCCAATACCCCGGCTACAAAATAGAACATAACTTTATGCCTCATGCCGGGGTCGCTGTGTTCGTAAGGGAGGACCTGAGTTTCCGTCGTCTTGCAAATTTTGAAGGTCGGGACCTGTCTACTATCTGGCTCCGTGTAGACTCGGACGATCGAACCCGAGTCTACGCATGCCTTTACAGGTCCCACAGTGGTAATGCGGAGACCGATCGGCTCATGGAGCACATGCAATCGGCCATCGACGATATGCTCTCACAGATCCCCTCCGCTGAGGTCGTGATACTTGGCGATTTTAACGCGCACAATGCCAGTTGGCTTGGTTCACGCACCACCGACCACGCGGGGAGGGCCGCTTTTGACCTTGCTATGGCGAACGGATTGTCCCAATTGGTTGAGTCGCCTACGCGACTCCCGGACGTGGAAAACCACAATGCCTCCTTATTGGACCTTCTGCTGACTTCGCACCCGGGACAGTACCAGGTTGTCGTCGATGCTCCTTTGGGGTCTTCTGACCACTGCTTGGTACGGAGTGTCGTGCCCATTAAGCGCGGCAGTCGCAGAACACCCGCAACTCGTCGCGTCTGGCACTACAAGTCAGCAGATTGGGATGGGATGCGTACATTTTACTCATCTTATCCCTGGGGCCCGGTTTGCTTCTCTTCTGATGATCCTAGTACCTGTGCCACTGCTGTTGCCGACGTGGTTCTGCAGGGCATGGAACTTTATATTCCTAGCACTGTAGTGCCTATCGGTGGCAAGTCACAGCCTTGGTTTGATACGTCTTGCAAACTTGCTGCCCTTAGCAAACGCGAGGCATATCAAATCTGGGCTGAGGCGCTGGTTACTAAGGATCCGAAGGTGAAAGCCTCAAAAAGAGAGTATAACCGGGCCTCTAGGTCCTTTAAGCGGCAAATTGCCAAAGCAAGGTCCGAGCATATCGCCAAAATCGGCGAGAAGCTTGAGAGCTACCCGTCCGGAACTCACCAGTTTTGGGCGCTCTCAAAGGCGGCACTCGGCAACTTCAGCCAGCCTTCGCTTCCGCCTTTACGCAAGGGGAATGACATCTTGGTCCACACGGCGAAAGAGAAAGCCGATCTCCTGGGCGCTCTCTTTGCCTCGAACTCGACTTTGGATGACCAAGGATCAACGCCGCCGACCATCCCGCGGTGCCAGAGCTCAATGCCTGAGGTTAAGTTCACCCAAAAAGCTGTAAGGCGAGCTCTGTCCTCTTTGGACATCCACAAGTCGAGCGGGCCAGATGGCATTTCCCCCTTAGTGCTTCGTTCTTGTGCTCCTGAGCTGACACCGGTGCTAACGCGTTTGTTTCGGCACTCTTACTCAGTCGGCGTAGTCCCAGATTCATGGAAGAGCGCTCTTATCCACCCGATCCCTAAAAAGGGCGATGGTTCCGATCCATCTAACTACAGGCCTATTGCCATCACCTCCCTGCTCTCAAAAGTCATGGAGAGCATCATCAATAGCCAGCTCTTGGTTTATCTAGAGGATCACCGATTGATTAACGACCGCCAATATGGCTTCCGCCATGGTCGCTCATCCGGTGATCTTCTGGTTTACCTAACCCACTGTTGGGCTGCGGCTATCGAAAGCAAGGGAGAGGGCCTGGCAGTTAGTTTGGACATGGCGAAGGCCTTTGATCGAGTGTGGCATGGGGCGCTCCTTGCTAAACTTCCATCCTATGGGCTTCCCGAGAACTTATGCAGGTGGATCGCCAGCTTTCTCACTGGGCGCAGCATCAAGGTCGCCGTCGACGGTTTTTGCTCCAATCATATGCCCGTGAACGCAGGCGTTCCCCAAGGCTGCGTGCTGTCCCCCACGCTGTTTCTTCTGCATATCAATGACATGCTGGAAGATTCTAGCATTCATTGCTATGCAGATGACAGCACGGTGGACGCTGTTTACTCCGGCCGCGCAAGTCTTTCTCGGGAAAACGCTGAACAGAGCCGAAATAAACTTGTGTCTTCTGTTGAGGCATCCCTCGAGAATGTCTCTTCATGGGGTGAAAAGAACCTGGTCCAATTTAACCCCCTAAAGACACAGGTTTGCGCGTTAACCACTAAAAAAACCCCATTTATCGTATCGCCAGTCTTTCAGAACACTCCCCTTTCAGCCGCGCCCAGTATCAGCATATTGGGCCTTAATGTTTCGAATGACTGCCAGTATCGCGATCATCTGGAAAGCAAGGCCAAGTTGGCCTCGAAGAAACTGGGGGTCATCAATAGAGCGAGACGGTACTTCACGCCAAAACACCGATTGGCCCTATATAGGGCCCAGGTTCGGCCACACATGGAGTACTGTTCTCATCTCTGGGCTGGTGCACCCCAGTATCAGCTTGACCCATTTGATCGCATACAACGTAGAGCTGTTCGAATCATTAAGGACCCAGTAAGCTGTGAAAGGCTTGACACTTTGGCTCTGCGTAGAGACGTCTCCTCGCTGTGCGTTCTCTATCGCATTTATCATGGTGAGTGTTCTGAGGAACTGTTTGACCTGTTACCTGCCGCCGAATTTTCTAACCGCACAGCACGTCACAAACTTAAATATCATCCACACCATCTGGATATGTGGCACTCCACTACTGTGCGGTTTCGTAGAAATTTCCTTCCACGCGCCACCGAACTGTGGAATGGCCTACCCGCGTCAGTGTTTCCAGGTCGGTACGATATGGGTGCCTTCAAGAAGCGCGTCTATCTCCACCTCAAAGGCCGGCAACGCACCTGTAGCACCTCTGGTGCTGCACGGGGTCGTGGGCGGCGGTGATCACCGCCAGGTGACCCGTACGCTCGTTTGCCTTGTCCTTTTTCCATAAAAAAAAAAAAAAACAAAAGAAAAGGATGATTTATACCGCTACTTTCGAAGTATCACTAAATTTGACGTTAAGATTTAACGCAAATTTAACCTTATTATTACGTTAAGTTACCAAGTATTGCTACCAAATTGTAACGATACTTAGGTATTTATATGGAATTGCGGTAATTAACGTTAATTTAAATGTGAATTGGTAACGTTAAGAGGCCCTGCCATAGACTTCTAATCTTATTCTTAATTCTGTATTATATATTTTTACCTGTGCCCTGTGCTCCTGAAGAATGCGCGCGCCGGTTTCTGTGTTCTGTCATCTGTGCTTTCGCGTTCGCGTCGTATTTGTGATTTGAGTATGTGTTGAAGTTGATCCTGATTATTCATTGATTTTTGGAAGTTTTGCGATCCATATATTTTACTCGTACCATTAGAATTTTAATATGATGAGAAGAATATAGAACATAATGGTAACACATATTTGTAGTTAATGCGTCACATGAAAATATAAAAACAACAGCATTTGTTGACTTCATCTAGGCCTTGCTATTGCAAAAACTAGCTATATAACTTAAGGGTCCAAGATAATTCTATTCGTGAGTGTAGTATGGAGGAAGGCTCTACGGTTTATATTATTCTCTATATGATCTCCTGCCTTATCTGCCTCCTTAAAGTATAGCGTCCTATTAATGTAAAATGTATATTAGCTTTGGTTAGTCCTTTTATTTAAATCTTGTTGAAGTTGATTGTAGATAATGACATCGAGCTATAGTTCTGGTTGTGTTATTTTAATTATTAATTTTCATTCGTCTAATACAAATATAGCTCTCTTTTGTTTGTTTTAGTGTTTGAACCAGTCCATCTACTACCTTATCTCTATCAGTTCATAATAGTTTACAAAATTTACTGCTTCATATCATTAATGATTTTCTACTATACGTGACGCTGGCAAATTATTTGGCGCCAGTCATCGTAAAATCAGACCATTACAAAAAAGATGCATCGGCGAGGCGGGAAACGCATCCGAATGGATGATCCTCCCCCGGAATATGTAAATCCTATGACACCAGCTACACCTATGACCGATTATGGAGGACAATCGGTGCATGAACCCGAAACATCCACTGTTAACTATTCTGGATTTAATGTGGGCGCCGTTGTTAATTCTACCATGGCAGACGCGCCTAGGGAATTTGCGGATGAACATCAGGAAGAAGAAACCAGATCTCCTTCACCAGCACCGACTAAGCGGATAACGCGAAGTAGAGGTAGAGGCGGGGACGGTGGTTATGTGGGGCGTCTGGCTGAGTCTCCTCCGCCGCCCCCGCTACGCAGGCGAGGCCGTGGTGGTAGAGGGCGAGGTCGAGGTCGTGGCGCTGCACCACCTCCAGCTTATTCACCTCCCCCTGTACTCTTACCTGGGGATGATGAAAATAGTCTCTACAATATACTACGTTTCAACAAGACTGCAATAAATGTAAGTTGTTAAAACACTATTATCAACAAAATAGCATTTATGTTTTGGAATGAATATAATGCTTTTGCTTTTATTTATATTAAAAAGAACTTAGACTAAATTTAGGATTTAAATACAATCAAATCTCATTAGTGTCACAGTGACCTTTGTTATAAAGCAATATAAAACAGGGAATTATGTCACAAATCCATTACTATTAATCAGGTACAAATTAAAGCATAGACTGATTTAACTATAACATATTCATTTTGGCATGAGACAAAATGGAAACAGAAATACTGTTTCTAAAGCTTTTATGATTTTTTTTATTTTTATTTAATTTGGTTCAGGTTTACTCATGTTTTAAAATATAAAAAAAATGGATGTAATAAAAACAAAATATCAGAAAACAACTTTACACTTAACACAGCATAGAAATCTCTATCCAGATTGTAAAAAGGCACCCCTAAAAGAAAATAATCTAATTTTATATTCTTTTTATCTATACATATAATAAAGAAGTAACAATGGTGCATATGTACATTGAATATATTTACAAAATAATCATTGAGGGTTTAGGAACAGTAATAGAGCCCAAACCCACAAAAAAAATTGTGTGTGTACACATTGATCTCTGGAACTACTGGATGGATTTGGATGAAACTTTGTTGGTTGTATAGCTATTAAGTCTAGGCAACATTAAGGCTAAATTTATTTTGAAAATCTGGACACCTGATGAACCTTAACAGCCTGTCTAAACTATAACAGATATAAATATACTGCCTTGGGGAAAATTAAACAACATGACAAATAATTTCTACCCACATAACAAAAATGAAGGTCTGGAGTACCTGACGTGGAACCCTAGCAGCCCATCTAGTCACTAAAAGATATAAATACAGTGTCTTAGTAAAAGTTGATTAACATGACAAGCATTTTCTGTCCATATAATAAATATAAAGATCTGGAACAAATCATATAGAACCCTAACAGCCCAGCTAAACCTTAAGAGATATGAATATTCTGACCTAATAATTTAAAATAACATAAGCTAGGAGTACTTCCACATGGTAAAGGTGGTAACAGTTGAGGTCTATTTTATAATGATATGTATATTATTGAAGACTTTGTCTCCTCCATGAAGAATAAATACAATCATTGATGGACACTCTTGCATCCCCTGATGAACACATATAGTCACACATATAGATTAACACACATAGTAGTTAATTTTTTTATATTCTTTTTCACCTACACTACCCTCTTTTACACGAGTTCACTAACAGTATAATACAGAATTAACTTACGTACCTAATAATGTTTATTACTATTAATATCATGTATCAACATTCCTTATATAAATTACGATAATGTTGTCAAAAAACATTTTAGAAGTCATTATAATTGTCAGTCAATTCTGTGTATTAAATGAATAATCATGTAGTTCAAGCGGACAAAGCCGCAGGCGGGCTGCTAGTAAATAAATAATAAAACAAACATTATATTAACTATTTCTAAAACAAAAATTATGTAATTATATTTGTTAGAAAAGGTTTATAACAAATTTATCTAAATATTCAGAAGTCTCTCGGAACAGGTTACTGTTAAGGTCAAATTTTATATTTAAATAAGTGTAGGTGAATACCTGGTTTTAGACTTAAAAAGAAATAGAGGGTATGTATTTGATATCTGAAAAAAAAATTATCTATATATATTGTCTATACGCACAGTCATAACCGATGATGGTAGAAATGTGGAATTTTGGCAGGTGCTTATTATCATAGTGTGAACACCCACTAACAAGGAATTTTGAAAAAAAAATATACTAAAGGGGTGAAATAGGGGTTTAAAGTTTGTATGGAAAATCTTTAAATCTGCACTGATTTTTATAAAATTAGAAATTGAGACTTAAAAATTTTTTATTCAACATTTGTTCCTTGGTTTATTAGAATTCGCCTCCAAAACTGAAAATAATGTCAAATATATTGAATAACTATTTGTATAGTACAAGTGAGCAAAGCAAAGCCTAGTATACATATATGGACCGTTTATTTTGAAAGTGGTGTAAGTCCATTTTTGAGAAAATATGAGCTATCACGTAATTCATGCTTAATTTAATGTAATTTTTTTATTTATAACTAGTCCATGTTTAATTTCTCAATAAAATCCCATGTTTTGTACAACTTAAAATCGGTGGGTAAATGAAATTGCATAATCATCGATTATGAAAGTGGTGTAAGTCCAACTGACAGAGGTAAGTAGGTGGCATAGGAGATGGATGCGTGTTTTGTTATTTTTCATTTATTTTATACTAGCTGNAAACCTGAAAAAAAACATTATTTCTCTATTAAATAATATATATTATTATACATATATAATATAGCATGTCCTTTTTATTAAATTTATTTTTTCATTAATAATAATTAGTAATCCAATCATGGATCTCTAAAACGATGCAATTCTTACCCTATTTACATATATTGATAACATCTTTCCACAATCAAAGAACACCTGTGAGATAATGTAAGGTATAAAATGTGAAGGACCTGAGCTGCTATTTCATTGTTCCAATTTTACAACGTGAGTACTGGAAACAATAAGAACAATGAAAACTTTCACCGTCTTCTTAGTCTTCGTGGCTTCCGTCTACTCTTCAACCAATGTGCGGAGATGTAAGTTGAATTCTTATTTAATTGCGAATTTAATGGGCAATTGATGAACGGAGAGTTTTGAACGGAGGTTTCCATTGTCGACTCTGCTATATGTGGGTTAGAGCGTACAATTGAAATTTTGTAGTTTCAAATGTAAATGTAAGTATTCATCTTGTTGAGAAAGATTGAACTGTTTTTTCATTTAATCTATTTAATAATATGATTATATTTTTTTTAATACCAGGTACCGCAAACCCTGGGCCTCTGCCCACCAACACGACTATAGAAGGCTGCTTCAATCCACCATGTGAATTGCCGCAGCTAAAAGACGCTGTTACACACATGTCTTTCGTAGCTCGTAAGTACTAAGTACTATATATAATGTCATACTAATTACAGTAGGGTCTGCGAGTTGTGGCCACCTTGAAGGTTCTTTAAGCGCATTGTATACCCGAGAAGAAAACTATTAAAAGAACAATATTAAAATGAAATCTTGACAACCATCAATTGCTAACTTCAGAGTGGTCGTAACGAGATGTTCTTTTTAAGGTAATGATTTTTTCTACTCATTCCATATAAAACGGCCAGCTCACATATTTTTTTTAACAAATTATAAAAATATTCAATTGATATGAAATCAATAATTGAATATGCTTAAGAGACAGTCGGGTCCGGAGTGTCTTAACACGAGTACGGTGTCCCCCTACGGTGTAATTAATTTTTTTTTCTTAAGATCCAGAAGGGACCGTTTTTAATAGTCCAAACTTTAGGTAGGTATTCTTATCTTCGCACTGTATCCCGCATCTATATGCGTTATCCTGATAGCAGGGTAGGAAGATGGAACCTGGGAACCTAGTGTCAAGACAATTCGTTCTCTTTTGAGATTAAGTTCCTTACAGTCCGCAGCCACCACTAGCTTATCACAACGAGGAAATGAAAATATTAAATATTTTATTTTCCTGAGCTAACACGAGGGTCGTGGGTTCAATATCCACTCAAGATCGTCACGTCTATAGTCGACGGCCTCTGAACCTACCCTACCTAGAATAAGAACCATTTTGACAAAAAATAATAAATTAATTAATATTTACCTTTTAGCTCGCGACATACGGTCAATGCGCACATTGGTCACAGTGCATTTGGGGATCCTTAACATTCCATACGATCTTGGTGCCGCAGCCAACACCTGCGACTTCCTCACCAACACTCGCTGTCCGGTTAACCGAGGCGCTACTGTTAACTACACTTTGAGAATGTACATAGAATCGTTCTTCCCAGTGGTGAGTTAAAAATAACAATGAATATGGGGTCAGTTGTGGAGCAGGGGCACAAAGTGTGACTGTAAAACCGACTGCTTGTGGGTTCAATCCCCACTCGACGAAGGAAATATTTATGTAAATTTATGTTTTCATTTCTTCGCTCTGTCTGTGTCTGGCAAAGCGCGGCGTTGAGTTCCGCTACTCAACACGCAATGTCTCCAGAATTGGGCGGAAAGTGTTCGGCACGAGGTTCCCTCTGCCTATACTGCTGTGTGCGGGATACAGCGTGAAGATGATTTATTTTATTTGATTTGATTTAATAAATTCAAAACATCACAAACGTAGACTTTGGTGAATGGTGTTTTCAATTAATTAGCAATTATTAAATTATTCATCAATTGAAAACTTTATTTCGCCAACATATTTTTGTTATAGTTTTTTTTTTTAAAAAGAAGTCAAAATCTTGGATATAGTACTATCGTAATAAAGCTTTATATAAAGCAAAAAAAAAATACAAGGAAATTATACGAAAACCTATCTGTATTATTATTAAGACTTAGATATTTCTTATACGTGGTCCTTTGAAGTTACTTTTTTGTATTTCCAGGGCGCATACGCCACGGTTGAATTCCGCGTGGTGGACGAAAACAAGAACGCCGTGGTCTGCGTCCGCGTGCCTATTCGCATCGTTGACCCGCGAGCTTTGGACAATGGCATCGATGCCTAAGCTACTTCATATATTCATTTGAATGGATTATCAAAACTTCTTATTTATATTTCAATCTATATTCATAATTTGTTTAATAAATTGAAATGAGTAAAATTGTTTATTTTTATTAATATGTTATAAGGCTGTCCCGTAAATTAAAATTTAAACATATATTAATAATTTATTCCCCTTAAGAATCGGAACGGCCGTTGTTAGTAGTCAAAATATTATGGAGTGAACTTCAGATTCACGCTAACACCATTCCGCACATAACGGAGAGTCAGGGAGAACCTTGTCTAAAGACATCCGTTATCCGAATTTAGCGGAATTGAAGTAGGAAAAGAAAAGAATTGTGACAATAGTTTCAAATGGGAATCGAACCAACTATCATCGCGCTTACATATTTTAATAGTTTAAAATATTAACAGCAGCGTGTCCACAGTGGAATTCAATGTCTGAACGGCATCGAGATGTTGTAAAAAATCTAAGGATTCAAATTAAAGTTACGTACGCTTTAAATAAGACACCACTGGGAACTCTGCTAACTTTTATAATTTTAACTTGTTACTGGTTTTTAATGATGTGACATTATATTTTTAAGTCTTTTGTCTTTTCTACATAATTATTTTTGTTAAGAATAGATAAGAATAAGTTCTAAATATTATTAAGAATTTTCTATTAAAAATCTCGTTTATTAATTAGAATTAGTGAGAGTAGGTATAATTTATAAAATATTTTTTGCTAAAATATTTTGATTTAAGCTGTTAATTCTGTACAGCTTAGGCTTATTAGGACTTCCAATCCCGGAGTTTGTAAATCTCGTTACTTGTGGGATTTACTCCCCCATGTCGGAATCGAACCCACACCCACAACATTTTAAATGTAGGTATAGTATAGTATTAAAATATCTTATATTAAATTTGAAATAATTGAATCCAATATGTCGCGTGTGCATTGTTCGTACTCGTACATTGTTAACGCGCCAACGACTCGGAAACTGGAGCCGGCGGTCACTGCTTATCAACATTTATGTTTTTTTATGGAATTCAATTTTAACCCGACTCCAAAGAAATAAATCTAAGCATATAGTATTAAAAGTGTTTGTTCAGCTTTACGCTATATCCCGTACATTAGACGTGTTGAGCGGCTTAACTCAACGCCGCGCTTTGCCTCGACACAAAAGCGCAGAAATAAAAATACTAAATATTTCATTACCTCGTCTAACTATATAGATACATATAAGTATAGTTATGTCGGGTAATATTTACTCTGTGGGTCGCTTTATATTTTTAAAGGCGCCAAATGGAATACGCGTGTCACTTTCAGCTTCAGATTTAAAAATAAATTTGGACAAAAAAGGCCTCAAAAACAACCGCGAACGATTGACGTACCCAAATTGGCTGCCTTTTGTTTTTTTTAATCCGACTCTTAAAATCTGACGTTTTTCGAATAATAAATGATGCCAAATGCAATGATTGTTTTTTTATTAGGTATTATAAATTTCCGCTGCCTAAAGACTAATTACTAAGAATTATCATTTGGCAAGAAAGAATGCGATTTATTATTATATTATTAAAAAACAAAGTCGCTTTTCGTGTCTGTCTGAACTTTCTAACTCTTCTTCTTCTAAACCACCCAACGGATTTTGATGCGGTTTTCACCATTAGGTCGAGTATTTCTCAGGGAAGGTTTATATATAGTTTATTATTTGTACATTCTTATGTAAGTTAACATAAATAAGATAAATGTGTATAAAGTCCTACCCGTTGATGTACTTTCGCGCATGCACTGCTTTAATGGTAATTACTACATGAAAATAATGTACTGGAGTATTGTTCCTCTTAATAGATCTACAAAAAAGTCCGCGACAGCATATTCGTATCTTTTAAGTATAACGTGTAGTGATCGTAGTTCTGTCTAAAAATAGTAAATTCAATATATTTTTTATTGTGAGGGATATTTTTCCATAATGGTATTAATCCTTATCCTTTAAAATACTTTATTAATTTTCTACGTTAAACGAAGATAAAATTTGCTTTTTACACTATTTCGAAATTGCGAATAGTTTTAGAGAAAAACGCATTTAATTGTTGACACATCACGCCGTTGACACATCAGCTATGTTTCACTTATCCCTTACTCTTAGCATATAAATAAGTATATTAGTTACGTTGGCCATTTAATGTAGATCTAAACTGTCTTTTACTGTTTTTCATTTTAATAAGTATTTTAGAAGTTGTTACAATATCAAAAAATTCTTGCTGCGAAATGGCTCGCCACTCGCCATTCGTCCCTCCGCCCTCCGCGACGTTTTGCGTCCGCCGTGCCAGTGGTAAAATGCTCGGCTGCCACACGGCCGGCCCGGGTTTGATTCCCAGCCGATGCATTCTATTTAATGTTCCTCACAGGCAGCCACGTAGTGCTTGCTTTTCCTCAGGGACAGAGTACCCTTTTCCCTACCCAACTGGTGTCGCTGCAAAAGCCAATAGAGGTAACAGTCCTCACCGTCCGTAACCGTCAGAGAACCAAGGCCCTGATGTCGTTCGGAGCTACTACTGGCAGAGTAAATTTAGAAGTGATAGTACGTACTTTGGAGTTATACAATAATTATAATGCATTTCCACGCGACATAGTTGGTTACATCTTTCGTTTAAGTATTTTTGGGTAAGAGAATAGTAGGTAGTCTGTTGTTTATAATTTCTTTCGTTTAAGTTTTCTGTTGTTTGTGTTATTTATTTGTGTTTATTTTAAAACAATTGGAAAATCCTTATTGGAACTACGAAAATGCGGGTTGCATTAGGGTTTAATTAATTTTCACATTATCTTAAGTGCTTTGCAAACATACATTATATGAATAATTTAGTAGTTAAAGCGGGCGAAGCCGCGAGGGGGTCGCTAGTCTGAATAATATTTTTATTGTGATTATTGTAGATCGGCAAGAGAGAGTTATGGTCATGATGCTATTGCATACATATAAGTTAAAAGAGTAGGTGATGTATGTATTGCCAAATGTAGATTACAGCAGAACACCGCGCTCGTATTAAACCATATTATTGCAGTTTAGAATGCAGTGAAAAAAACCAAACCAGCGAAGATTGTGCCGCCAGCAGAGGTGATTGTAAACTTACCATAGCATTTATAATGGGCTACATCGTCGAAGCGACGAGTCTTCCACAACTGCGACCAAGTCTTTGTTTAAGTCAAGTTACTCTCTCTTGTCATTAATCCCGGCGGGTGTTTCCAGGGTCTGCCTTCCTGCTTAACCTATTCCACTTTATACGATCTGTAACGTCCTGAGTGGTTCGACCATTGGCCCTAATGTCCTACATCACGACATCCAAATACCACATCCTTGGGCGTTCGAAGGTCTAGCTCCAGGGACAGGACAGACAAAGCAAGTAACTTGCATCCGATATAGTTCCTACGCCGGTGCGCAACGTTGCCATACCACCTTAGGCCACGCTCTTGGAGCTAATCCGCTACGTCATGGACCCCAAGACTACCTCGAATGAATGTGTTACGTGTGCGTCAGACCGCGTTACGCCGCCCATTCACCTCAGCATCTTCATTTCTGTGACGTGAAGCTCCTCAGCGTGCCGAGATAGTGCTGGCCAACATTCGCTGCCGTTTAAAAGAACCAGACAGATGATGCTCTTATATATCAGCCCTTTGAGCTTGGGTGGTATTCTGCGGTCGCAGACCACACCAGTAAACTTCCACTATTTGGGAAGTAATTTCCACCACCCAGGCAGCGCTTATCCAGCCATGGACATCGCGATCGATGCCTCCAGACTCATGCATAACGGATCCAAGGTACTTGAAACATTTCCAACTTAACTAGGCTGGCTCAGGACCTGTAAGGACAGTGCTCGAGTTCGGGCTTCCTCAGGCTATGTATTCGGTCTTCGACACATTTTGTTTAAGACGCGTTCTCAAGCGCGCAGTTCCAGAGGGTCACTTTACGCTCCAGCATCAGCTGATTCTCTTCAATGAGTGCAATGTCATCGGCATACATCATCAGCCATGGAGGCTGATCCTGGATGTAAGCCGTGACAGTACACTACATTAAAAAAGAACGAACTAAGAGCCGAGCCTTGGTGAACCCCCTACTGTGGTCTAAAGGGTTTGGTGTCGCCCACAGCAGTCCTAACCATCGCGAATCGCAAAGCGGGATCGTGGTACATATCTCTGATAATCTCAATATAGGCCTCAGGCCTCAGGGATTGGATCGCAATGCCCTCCAAATACATTGACGAGGCACACAGTTAAAGGCCTTCTGCAAGTCTAAAAAGGCCGCAAATCTAATGCATAGCTCTCCTTTTTTTTTCCTGTATGCCTCCATTAAAGTACTGATTAAGTTTGTGGTAACGCCCGAGCCAAACCAAGTGTTGTTGGAAAAATTCAAGCTTTCTGGTATCGATACTACAATAAGAATAATCAAAGCTAAAGATTTTGGTACAACACGCCATGAAACCGAGCAGGATAGAACTGTTTTTTTGATCAAAACTTTAATATCTTAAAATACAATGCTCGCTATTACATTATGTATGTGAAAAAAAAAGATTATTTATTAAACGAAACTAAATTCGTAGTGAACTTCGAACTTGGAACTGCGCGTGAACGAAGACGAACTGAGAGAGCTAGTTTTGTCAGACCAGTGACGTCACGCGGGTCGGTTACGGATCGACGGAATCTCGCGTCGCGCGCTTACTTTAAAGGACAATATCTCTAAAACTAATAGACGTATCAAAATAATTCTTTCACACGTATTTTTTATTTTTAAAAGACAATACGATGAGCTAGAAATTAAATTTAGTGATTATTCTCCATTGATCACTGCAATTTGGGTAACTACCAGAAGGGTGAGAATCGAAGTGACAACCATCGTATCAGACACTGTTCTGCTGCGATAGCTTCTAACAATTGAAAATATTAATTATTATTTTATTGGAAACATGACTTTCAATATATTTTTTCAGAGATACATTGCCCGATATAAGATCAATTACTATGTCTGAGATTGGCATTTGGATGGAAAAGTTCCCAGCACACTTTCTAGATGATCTTTACCTAAAATACATAGGATGGACTCTTCATGATAAAGTAAGTGTACTGAAATATTGATAGAATGATACTGTTCAATTTAATAGATTTGAATGTTTACATGAAATTAATGTTAATTTAGCCCTTTATACCCTAAAACACATTCTGTTTGGTAGCGTTTTATTTATTAAATTATTAGTATAAAGCTAGGAAACAATAAAACCATTTTTTTATTCAAACTAATTTTATTCTTAAAGTAAATTGTTTATTGCTAATCTGTACCTATATAGGTATAATGCTTAGACGAAATTTCAAAAAATGGTGAATTGATACTTAACAATTTTAACTATTATACATTTTCTTTATTATCAAATATTCACACTCAAATGTCTGACTGACAAATGACGAAGAAAAAATCAGATTGTCATACTTTGTCACCTACATTTACTTAATATGTACTCGTTTGTGGTGTCGCAGGTGGGCGAGGTGCGTCTACGCTGCCTGCAAGCTTTACAGCCTCTTTACGAGTGCGAGGAGCTGAAGGGTAAGCTGGAGCTGTTCACGTCCAAATTCAAGGACCGCATCGTGTCCATGTCGCTGGACAAGGAGATGGACGTAGCCGTGCACGCCGTGCGCCTCGTCATCGCCATCCTCAAGATGCACCCTGACGTGCTCACGGACAAGGACTGTGAGAACGTGTACGAGCTGGTGTACTCGTCCTGGCGCGGCGTGGCGGCGGCGGCAGGTGAATTTCTCAACGTGCGCCTGTTCCGCGCCGAGCCTGCGCCTGCCACGCCTGCGCGCTCACGCCGCGGCAAAGCGCGCCTGCCCAACACGCCGCTCGTGCGCGACCTCGTGCAGTTCTTCATCGAGTCCGAGCTGCACGAGCACGGAGCTTACCTCGTGGACTCGCTCATCGAGTCCAACCCCATGATGAAGGACTGGGAGTGCATGACCGACCTGCTGCTGGAAGAGGCGGGCCCCGGTGAGGAGGCGCTCGACAACCGCCAGGAGTCCTCCCTCATCGAGCTCATGGTGTGTTGCGTGCGTCAGGCTAGTACCGGCGAGCCGCCCGTAGGCCGCGCCGCCCGCAAGCACGCGCAGCTGTCCAAGGAGCAGGCGAAGCTGGTGAGCGATGACCGCGCGCGCATGACGGCGCACTTCATCGTCACGCTGCCCGCGCTGCTCGACAAGTTCGGCGCTGACCCCGAGAAGCTGGCCAACCTGGTCGCCATCCCGCAGTACTTCGATCTAGAGCTGTACACCACGCAGCGCCAAGAGGGTAACCTCACGCTGCTGCTGAAGAAGATCCGAGAGATCGTGAAGGTGCAAACGGAGGTGGAGGTGCTGGAGACATGCGCGCGCACTCTGGAGGTGCTGTGCAGCGATGCGCACGCCGTATACACGCGCTGCAACGTGGAGCGCGCAACCATCACAGACATGTGCGTCAACCGCTACAAGGAGGCCGTCGACGACTACCGCTCGCTGCTGGAGGGCGGCGAGACGCCCGACGCCGACGAACTGTTCAGCCTCACCAACTCGCTACGCAAGGTGTCCATCATGTACATGTGCCACAACCTCAACGATACGCACATCTGGGACTCGCTGTACGAGGATCTACCGCGCTGCGTGGCGGACGCGGGTGAGGCGGAGGGGGACGTGGCCGAGGGCATGGGCATGCCGGTGGAGGCGCTGGTGTGCGTGCTGCGTGCCTGCTTCTACTCGGTGCTGTGGTCGTTGCACGAGTTGCAGGAGCGCGGGGGCGACGCCGCGGCCCTGCAGGAACGCGTGCGAGCGTACGCGACGCAGTGTCGAGCGGTGGTGGCGCGCGGGCGGGCGCCGGAGCTGCGCGAGGAGGCCTACGTGTGCATCTGCGACCTGCTCATCTTTTTCGCAGAGCAGCCGGGCGGTGGGGGCGCGGGCGGGAGCGCGGGCGGCATCACGCTGGAGGCGGACGCGGCGCTGTGTGACCTGCTCAACGACTTCGTGCAGGAATTCGTCTTCGTGCAACACAACTACGGTAACGAACACACACACACTACATTCAAACGCGCACATTTTGATAAACATCAACCAAAATTCACTATTGATTAATACCATAAATCTAAACAGCAGAGTATAGACTGAATTAATTATTATTATATGCTTATATTAATAGTAATAATAATTATTAATATCAATAATGTATAGTTTACTTAATGTTAAGTAAAATAAAAAAAAGCCAAAGCTAAAGCCGCTATATATCTATACGCTAAAAAAAATAGGTATATATTAATCGTTGTATTTTATATCAAGCTTTGTATTCATTTATAAAAATATCTTTTATAAAAACACTATAAATTTTCATTGACGATCAATTCGATTGAAGATCAATTCGTCCAGGTTACTGAAAAAAGAAATATTTTTAAAAGTTTACTTTCTAGAATTATATAAATTATTGTCAGTAACATATACAGAGTTTCCACCCCGTTCCGCTTCCGCGTCGTCCTCCTTTTACGGGAACAACATATAGGGTAAAATATTTCAAACCTGTACCTACAGAAATTAATCAAGGTACCTCAACAGCTTACACATAGAATTTATTTTCATATCGCGATGGTTATTCATACCTGTATGTCGTGAGACGCAGTAGGTTATGTGTGCGTGCGTCGTCCTTAACAAATAGCGTTTTATTTTACGCCGATAATTTTATTATTTTTTTTGTTTAAAATAAAACCTTTCATTTTTGGACATAAATATATTTTTTAATGGTATTAGGCTCTTATAGAGTAGTTAAAACTGTGGTTTCATTTAATGACAAAAACACTGTATAATAGCACCAAAAAATGCATAAACATTTTAAGGTTGAGTGTCATATACACATTATGTATTTATTTATTTCTTAGAATAAACAAAATAATTCCTCTTTCATAAAAATATACTCTCAGCATCCGAAAAAAAAAATAGATGACTTATATAACATATTTTTATAAAGTCTCTAAGAGCCCGATAAGAATGGAGAGCTGCATTGGCTTTTAATGAACAATTTTTGATACAATTGCTTTTTATCTGAACTTTGAACTAAACTGAACACACCATTTTTTTTCTCTAACCCATATAGTAAGGGAATGAAGAATAATCACTAAATTGAAATTCTAGCTCATCGTATTGTCTTTTAAAAACAAAAAATACGTGTGAAAGAATTATTTTGATACGTCTATTAGTTTTTGAGATTTTGTCCTTTAAAGTAAGCGCGCGACGCGAGATTGCGTCGGTCCGTAACCGACCCGCGTGACGTCACTGGTCTGACAGAACTAAGTCGCTTAGTTCGTCTTCGTTCACGCGCAATTCGCGCTCTTCTGTAACTAGCGTTCCACAACGAAAAATTTCAAATTTTTGCAAATATTTCAAATTTTTGCAAACTTCAAATGCCTGTAAAATCATAACTACTTGGTTGTTTTTAATGAAACAAATACTAGTGCATTTGTATACGTAAAAACTTTACTTTGAAGCATTAATTCATACCTATTACCATTCCTCATTATGCCCTTGATGTTAAAGTTCATTTTCTCATAAAAAATATCATAATCAAATTTAAACAGGACATGGTTATTTAGAAACTTGATGTTATTATTATATATATTTTTCAGAATTTTCAGAACATTTTTAAGCTTGCTTAAAATAATTTTTATGCATAATATTTTATTTATTGTATTACTCCTTCAAAATGTAAATAATAAATAACAATGTAATGTTTTAAAAGATTGTGAGGCGTGTTTTTACACGGTTATGCCACACTGTTATACTAGATGCAACATGATTATATGGATGGATGATTGATAAATCTCTTAATTAATATTTATATATGTACCACTAGTTCGATTTATTTGTAATTTATGGCATATATAGCTAACTAATATGTGAATAATATATATCATTTTGGTAGGTGTCAATTTCAGGAGTAGAATATAAAAGCGCCCTTAAAAAAATATTTTTTTTACAACTTCTAATGTTCCGAAAATTTGGAATAATTTATGTGTTATATTATGTTGTACATATAAAATGTAGTGTCTAGGATCAGAGACAAACAAATATGGTATGTTGCTATTTCAGATAAAAAGCAATACAATACTATTCAAAATAATTCATTAGACGTCAGTCCTGCTTGCCCATGCCCTAGGGCTAGATACTTTGCAAAATTTACAAGTTGATTAAAATATTATAACATGTATGTTATGAACGTTCTGGTTGGTCTTCATGAGGGTGGGTTAAAAATCGTCTCCTAAGTTAAAAATACAAAGGCTAACGATGTTCTTCGTTATTGCTGGAAAGAAAACACCTACATTTGTTAATAAGGAATCCAAATTTAAAGGGTTTGCTTTGGTTGTATTTTGTCCTTCTGTGTTAATATTGATTAACATTTAATAACTTACAATTAATTTGTTATGGGGGTTACCCGACTGCGTCAGAACACACTTCTTTCTGTGGCACACTCAGTAGCCTTAGTAGTGAAAAGTGACTGTTAAAACACCTTTTGAAAAAAAACCAGTTATCGGTATAATAGTCGTCACCATCTGTCTGTAGACAAGAAGCAAGAACTCAAGAGTATATATAAAGGCATGCTGCAATACTAACTTATTAAGAAATGGTTTCCTGATGGTGACGTGATTGGATCTTTTTTTAAATGATGGACGTTACAACGGATACAAAAGGGAAGAACAACCCTGTGGAAGAATAGTGTTGTTCTTCTGCGTCATTTCATTCCATCATTCAACTGGACCGGACTTATGAAATTTAAGCAGTATGGCAAAGTAATGTCCCGACTCCACATAAAAGTATTTTTGTAATGATTTTTAATGTTATTGTTTTTTATAAAGAAAAATTAAAATACAGCGTTTATTATTTAATCTCCTTTTCCTTCCGTGACATGTTTAACCCGCCCTCGTATGCGTGCCTTTAGTAATGTTTCTTATATTATTTGTGCAATATAAATATGTAATACTTGTTTTTAACGATCAGAAAAATATGCATTATCTTCGTTATATTTTAACGAAGATCTGTGGCAAAATAAACACGCGCTCGAACACGCACTCGCAGTCGTCCGCGGGGCGACCGGCCCCGCGGGCGGCTGCGAGCGGCGCGCGGGGCGGCGCGTAACGAGCGTGTTCTGCTTGCATGTGGCGCGGCGCGGCGGGACCCTGCCGGTAAGCACCTCTCCGAGCGCGCAGTTTACCTTAGTAATGCCGCGGCCGCCCCCCGCGCCGCCCCCGCAATGCATATTAGTCTGGATCTGACGCTTCACCGTGACCCCGCTTCACCGTGACGCCGTGTCACGGTGTCTTCTTCCTAACATTACTAAGGGAAAATTGTCGCGCTCGCTCTATTCGTCGCATCCGAGGCCGCGGCTCCGTTGTCGCCGCCTCGGGCTCTGGCGAGCGCGCGGCCTCGGATCGTCGTCATATGTTTATCATTAGCACTAAGCAGTATATACTCGTGCTTTGGCAGCATGTCTCGTGCCGTGTTTGTCACTGGACCGCCTCTCTTGGGCCGCGGTCTCTCGCAGTCGCCACATTTAACTGATTTCTGAACTACTTTGCAACTAATTTGCAATGACAACATCCGGTCGTGCTTCTTATTCTTATTTGTAGATTTTTCTGTTAGAGTGATGCATGATTCACATGTAAAGTAGTCGGGTGAGATGTGTGGCGTTGAATCATGGCCGATGAATCAATTAATGGTGACTTCTTAATTCTTCAAGTTGGTATGGTTGTTCAAATGACGCATGTCCAATTGGTTCCTAGAAAACCTTTACGTGATGGCTTCTTAGTGATATAATATTATATAATACTAATGTTTAACATATGAATTTAAAAATCAGTCTTCATATACATATAATAAACAAAAATATTCTGAATTCTTAAAATTATTCTTCTTTATAAGTTTTTTTTGACACTTAAAATAACTAAAGATGGTTTTAAACTAAACATCTACATAAAATAAAATATTTTCATTATTATGACGTCGCCTATTTTCTGTTATTCAACATTAATTTGAATTTATTTGCACTTTACACATTTATTTAGGAACCACTTGGTTCTGATGTCAACGCTGACGTTTCACACGAAGTGTTCTGTCAAGTGAAGTGCTCACCGCTCCAAAATCATTTTACATTTAAATAATTTGTTTTGTTATTGAATGATTTTTAATCGCTTTAGAGCTTTTGTAGTTATGTCGGAGTGCAGTACTGTGATTGGACGTTGGTGTGCGTGTTGCAGACGGTCAAGACGAGAGACGCATCGAGGAGCTCCACAAGCGCCGCAACTTCCTGGCCGCCTACTGCAAGCTCATCGTGTACAACGTCGTGCCTATTCGCCGCGCCGCTGACGTCTTCAAACATTATATTAAGGTATGCAACGTATTACAACTACAAGACTCTTTTGTATAAGATCCGTGCTGACTGCCGCAAATTATTTACTTTATTATCTTACTAATACTATGTAAATTTTCGTATATATATGTGTCGCGGTACGCTTGCAGTGCTACAACGACTACGGCGACATCATCAAGGCAACGCTGAGCAAGGCGCGCGAGATCAACAAGCTGAGCTGCGCGCTCACCATGCAGCTGGCCATGCAGGCGCTGTTCACGGCAGCGCGCCGCCCCACCGCCTCCGCCGCCACTCCCGCCGGCCCAGCGCGCGCTCCCGAGCTGGCCGAGCTCAAGGAGCTGGCCAAGCGCTTCGCCGTCATGTTCGGCCTCGACGCCGTCAAGAACCGCGAGGCGCTCACGGCGCTGCACCGCGCCGGCGTGGCCTTCGCCGCGCTGGACGCGCCGCCCGCGCCTTCGCCTCCACCGCGCCTCCTGTTCCTGGAGGCGCTGGCCGAGTTCTCCGGCAAGCTGCTGCGCCAGGACAAGCGCGCCGTGCTCAAGTTCGCGGAGGCGCGCCTGGGTGCCGGCGCCGGCGCCTGGGGCGACGACTGGGCGCCGCTGCACGCCTACCGCGCCTCGCTGGCGGCCGACGCGGGCGCGCCGGACGAGCGCACGGCGCCCCCCGCGCCCGCCGCTCGCCGCCACTATGCGCGCCGCCCCGCCGCTCCGCTGGACGACGACGACGACGACGACGACGCGCACGGGTAATGTCCACTGCATGTCGGTTACGTATGGCCTAAGTCGCCGTTGAGAGCTCCTTACTAGTGTAATGTAATAAGTGCTAAGTAGTTAGAAGTAGAAGTAAATAGTTTAATCATATGTTAGTTTTTTTGTTTGTTATCCATAAAACTTACTCTCAACCCAGCCCGTGTACAATCCATGTAATGTGTGAATATGTATGATATTAAGAACGCGTACTCAATACATTTTAAACGTATATCTATCCCGCATGTAGCAGGAAAGGCAGGACTGTAGGTCTAGTATTGCCTCAAGCTGCTCCCCACTCCTCACGTCCCGCAAATTATGGAAGACATTGCGTGTTAAGTGACGAAACACCGCGCTTTGCCACCAGAGTGAAGAAATGAAAATAATAAATATTGCGTTTCCTGGAATGACACAACTTGTCGTGTTTAGCTTGTGCCTTTGCGTCACAACTGGCCTCAATATACAAAATATTATAAAAATACCATAAAAAATTACGATATTGAAAACAATCTATACTTATAATAACGCAGTAAAAAGATTTTGTCTGTACATTTAGTATTTTTGACTGAAATGGATAGACAAGGACACTTACTATCTATTTGAATGTATGATCACTGTTATCTCCGGAGGTACTGAACCGATTTACTTTAAACTTTCACCAATTTCTTTGTTTTAACTCAACTTACCATTTCATCAAAATCGGTTCATTAAAAAAAAGTTATCAGCATTCGACTGAGGCATGAGTTTGCCTGCAAATATAAAGAAAAGAAATCCATATCTATGCTTCTACTTATAATAAATCTGTATTTGTTCGTGATAAATTTGTACTCAATTAAATATTTTTGATATTCTATTAATTATTTTGGATTCCATTTCAATATTGGATTATTCGATTCGATTTGATTTTTCGACTTCCGATTACAGTTATTTTACAAAGAACATTATAAATCCTTACCCAAATTAATAATTTTACATCTAAGGCTGTTTCTGAACGAGTTGATTAAATTATTCATATATTAGAAGTCATTCTATAATCAATTCGTCAATCTGCCCGTGAATTTTGTTTATTAAATGGATAATAATGTAGTACAAGTGAGCGAAGCCGCGGGCGGGCTGCTAGTCCTCAATTTATGCTCACTTAATGAAATATATAAATGAAACATATAACAAACGCGTGTTAACATTACACTTCTCAACTGTTATGCTGCTGCTATGATTTTATTTTCTCACTTGTAGTCAAATGCCACCCATTTGCCGGCTTCTATCCGCGGGACGTCATTTGTTTTTTGTAACGATTTAACCTGAATCTTAGCTATCTTAATTTTATTTTTTATATTAATTTATTAATATTTTAATATAATTATATTCTTTTGTTTTTTTCTTGTAAATAATGTCCTTTGGATAGAGGCCTAGACCTCAAATTCATTATGGTGATATAAATTTTGTTATGTATAATTTAAAATATTTTTATAAGTAAGGGTACTAGTGCAGTTAAGTTTGGATATGTTTTATAATAAATTGTATTTATAAAGTGGCCTCTATTATTTATTACTAACATTGTATTTCATAACTAATGCTTAATATATTAAAATACATATTTGTTTACTATAACAACAGTCAACAGTTTAGACGTAGGATTTTTTAAATTTCACGATGTTTATTCTCACTATATTAGGTGTGACGCAGTACGCATAGATACCAATAAGGTAAACACTTACTACTAAAAAAATTACTACTAAAGGTTAAACAACTTTGAATTTTATCGCCAATACCTACGACTCTATTGCGGAATGAGGCGTGTGCGGCGGTGTCCCTGCGGATAGGTTTATGTGTGCGTGCGTCGTCTTTGACAAATGACGTTTTATTTTACAACGTCAATTTTATTGATTATTTTGTTTAAGAAAATATTTTTTAATTTTTTGCAAATCTCTGTTTAATTTTAATTGCATTTGGCTTTTATAGAGTAGTTAAAACTGTGGTTTCATTTGAAGTGGTTCTGTCAAAAACACTCTGTATACTAATATAAATTTTAAATTATTTTTTTATTTGTCTTTTGTTTTGAGTCAATATGTTACCTACTTTCGCGGTATGTACGTAATTGGTGGAAATAGTGCAGGTTACTGTGGAATCTGTACTTATTACAGACATTACACCAATGAGGCGACGGACATGAGACTTTAATTATTATAATATGAGCTATAGAATAACAACACTGTCTTCTAAACGACCGCGTCTATAGATTTCGTATTATGTGTTTTGTTGCGGACAAAATGATTTTGCAATAGTTTGACAGTTTTGTCAAATAACTAATAATAGTAACTAATAAAACAACACTTTAAGATTTAAGATGAATTAATTTAAAATATGATCTTTGTGCATGTTTATTTGATACTTCCTTTTAATGATTATTTACATATAGTACCTACCTAATACAATTTTATCAATACGTAAAATGTTGAGTTCCTTTTTATTGCATCAACTGCATTACATGGTATAATTACATAATACCTATTACATAAGTACTGTTGTGCCGTACGCAGGACGGTCAGGGAAGCCTTCAGCTCGTTATCCATGTCGGAAGAGGAGGAAGCCATCCCGGCCAGTGCGAGACTTGCCGTGACTCCCGAAGACACTCCCAAAAGAATTTTAAGGTCCAGAAGAGCTTGAAATTGGTAGTTTTTTCTATTGAATGATTATTTATAAGTAACGTCGCACGAATTTCATGATTTTTGTCCCTCCCCCATCTTTGTTACAGCTTTGTTATTTTTAATATATTAATATAAAAGATTTAGTGAGTATCATTTTCGAGTGCCCTTTCCACTAGATAAAATAAAAGAATAACTAAAAAAAACTACAGATCCAGTTACATTTGAAGAAGAGCAGTTAAAAAAAATGGTGCATACTACAAAATATGACAAGAATTACATTATTATGTCTTTTTATACATTAACATTATTTTTTCTGTAATACATACAGCATAATCATTTTATTCTAATGTTTTAGTAATAACACACAGGCTAACCGCTAAATCGCTTGAGACCTGTTTTAAAATATTGAAAAAAGAAATGTATATCATCTGGTAATTAAATTGCTTCGTAAGACTTCACTTCGTACATCTCGTAGTGTACCACAAATACTACAATCTGGTACAATCAGCTGTTACAAACGCCCTCAGCGTTACGAACACTACTTGACACTTCACCAAAGTGCTTGGACCAATTATCAAGTACATATTTCTAATTTAGATACTTTTAAAATTTCTATAATATCTGGAATAGGTAGTAGATACGTTTTTTGGTTAGTTATTGTAAACTATATATTTGTATAAAATCTTCATAATTTCAACTCTTAAAAATTAATTAGGTAACAATATTTGAATGACAAAATTGAGCGCAGACATGACATTTGAAACGTAGAGCTGACTACGAACTTCAGTTAAACTGTTGCGTTGCTTACCGCCGTAAGACTAGCGTAAGGATTTCTTAAGGTTGCAGGAAGACTAATGACTGGTAAGTTATTCGAATAAAATTTTGATTATATTATTTTTCGTATTCTATAAAAAAAACATGTAATGGAAAAAATATTGATGGAGGCATAAAATTCTTTTAAAATTGCAATTCATCGATTTACGTAATAGCAGTCATTTTATTTATCAAATGTCCTCTAGTTCGTGTTACTACCGAATTTGGGAGATACCTAGATACTTTTTAATAAATATGTTTGTTTATATAACAATTGGGAGAATTTTAAAAACAGCTAATGTATTTATTAAGGTTTCTCGTCATCGAGATTCGGTATACATTGTGTTCGCTTAAACCTACTATTATATTACCTACTATTTTAAAGGTAACCTCAATTGATAATTGTAAGCTAAGTTCGTATAAGTACCTACTACCAATGCACTACTATTACTTTGTTTTAATCAACTTTTATAATTTATGTATGTTGTATGTTTTCGAATATATAATGTAACAAATCAGTGCGGAGGTTCCAAGTTCGTGACAAATAAATCTAAGTAACATCAACACTGACTCCTCTGTGTTTATTAATATTGTTTATCTTAGTCTTGTTATAAATCTCTAAAGATCTTTAAGTAATGGCGGAATTGGATCTCTCTGAGCCGAGCCTTTGTTAGTCCATGCAAGAAAAGGTTTAGAGAATAGATTATACATATTTATATTGCCTTGCTCTAGTAGGCACCTTTTGTTTAATTGTATTGTAACTATAAGGCGCAGATAAAATTTTATTAACATTTTAATAAAAGATGAGAAATGAATCAAGTCTCTCCAACAGCAGGGACGCTCGAACCGGAGCAAGGGGAGAGCTGAACATATTATTTTTCAGGAAAAAAAACCATTTTTGACTTAAATTATGTTTTTTTTATTAAACTTACACAATAATTTCTTTGTTTTACCATTGCTATCAAAAAAATAAATAATAAAAATTTTCACTTTTGTTAGGTCTACTTTTTTATGAAGGGACTGAATTTTGATCTATTTATCACATTTCGTCGTATGTATCTTCGTATCTTCCTCTCTGTTATTTTTTTTTCTTTGTTTTTATAATCCAATAGTTTTTCACAAATTCATTGTCACTTTAAAAAATCTTTGCCTAGTACTATCTTCTTTTTTAATTATATCCTAACTTTTCGCATTTCTTCGTTGAAATTTCAGTTAAACTTTCATTGTGTGCATTTTCAGAAGGCTTGTATTGAAAAGACATCATTTTAATTTTTAGTACGGTAGCAGATATACAATCTGGGAATGTACTACTGGTTATTTATATAATATTAATTATTTTTAATTCTTATACAGAAAATACTAAAAGTGACACAGACTTGAGCATCTCTTTCCCGCCCACTCAGGTGCAACTCTCCCGCTTACAGTAATCTCACTTTTAAGTTATGGTATAGAAAAACCTCTCATCATAGAAAGGAAATACTAAACACACATCAACTACATTTATCTAGTAATCCATACCTATATTATAAATTCGAAAGTAACTCTGTCTGTCTGTCTGTCTGTTTGTCTTTTACGCAATCAGGGCCAAACCGCTAATTTTATTGTGATAAAATACTCATATAGACATACTTGAGGGTCTCGGGATGAACATAGGATACTTTTTTTTCTCATATTTGTAATATTTTCTATATATAATTTATAACAACCGCCAAATGCATAATTTGTTGTTAGAAAACGTCGCCCAAAATAAGTTTGCTTAACGCATACATGGCGCGCGCCGACTCAACCTTATGAGACACAAAAACAATATTCTCCAAAAATATTGTCCCTTAAATATTGTTTAAAAAAGTCCGCGTTGATATATACTATAGATATAGATTTGTATACATTAACAAAAAATAGATGATTTCTATAATTTAATATTCATCCTTATGAAAATAAATATAATAGTCACTTTTAGCATTTCATCTAGATGGAAATTATAAGTTTACTGTGTAACAATTTAATAAATAATTAAGGAGATGTCAGTGATTCGGAATGACCTAGCCTACGAGTGGTAGGTATAGTATGACCGACGCGAACGGGCAGATGACTTTGATGGTTTTGTAAATTTTTATATATTTTCGAATTACTGTTAGTTTTTATTTAATTATTTGCTGCTTATTACTACTA
>JAAIXI010000232.1:163217-549723 GCA_013403645.1 Heliconius nattereri
AAATATCTGTAGATACGTTCTTTTGGTTTATATTTATATACACTTTGTTTATAAATATATGATTTAAATAATCTATAAGCTCTACGCGTTACGTTATATCTATATATACTCGTATATATATTGTTAGAAACTATTGAAAATATTAAATAAAGTGGGAAAGGTAATGAATTAAAACAAGGCTTCAAATAATTATTAAACAACCAAAGGGAATTATCTAGCAGTCTAATCACAATATCTGGTTCTAAAGAATCCATCGGGCAGAGTGACGTTAGCGATCCTTTTCTTTTGGTCGTCGTTGACAGCCCATAAAAGTGCCAGCCAGTAATTAGAGTCGTTCTTATATAACCTCTATGGTCATTATTTCTTATTATTTCTAACAAAACATATTTTTGAGATGATGATATATACATATTTTGAAGATAGTTCAACTCTCCCGGTTTTCCCCTTCATAAATATTTCCAATGTCCAAATACACGCAAGAGTCTAATTAAGTAGGTACCTAAGTAAATAATGCTGCCAATACCCCTGGTGACGTTTCCGTTATTATTCAAGACTGTAAGCGATCACAATATGTTTTTGGTTTAAAAGATTTTTATAGGAATACTTTCAGCCGCAGCTTTATTATTTTGTTGGTAAAAAATAATATTAGATAACACATTATTAGAGTCTAACATAATGAGCAAAGCCAGTTTTTCATAAATTTTGTATTATAATTACGTTTTTGGAGAAAATTTCCTTGAGTATTGATACTCAAAATGTATTTAATAATTAACTTATTTACGGGGCGGACTAACCCCGCGAGAGGCCCTGGGTGGACCGCCCCCGCCGAATGTAGCCGCCTATGGGGGGGCCCTTAGTCCGCTAGTGCTGTTCACAAAGAAATTCGTTTGTGGGTTCAACTTTAAATACAGCGATATGAGACGTTACAAGAAGGTGAAGTCCGGAGATGAAGTATGATTACAATTATTGATGATGTGACTGCTGCGTAGGTACAGGAAACAGCGCAGCAGCAGGTAAGACACGTGCTCATGGATTTTTCGCGGATGGCGTAATATTTTTTCCAATGACGTAGAGGACTTCCTGATGTCGTCGTTTCAGACAGGGCTGCCAAATAAATGCAATAAAAACATTTGACAAAAGTTTCAGAAAGGCTGAGACAAATGTGAAGTAACGTCCCTTTGTTGTACTCTTTTTGTCTGTAGCGATGTTGCGTGGTCGGTGACGGAACCCAATACATGAATGGGAATTATAGGGTTTTTTTTATTTTTTATTAAAGACCATTATCGCGGCGCAGTGGCGCAGTGGAACAGCAGCTTTACTGTGAACGTTATAGTTGTGAATTTATTCCCCGTCGGAATGACTTATTTTAATTTCCTTGCTCTGGTAAAAAAAATATAGCAAGGTGCGCAAAGTCGCCATTCAGCAGGCAATGTCTCGATAATTGAGGCTCCTATTGTATGATACAGTTAATAATTACAAATGTAGGTAAAGTTATGCGAAATGCAAAGTGTATAATAATAAAAAGTAATTAAAATGATATGATTACAAAATGACAAGCGCGTGACAGCCCTGTCGAGACCGCGGTCACGGCCGGTACCTACTCGCTACCTACCTGCCCATCGCTTTGATTTGGCGCTGTTGTGACTGGGAAAATGTATATTTTATTTATTTTTCTTTTTTCGTACGTTTCACTTTTTGCACAAATTAACGAATTACGTACTCATTAAATGATAAAACCAAAAATATTGTACTTATTTTGTCTGAATAAACCAAAGAAATATAATAGGAAATATCTATATCAAAATATAGATATTTACTTGGTTATAAGTTTTTTAATTATCGCACACTTACGTATTAGTCAACCGCAGCGAAACGTCCTGAAAAATCTTGAATACACTACAAATTAGTTTCGACACATATTCTACTTAGTTGCCTTGCAATAACTTCTGATAATTTATCTTATATCCAAACAATACCAGAAGAGAATTCACGTCATGTACACAAGCTTATAATTACAATGTTACATAATAAAAAAAAATAAGTTTCAATTACCGCGAGACACAAAAGTGTAAAATCAACAGTTTGTTGGCTTGAGAGTTAGTGGAGCATTAGACGGCCTGAGTCGGGGGCGGCACCACCCCGCGCCCCGCCCCGGCGCCGCCCGCTGCGCGCGCGCCTCTACGAGCCACTACGCGCTTCTACGCTACCTTACACCTGTAATTAACTTTGCGGTTAACCCGGAGCAACATTCGATTGGATTTCGCTTAAAACACGAGTTATTTTACTTAAACAAACGATCAATTGCCATGAAAGTTAGGTTCCGGTAGGTCCTTATCATCGATAATAATGGAATATCGGATGAGCTTCTCTCAAGATATCTAAATTATTGGTAAAAAAATCGAAGAATATTTTAAGTTAGTTATATTACTGTTATTTTAAAAGTACCTAATTGCAAAGTGAATAATTAAACAAAAACGTAAAATTGAAAAAGAAACCTGTACATACATTTATAAAACATATGAAAGTGTCAATAGACTCTATCTAAGAAGGTACGCAGAGAAGCCATTTTTGTATCTATCATAAAAAAAATTGACAAGTAAAAATCAAGTTTATAAAAATAACTGAATTATTAAATCTATTTAAAAATAAAAAAAATATGTGTAGAGATATGATTATGTATTAAAATAACCATAATTTTTAACAAAAAAAGACAGACTTGTTTAATATCAACCGTCCCATACTCAGAACCACACAAGCTTCCATCAAACTACCCTTCAAGTGTATCCTTTCCATCTATTTCTCTCTTACACTCGTACTTACTGCAAATTTAAGATGTGATTTTCTTCTGGTTAATGGACCAAATTAAAATAGTGTAACCGCTAACAGCCAGAGATATTTTAGTTCCAAAAAAATTAAGAATGTGGTATGAACTACAAATAATCATTGCCATTTGAATGCAAGACGGACGCTGCTCAGAATATGGCGATATTGTGGTACCTAACGAGGGGTGAGTTTCATTACTGAAATAGCCGAGTTAGATTTCGAGATATTAAAAATATATGCAATATCTAAAACACAACTCTTCTAAGAAGAAGTATTAAGGAACATATATGGCAAGGATATTGAAGGTGAACGAGAAAATATGTAGAATGTGTCTTTGTAAGTCACTAGGCACTTAGTAGTGACGCTAGCGGTCACTTGCGGTTGACGCCCGGCCCCCCCACCAGCTCCGCTCTGAATAACAAAGTTTATTTGATATGTATATATTTTTTTTAATGCAAAGAATATTTTTTGTTTACAGACTTAAGTATGACGTTAAAAATTTTCTTAAAACCTTACCAGGTACAAGTATGAAGTGCATATTTATAATGTATATATTTTATATTTTTTTCTCGTGAGTCAACTGCTATAGTGATTCACATTCACAAAATAACTTTTGTTAAGATCAGGTCAGGTCAGGCGATATACAACAAAAATAGAGCGTATGTTGATATGTACGAAATATAGACTTGAGAGTAAACAAAATAAATTTCTATAAACTATATAATAAATCATAGTCCTAAGAATCATCGGCTCAAAAGTTACCCAATATAGGATTGTATAGGCAGATAGGTACCCGGCCCGGGGGGTCGCGGGGGTCGTTCGTTGACATCAAATATCACTCGGGATGCGCCCTGGGAGCCGCCGCTGCAGGTGACATTATTAAAGGAAAATGATCAGGCTTATATAACAAGTAATATTTAATTGTTATTTTTTCAGTCTTTTGGTCGATACAACAATTTTTATTTAATTCAAAATTTGTTTTAGCCAAAATATATGTAGTAATTATATAAAAAAAATTATACTAAAGTTTTATTAGATGATCTTTATGGCGTAGATGAAACTGATAAATAACATATGAATATAAATATAGTTTAATATGTGCCTGCCACTGCCTGCCTGACAAGCTGTAGTGATAGCTTGTCCATTTGTACACATACTGATAAGTTATATTCGGTGGTCACGTTGTCACTTCGGTGGACCATCACCACGTTCGTATATTAATAAGATTTTAGAGGTATTTTTAAAAATGGAATAATTCATTTTCAAAAGTAATGTATTTTTGTTATATATGTATATGTATAGATTTTTTTTTAATTTAAATGATTTTGTTGACAAATATATATTTTCAATATATAAATGTAGAGTGGGAATTTTAATATTTATGCTCGCATGAAATAAATAAAAGATGGATATGTAAAATAAAAGAAAATGTTAAAATTTAAAGCTTTTTACCTTTATTTACTTATTTACTAATTAAATAATTAATACTTATGCTAGGTATGTATCACTGGGCGCGGCGCCCCCGAGTCCGCCGGCGACGATGGCGGCGCTGCGCTGACGCCGGCTCACAACCATTTTAATAAATAAATAAATTACGGCAGTCATGCCCTCACTCACAATAATTTAAATATCACAAGTTGAAAATTTAGGAACTAGAGCTAGTGGAGTGTCACGGGTGTCACAGGTGTCAGCGGTGTCACGTGGGGCTGTTGGGCACCGGGGGCGCGTGCGTGCTCTGCTCAATCATGCAGCTGCAGCCGACGGCCACCTCATATATCTTGGTCTCCTTGGTGGACTTGTAGTAGACGAGCACGGAGTCGTGGATCTCCACGCACGCCATCTGGTGGTCGGCGTGCACGTGCTGGCAGCATTCGTGGTGTGGGATGAGCTGCTCCTTGCACCAGCGGTTGGGCTCGGCGCCGCAGCGCATCATCTTGATGCGCCGCGGGATGCGGTCCGGGTCCTCGTCCACCTCCAGGTGGATGGGGCACACCGTCTTGTTGATGGCCTCCGCCAGGTCCACGCTGCGGATCATCTTGGGCCGGCCCACCACCGCGGTGGCCGACAGTGCTGCCGTCACGAAAGCGAACAATACAAATCTTTGTGCTGACATCTCGTTGCAGTTAGTGAAGTGTCTCTGTGTCGCAGTGACGCGTACTCACGATAAGAGTTAGATTGCGAATAGCAGGTGAGTTCTCTGGCGGCCGTATTTAAGTGCAGGCTACGCTACGTGCGCACTCGCGGCGGGGCGGGCGGCGGGCGCGGGGAGCGGGCGGCGCCGCTCTCATTCGCGTGTAGCGCGCGCCGGTGTGTGGTCGTGCCGTCGCTGAGCGCGCTCGTAGCCGCGCATAGTCGCGTAGGCGCTACGTAGTACGTAGAGGACGTTGTGATTCCGTGATCAGTGCTATATTGTAATGTGTGCACAAGTATCGTCGACGAGGACGTGGGGACATGGGGACTGTGGACATTGTAGAGCGCTTGTATATATTGGGATGTTGTATCTTGTATCTTCATCTCCCACGATGTGTGTACGAGTAATATGTATTGTTGGTTAAAAGTGCGGTTGATAGCCATTGTTTGTTTTGGTATATATGAATGATCTTTGATGTAGTGCATTAAATATTTGTGGGGCTGCCAGCCAATGGCAGTGTAGTGATAAACACCTGCAGGTGATTGGTTGGCGGCGCGCCAGTGGGGCCGTCACGTCGCGAGCGCACACGGCACACCTTACAATCTCACTACACTCTGTGAAACTGTACTTAGTTATCATTAAGTTATAAGTATCATTTCACCCACTAACTCTGACCATGTAAAAATCTTTAATATCCGCGCTTTAAGTTTATATAGTGCAAATATTGAATTAAAAAAACGATGCACTAAATACTTGTTTTATAAATATTAAAAAACAATTTTACGTTAAAATCTTTCAAGTTTCACTAATTAAGTTTCATACAAAAAATGCGTTTTATTACACATACGGGAGTTACGAGTAAGCTGGTCAAACAAACATACATACATATGTTCAGGTTTGAATAATTGCGATAGGTTCCTTCAAAATTAAAAATTCTAAGTTAAATAATTTGAATACCGAAACAGCCACCCATCTAGTACTTATGTATTTCATACATCGGTGGGAGAGCTGAAAACGGAGATGACACGGGATGAAGCATGAATCTATAAAAATATATTATTTTCTAAGCATGTTCAAGCATTTCTGTTATTGATGGTATCAGACAAAAAGCGACCTTTTCGATATCGAGACATTGCCGACCCACGATGGACTCTCACAGCGTCCCCTCCATGCGTCCCCTCCATGCCCACAACGTATGGTACGTTCAGAGCTTAGTGAAGTTGAAACCGCAGATAGAAGTCACTTCATTGATCTTATATATTAGTAAGTACGTATAAGTTTGATCTCCGCCGAGCGCGAGAAGTAGAAGTACAGTAGAATACTTGCATTCAGAGTACTAGTTTAGTTACATAAAGTGCAGAATTGGTCTGAGGTTCGGCGTACTCTAATATTGTTTCGAATGTGTAGAGAACGGGAATGGAGTGATATAAATGTGTGTATCTTGCTAAATAATATATAATAAAATATTTAAATATTTGTTGTGCTTGTAAGTTACTTAATGTTGCTAATAACATAAAATCATAAATATGATTATCGATTTTGACGAGCCATGATGAGTCCCACGAATACACTAGACGTTGTAGTCATTTAAAATACTTAATTTATATTTTTAGTTGTAAGTTTACAACAACATAAAATCCACAGTACGAGTATAGACAATCTAATGTACAATTGAATTTACAAACATATATAAATAGATAATACTAATGACATAAAAATAACGTCAGCAAAAGTGTAACTTTTTTTTCTGGAAATACCATCTGTCTGTATGTCTTTTATACTGTATGGGACAGAAAACATTTTCATTGAAAAATTTTTCTTTAGAGATCATCCAATTTAAAAAAATACTAATTTTATCGAGGAGTTCCTGGGGCCTCCTACACGGGTGTTGTTTGTTCGGGCCAAACATTCACGCTTTATTTTAATATTGGGACCGCATTTAATTCGAGAAGAAATAACAGTTCTAAGAACAAACAAGTAAAAATCATCCAATGTCGATTTGAGGCAAACTAGTTCTTGACGAAGGCAATTTAAGTTTGTATTATTCTTTCATTCGAGGATGGCCCAAGGGTGTGACTGTAACGCGACGGTTGTGCGTTCGAATCCCACTCGAGGAAGTGAAATATTGATTTATGTTTATATTTTCATTTCTTCGCTCTGGTGTCGAGGCAAAGCGCGGCGTTGAGTTCTGCCACTCAACACGTAATGTCAGAACAGAGTGTCTCTGCCTCCTCCCTCCTTCCCTCTGCCTGCCCTGCTGAGTGCGAGCTACATGTCTACCTCCGTGTAGGCGTGTACTCGTATTGTCTATTTTCTCTACTCTATTATCATTATTGTATAAATGTTTGTAAATGTTTGAAAGAAAATGTAATTGTAAGACATCTTTGTGATTACTCTATATAACTACAGAACATGTGTGGCCTCGTTACGCTCGTGCGCTTCGTTGGGAGTTGGCAGAGACGTGTTCAGACAGTCCTGCGGCTCCAGCCTCAGTATCAGCTCAGTATTCACAGTGAATCCTTCTAAAGTCCTTTGATTTCTCTGCTATTAATAGTTGAATTTGTTATATTTCGTATTAATTTTATCTATTCTATTTCTAGTCGTATTATTATTCCATCACTGACCTACGCAACTGCAGTGTGTGTATGACTTGTACTGAATTATGATTTAATGTTTGTTTGTTTCCCGTGTGTGCTTACACGCACACACGGGAATGTATGTAAATTATATTTGTGGCTGTGGTTTGTGTTAACTTATGTAATTATTATATTAATTAATTAATAAATTATTATAATGTGAACATTTTGTTTTCTTTCAAATATGTATACTTCTAATTTTTATTTCAATTTTTTTTCTTAAAAATTTAAAACAAGTTTTTAGTAAACAACAGCAGCAGAATTTTTAATATTACGATTACCGTATAGAGAAGGATATATGTTGTATATATTCTGGCCAACATAAACATCGGAGAGGCATTCATCCCTAAGTAAAGCGTGTTAATAAAATGGTCAATGCTCAAAGGTTTTCAGTTTCTTGGTTTCTTTCTCTTCTTTTTTATCATAAAGAAAAAATAACTAATAATATACATTTTTTTATAAAATTGAAAATAGTTTAAAATATTTATATTTGTAAATAATACGTAAATTTTGTATTAAGAATAGACGGCAAATCATATCATAATTATATTTTAATAAGAACAATAACTGAGAAGAACTGCTGCTAAGATTGAAACTTGTATAACGTAATACAGGTTGTTGGCAAGTTTTGTAATTTATATTACGTACAATATGTTAGGAAGAAATAAACATTTTTTAACATAGGAGTGAGTGAGTGATTCCCATTTGCAGAAATAAACTATTTTTGTTTCTTTGGTCTTGTAACAAGTTCCGTCACTCATCATTTTACATCTTAAAAGTTTGGCGGTGCGAGGGCAACAAGTCTTTACACTAGGCCCCCAGCGCGTAACCTGCTACATGCGTGATACAGCGTGTAGCTAAAAGTAAATAATATATGACATTGAGGAAGCCGGCGACACTTCTCGAGTCACTGGACAATTTTTAACTTAGAGGAAAACCCATTTATAATTTCCCATCAAGACTAGTAACTCGCTCAGTGATCCGCATCAAAAAAATTTACAAATATTATAATGTTTTTAAGGTTTTAATCTATACATATAGTAAGAAAGTAAAAAAGACGCGTCTGTACATTGAATATACTTACATAATAATAATTTTAGGGGGGTTTAGGAACAGTAATAGAGTCCAAATACACAAAAAAAAAATGTCTGTTTATTTGTATTTATGTACACGATAATCTCCGAATATACTGGACGGATTTAAAAGAAACTTTTTTGGTTGTATACTCGTAGCTATTTTACTGTGTTTGTGAAGATCAAACGAGGTCGCCCCCTATCTCTCTTACCGCTCACTTTTCCACCGTAAATCTTTTTTGCTATTCCTTCATCACTCACACTTTATGCGATGTGCCCAAACCAGCTGAGAACGTTCTTCTTCATTCTCACCGTGACATCCTCGCTAGTACCTGCCATTCTGTGTATCTCTTTGCGGATTCGATCAGCTAAGCCGTCTCCGCATGTCCTCCGAAGAGATCGCATCACTTTTTTCGCATTCGTCTTTCATTTATAAATATACATACATTTAATAGAATTAATATATTTAATCGTAAGTATTCGTATTTAGTATATTTATATGAAAGTGCTCGCGGCCGGCTGCTATAGGCGCTTCGTCGACGTCACATGACCTTCGAGTCAACCCGTTATTTTACATTCATAGACACATAAACCAACATCTGACGCAGTTGAGTTTTTGGCCTGGGTTTTATAGTATTAGTTTATTTTTAGCTCGTGCTTATATTGCTTACTTACTATAGAGGAACACGAACACCGATAATATAGTCAAAGACATGCGCCGCCACGAAGAACTCGAGGGCAAATATGTTAGCCTAACATCATTTTAATACAACAGTAGAAACTCGATTAATCGGACCGAAAATTTGGATCCATTATCCAAATTTTGGAAGAAAAAAGGGTTTTCTATGTTTGTTGTACATAATATTTGCTATCTGTTTATTTAAAACAATGAATATGTACATATAAACGTAAATCAATGTTTATTAAGAAATTATTGAGAGATACCCTTTTTGCAACATATTTTGTTCCTACTGCCAGTTCTGCTGCGCACAAGTCTCTGCCTCAGCCTCAGCCTCATCTCGCGTCTGTTCATGAGTTGGAGAGTCTCATCGGAGAGTTTCTTTATTTTAGTTTATACTGATGGATTTCAAAGACATTTTTAGATATTTTGTATATAACAAGATATTAAACCATACAAGACCATTTGATAAGCTACCAACAACGCAACTGTACGCAAATAACATAATTTGGAAAGCTACAGAAGCGCACAAACAATGATTGTGGAGAATTATTTTAAAAAGACAGTTTTATAATATAAATACAAACATTTAATAATAGCTATCGCTATCTGAAGGACGTGCGAGCTATATTTATATGTAGAAGTACTATGTAGAAGTGGAGGCTGCGCCACCGCGCCTGGTATAGTACGAGCATAACATAACCGTACTTGGAATTCAAGCGTATTCGAACCCGCGTTCCGGGTTATATAAAAATAAGTATTTTTTAAATGTATCTTTTTTATAATAATTTATATTTAAAAATGTAAAATTAATTAACTGGACTGCAAAAAATACTCCAAATACCGTACTCTGTAAGCAACACAATAAATATATAAATAGTAATTATAGTGATAATAAATTGTTAAGTAAGAATTTCTTATCATTTTAGGTTATTTATAATTAGATTTGAATTGTTGTTATCATACACTGAGGTACCCAGGGAGGCGGTCATGTGACCCGCGAATGTGAAAACTGTTTGCCTTTATAGCTTTATCTTGACGTTGACGATTAAAATATTTGATTTAAGGTATTTTAAATTTTATTATAATTGTCTAACATATGATAGGTTGTCATGATTACAAGTTTTTTTCCAGCATCACGCTGTATTCTTTACACGGTAGTGTAGACAAAGCGAGCTTAGTGTTAAGATACTCTGAAACGGCGTTGAGGATATAGCAGCAGCAGTGGCAGCAGGTATTTAAGTAATGTCCTACCCTGGTCTAACACATCCCGAGTATGTACAGACAGGCTTATTATCAACTGCTGCGCCTGCGCAGCGCGCGGCGCCAGTAATGGAGGCACAGTTGAGCTAGGTCAATTATCTCATTACAAAGGGATATATTCATTAGAAACAAATACTTACATATTATTTTATAATTTAATTATGTGATATAGGGAATGTACCCAATATAGTTAAGTCTAAATGGCATTTTTACTTGCATATTAAACAAAAATTTTGAAACTATTTTTTATTTAAAAAAGTGTTGTCTTAAATATACATTTTTTACTGATTATATTTATTTGTTATTTTTTTATCTAAATCCTTATTATACTTATTTGTGAGTTTTGTTTGAAGGTTCTTATAAAATAATTATAAAACGCCGTGAGAGCATAACGCAATATATTTAATTTGTACACATTGCTCTCTGATAATTAATAAATGTATAAAAATAAACCATGTTACTTAAAACCGCTAGAAAATTAAGTATTTCATTTTTAAGTTGAATTTTCAGGACTCTACATAGCTTTCTCAACCTTTGCCATAATTTATTTAAAATTTGGCTCAGGCAGTACAAGGTTAGAAGTGGCGATCTCTAGTTACTATTGCACAACGAGCTGCACTTCAGGACGGACTTCCCGCGACAATATGGAAAATTGCATAATTTCAACGTTGAATCTGATTTGTTGGCAACTCAACTCGCGTATGATTCAAAACGTAGGTTTTCTAAAACTACGCCACGTCAATGTGACTAAGATTATAAAATATTATCTTAACAGTATTATGTGGAGCTTCCTGTCCGAAAAACCCAGCACGAGCCGGTCCGCGCAGCCACGTACTCGTACGTAGAGCGCGGCTGGCGATAAATATCTATAATGGGTCACTTATCATATGTGTTGTTTTATCACTAAATTCTCTATTTACACCGGGAAATGTACAAACAACAAAAATAAACTTACAAGCAACCTTATTTATGGATATATACATTTTTGATTTCACCCAGTGTATAACAGGGACTTCTCCATCTTTCGCCTAATCTTACAGACATTGCGTATTGAGCGGTGGAACTTAACGCCGCATTTAATGTTGTTACCAGAGCGAACAAATATACATATAAATATCTAGATGTATATTATTAATGTTAGTAAGAAAAAACTGAAACGTTTGTTACGACATGGTTTAAGTACGCTCATAAATAAATGAACTCGTGGTTTCTATAAATAGCGCTATTAGATTACGCTATTTCTTTTAATTATGCAAAGTGAATGTTTACTAGCTATGACTGTTATAGAATAACGGCTGTGGGTTCGATTTACAGTCTGGGGAATGAATTAACTCGCTCTTAAGCGCGGCGTTCAGTTTCGTCACTCAACAAGTAATAATGATAAATTGCATAGAAAGTAGGGAAGAGGGTTTCCGCTATATATCACTCACAGTTATGTACGTCTGCTATCAGTTTCATAGTTCGCTGTTGTAAATGATACGAGTAGAAGGCACCTAACTAATGGGGTAATTTAGTTCGTTTAAAGTTATTAACAACGATATGTATCGACCTCATTCGAATAAATTAAATATATATTTAAAATATTTCCATTTTGTAGTTTTGCTAATATAGGCGGCGGCGTTCGGTTCCGCCACGCGTGACATACGTACAGTGGGGCCTGCGACAGCCGAGAGCCTCACCACGTACACTTGACCTTCGACAGTCCGGTCAATGCCTCTATGGAGTGCTATGTACTCGTATATGAAACATATTTATTAATTGTCTTAAAATATTTTAATTAAAGATACAATTTAACTACTGTATTTTAATATGACTGTACTATTTCACGAAACTGCTATAAATGAGTCGTATTTGGAAGTTTAACCACCAACCACTGCCCACTGCCCAGCGGTAGCGTGGGCGTGGGCCTCAGGTAGCTTCGTGAAATATTATAATTAAGCATTTTGTCTTACTTCATATTTGAACATAACATTTTCTCCAATATTCCTTCTTTACTAACTGTAGTTACTAGTTAAAGCGGTTTAACAAACCCCCGAGCCTCGACGCTGGCGCTGGCGTGGAGACAGTGAGACAGGGAGGCAGCCAGTTATCAGTGCAAATAACGTTCACGTAGGAAAAATTTCGTTGATAATGACGTAAACAGTTGCAAGCAAAAGCCTCTGTTTGAGCTAAGATTACCCATTTACAGAATGTGGCTTCTACGCGCTTACACCTTGAGATAACGCTTTATCGGGCATGTCAGACGCGAGGGGGGACGAGCAGCTCGCACGTCGCCTGATTAACGAAGCGACTCGTCGCATTTGTAAAACAAATACACTGTTTTAATAAATATTGTAATAATTAATTGGAGCGGGTTACAGATTAGATGACATATGACGAATGCGCAGGGAGGAGGTGGCTCTGACCGCGGAACATCTATACAGATACAACACGGTGACGACGTTAATTCGTGCGCGTGCGCAGGCTACAAACAAGTTCCGTCGGCACGCGCCGGGGTTCCCCGCCGGCCCCGGTGCAGTCACTCCACTAATTGCATAGATATTATTACACTTTATAGCTTACAATAGAAAACATTACGTGAACTGAGAATCAGATGACACGCTTACATTATTGTTGTCATCAAACGTTCACTTCACCAGCCGGAGGCCCCGGATGCCCCGGAGGCCCCGGAGGCCCGACCCGTCATCAGTATGGGTGCATTTAAATGACGTGGGAACTGTTCAACTGTTTTGGTTTGAATTATTATGTACAATAATTTGTGCTATCAATATATATTTTATTAAAAAAATGTATACAAATTAGTCTACAATAAGCGAATAATATTCGGAATAGTTGGAGTGGTGTCGGTATGCACGCAGAATTAATTTCTTGATCTATCTTTTCATTTACTTTTTTATGATGGTTGACTTAATTTTTTTATTTAATTTTTTCTATTTTCTCTGGCTAGAAAATATCTATATCGTTCGTCCCCGCTGCAGATAAAACGTGAAGCTTTGTTGCGTTGTTATTGTCGTTGTTAAAAAACATTCTTCAACTTGTATTTTACATAGTACGATTTCTCATTATTTTCATGAAGTAATACTTAGATTTTCTTGAGACATACATATACTGCAAGTTTATTTGTCACCCGCGGTCCCCCGAGCTGGTCTAAAGTTTGAATCATTCGCCGTTATGTCTGGCTCCTTTACATAACGCGTTCATGGACGAGCGCGGAGTCGCAAGTCACGGCGCTAGTCGGTATCGGTGCTATTTGGTCAGCGCTTAAACGTAATTATTGAGTCACACTCGTCCCAACAAACATTCTCCGTGTTCGGCGAAGTAGTTGAAGGATATTTAAGTTGTAGAGAGTTGGAGACGTTCAAAACTTAAAACTGGATAAATCCTTTTAGTAGCAATGTTCATGATTTAAGGCTGGTATGTTTCCTTTTCAACAAAGTCGCTGCTGCGAAGTACAATGTAATATGTAACAGTTAGCATTGAGGAACAGCGTATGGGCACGGAGCAGGTATAGCACGTGGAAAGTGTAACACCAAAACCATTTATTTTCCTCAAACATCATTAAATAAATTTGAAAAGAAACGAATACTTGTGATAAAAATATAAAATGACGTATGTATTATGTGTGTCTCGCGTTGGGTTTTTTAAGTTTCTTAAAAAAATATTTTACCTACATACATACTATATAATATGTAAAGAAGAATACTAAGATTTCGATTATTTAATAAACAGAAGTTTTTTTCTTTCCCAGAGAGAACAAATCAAAAAGGTCTTTATTCAATTAGCCCATTACAGGTGACATGGAAGTGTCAGTCCTGTAGGAAGAGACTTGTCTGCGCGACGGCGAGCTCGGTTAGGCAACATTACACAACCGCGGGGTGACCGGCCGGGGAGAGCGGCGTGACGCACCGGGGCAGCCCGCGCCTTCACGCCGGCCTCTGCGCCTCGTAATACTTGGTACTGGTTCACAACCAGGTAAACTAATATATTATTGTCTTGCGCAATCCTTGGAGACGGTCAAACTGAGACACTGAAACACGTCATGGATGTTTTTACTCATTTGGGAATGACTGGAACTTTTAACTTTTATTATTGACCTTCAGGCGTTGTGGACGTTGCGTATCTGTCTATAGTTTTATAAGTTGAGTGACGCTAAACGTTCTTTTCTTAAATTATTATATTTATCTATTTTTAGTTTTCTTACATATTTAATCTATACTATGTCAATGACGAAATATAAAAAAATGAATGCTTAAATAAGTTCGAACACTCGTTCACCTTCAGATACGTCTATACTCATAATAAAATATATTGAAATCAGTCGCCGGGCGGTGGTTTTACCGATTGATAATGCAATTATTGCATATTACATATAACAACAGTACAAACGAATGCTACGCGGCATACTGCCTAAAACTAATGAATAAATTAAACGAACACCGGAGGAAACCAAAACACGCATATACCACGTGGAGAAATATGGAAATATTTGTATTTCCTGTTAATAAAAAGCAACATGGTGTAAACTGGGTCGCGCGTGGTCGGTCTGTAGGTGGGTGGTACTTTCACTGGCGCCTTCGCGGTCTTTCCATGTCCTTGACCCCTCGCGCCGTATTCGCATGCGAGCATATGGCGTCCTAATGACGTGCGATGCATAGTTGCATAACAATATGTAATTACTCACATGTATTACAAAATGCATCATATTAGGAAAATGTTTTACTTATCATACAATATTATACTATATTTTTCAATGTACTCGTATTGAAGGTACGGGACAGTTCAAATTTGGTTTATTACATTTTGTATGAGGCAAGTGAGTTAAATCTGGATATTTTTGTTTTATTCTGTTCTGTTCTTTAATTATGGCATTTCGAACATGCTGCTAGAAACCTATTCACAAGTTTTTGTTTCTGTCAGTTAGGCGGTACCTACTTCAACCAGCTTAGCAGTTTTACTACTGCATAGTAGTAAGGCTAAAAAGCAATAAAAAATAGTACGAAAACATCCACTAATAAGATGAACAAGATGCGCGTCACTGCATGATGCAAAGGCCGTCGACTCCTGCATCATATATTACGAAACAATCCGCTTTCGAACGGCGCTATGACATCTACGCTGATATACTCGGTAGTCTACTAGATAGAACCTAGTAGGCTACTAGAGGTAGTATCTAGTAGGTATAAGTTCTGGGCCGGCTGCTAGTGCGAAGAGCAGCGTCGTCATCATCAGACCAGCTCGTATGTACAGGTATCATTTAATTTAAACTTTTCAAAGCAATTCGAAATTATTATAAAGTATCAGGATGGAATATTTTGTTACCTGTACTTTAACAGATTTAACTAATCTTAATCACGAACTGGATTTTAGAATTCTCCTCGTATTGTAGTTAAGGAATAAAAATAATTTTATTTTATCTTAGTATGTTAACTTTTATGCCAAAGTGCAATTATACTTAACTAAAAACTTTGCAACAAATAATTCATATAGAAACATATTAATATTTAATTTATTTAGAAAAATATAACAAATCAAAATTTATCAATACAAACAAATCTACCGCGGCTTGTAAAAGATTTGATACGAGGCGCGACGATGGACCCTGCGCGACCTTGACCGAGACGGCTCCTTCAAGGTGCGCCCTTGGCCGCTGTTCTAAAGCTCCAAGAGCAATGATATTTCTTTTTAATTTTTGTAGTCTCATAAATTTCGGCGGACCTTTCCATACATATACACATTCCGTACATAGCTCCGCTAGTAAACACGGTGATTGAGGTTTTATACCCTACTAGAGGGAAAGAATTATTTTTATTTCTTCGTTCTGGTAACAAGACAAAGGGCGGCTATTTAGCCGCATTTGCCCAATGTCTCAGAGATAGGGCAGAAAGTGAGGAAAGGAATATTTTAAAACTAGGTTAGCATTACACTTCTAAAAGTAATATCAAACGTCAAAGAAAGTGGGCGTGGCGTGTGGCGCGTGGCGCGTGGCGTGTGGGTCACTCACCTCACAGTCACAAGGATGTGTGCTCGATAGTCGTTAACTACACTATATATTGACTGATTTGCGGTTTTGCTTACAATCTGCGGTTTTTCCTAATCATGTATAGAAAGTTATTTTATTGATGCTTATTTTTTATTAATTGTTTATATATACAGTAACGAGGCAACAGTTTACACAATATGTTAATTTTGACAGCAGCTACGTGCGTGAGGCTTTTTAATAACGAAGCACGTCTTTTATATGTAAGAAAAAATGCAATAAAATAATAGAGTTAATAAATTATAAATGACTAGCAATATGAGTGTGGTCTTTGTATTCGATATTTTTTCAGTGCGCGGAGAACAGTGTCTTAACACTAAGTTCTCTTTGCCTATCCTACTATATGCAAGATACAGCGTGAAGCTAACATGAAATCTTCATAATAAATTTATTTTTATACTCCTAATATGTATGTATAGATAATTGTATTTACACATTGTTTAATGAATTATCTCTTCTGTTAATGAAATAAAAATTATATGGTAAAACTTGAATGACAAACTGAAATTGATGTTTGCATTTTTTTGCATACAATCTTCAAATTAATTGTAAAGTACTATAGCAAAGTTATTTGTTTATATCACCTCTGTGCTCGGTACCAGCTATCATTGAATACGCATAGGGGTGGGGATGACAAATTGTTCAAATAAAGATAGAAAGAAAGAAAGATCGTTTCAATGACATTTCGAAAAAAATTGGAATATTTTTAATAATATGCATTGTCTTATTTTGAATTTATAATCAAATCTGTAAATAAACGCACAATTGTATACCTTTGATATCAAAATGTACATTGTCATTAAAGCATGCTAACCTCTGAAGGCTAAGCCCTTCTGGAAAACATCTCTAGAGAAATCCTAGCGCGAAGTGATCGTACATCGGCGGTAGATTTTAAAGGTAAGAAAATAAACTTTATTTTCTTACCTTTAAAATCTACCGCCAACGACCCGCTGTCTATACAACTGATATTTATCTGTAATTTTAAAGAATACGATATATTATCTTCAACAAGCAGCCAGGCCCGTCCTTTCTGCACGCAGCGCTACTCGCAGTCGAGCTGAGTGCAAAAAGAATCCGAGTCCCTCGCGTTATTTAAACATGACGACGGAACAAATATTGGCCGTGATAGCTGCGTGACAGCGTGACGCGGCACTAACGTGTAACTTTGTACTGCTTAATTATATTTATTGCGCATAATTTATTTTCTCACGCGTAAGTAATTCATTGAAATGGTCTTTTTTGATGAAACTAACAAATTATATTTGTACTAAGCTGCATAGAAGTGTATGAATTAGCTAAATTTCTTACTTGTTTACACGAGAATATACAATACATCAAGTAACAAAAAAAAACAATCTCGCGTTTTCTAAGTCGATTCGGGCGAGTTCAAATTCACTGATTTATTTCGACGGCAGCAAAGAGCAAACGGCTATCTACAAAATCACTAGTTTTCAGGAGGGCGTTTTTAAGCCAAAAATGTAATATATTTTACAATAAAGAAGCTATCTGTTTCAAATTTGGAATAGTTAATTATTATAAAATTATATACTATTTAGTATATAATTTCAATGTTTATTATTTTTCAAAATACGGTAGATGTCTTTTTCTAGCCCGCTCGAAATGACTAACAAACTCAGTCAACTGCCATATATTCGCCTCTGCTTGGGACACGGTAATTACTTATCCTTAAACGTAGACGTGGATGGTGAAATCACGTTTGTTTTTTCAATAATTCATGACAACGCTTTGTATATTAATAAAATACTTATATATTATATTGTAATAAATGTACAAATATTTACATTATTCCTACTTAGGTAACACTAAAAGGTAATTAAATAATGCAAGTATAGTGAAATAGCTGCATCATCATTGATCATCAAGCAAAGTAGAAACGAATAAGTGCCAGATACCTTTGTTTATAACAAGTCAACGCGCCGAATCACCCCGCGTACACAGACGATATATCTATATCCGAGTGTACTTCAGCAATTCTTAAAAAAATTGTGTATATGTCTTTATGTACGTGAGAAAATCGGGGTAAAAAACCAACATTTTTGGCGAAAAAAAAATATTACAAGATAAAACAAAGAATTCGGAGTTGAATTATGTAAAAAAACGATTTTGGCAAAAATGCAGTTGTCTTCATGTTCTTTGCTGCCGTCGATTTGTCCAAGAGACGCATATTCACATATACACATACATTGACCATCTAAATGTATAATATAAATGTGTAAAATCTTTTTCGGCCTTATACAATTTTTCAAATTAATCGTTTCGGGTTCTATTCAAATCATTTTTTTATTTTAAATTTCAATTGAGCGAGCGATATATAGAGGTTGACTTACTTCTTACTCTGTTATTGTTTACTTTATGCGCGGGAATTTTATAAAATTTTAATTATCACAGCAAACAGTATTATTTTGTCGTTTATAAATATGTTGTACTGATAACGAGTATTTATAGAAAGATTACGTGACATCCCCCTCCACCTCCTCCGTCCAGTGGCCCAACTGTATGTATGTTAGGACGTCAAAAACGTGAAGTTCAATTAATGGAAAGTTTTGTATTAATTTCTTATCATCTTTTATAAATATTAAAAACTTTTTTTGAGATCAAGTAAAAAAAATATTGATTGAGGCGCGTAACCCAGTCACACGTACTCGTACATGTGTGTAGTCGTACATGTGTGTCGAGTGGGAATCGAACCAATAGCCTGTTGCGTTTACGTTCACGAGTTCTTTAGTTACATCATTGACAATTGTATCTAATTTGTTCAGAATACTGCAAATATGAATATTTTCAAATGGCACACTCGTACATACATTATTGCACGTTACACTGTTAAACGGTTCTAAATCACTCTGACGCCGCAGACGACCCCCCCGTGGTGCCCCTGACTTCGCCTGTTTAGTTAGATAATTGAGATGCGCAGCGACTCTACCACAGAAGGCGGGTACTGGAGGACGGAGTAATGTAACACTAACTTTTGTTTGCATAAAGTAAAACGTACGTGGATGAAATTAACAAAAATATTAGGCATATCATTACGATATTTACAATTGCAAAGTACAAATGTAATAAAGTTTTTTTATAAAAAAAGGACTCACTTTTTCCAAGTCGTGTGGACTCCTCGAGTTGAAACTCCAGCGAACACTGTCGGTGTAGACATGAACAAGACCATATATAAACTTCGAAATGAAATCAATGGTTAACATAATTATTATATTGTAGCTAAATAGTTAACAAAATATTGTATAAAAAATCCGAAAACTTGGTTGAACTTTTTATGTTATTCCTACTGATGTTAATTTGCGGCGCTACGAGTATGGAGCCAGTAAGGGTGCTTGTTTACTAGTTGTTTGTAGCGTGCCATCTCAATACGGCTTCTTTAGTTTTATGTTCATAAGTAGGTTAATCATTTTATATAGCAGAGAACGAACGGAGAACGTAATATGAAAACTCTTCAAGCATTCTGAAAGAGCCCCTGGCCCCCACACCCCCCACCCTTACTCATACTGTGCAGGTTGTAACCTGTCCAGTCCTATCCAGGTTGTAAATTGTCCACATCTCCCTCTACAATCCTCTTTTAGTCTGAACTCAACACCTCTCTTTGTCTTTTCGGATTGGAGAAACAAGAATAATAATTAATTTCACCACAGTAATATATGTATGTGTTATTCAGAGAGGAGATGTTTCTTTGTCCGTTTTTGTTTTGTTTCTTGAATCTGAATTCGTTTTAAGTTTCAAAATAGTTTGTGACTTTTTTTGTAAATTGCGCTGTTCTTTAAAATAACATGAAAATACAGGGTTCATACATATAACGGTTGTTGTTTTATATTTCTCAAAGTAAATTCGTTATCTTGTGGTAGGTATCAAGTAGGATCTGCGCTATCTCCTAAACATTAGGTAATGTTCGAACATGCGTAGCATACTTATATAAATAATAATTAAATAATCGTATAATTCTATGTGAATATTACACTCAACACCAAATGTGAGTCTCATGATCACTAATCTAAAGTCGCCGTCATATCTAAAGTAAACACTTTATTAAGAAAATTCTGAGGAGAGCAAAGCTAAGCTTCTTTACAAGATGTGAAAGATTCTTTACAATTTGGAAAATCGATTAGTACTGTACTGTACGCTACTGTATGAAATAAAGTAAAGGTCAATTTTTTGTGTTTGTTTTCCACTTTTAGTTGGTATAAAAATGTTCATAACGTAAGAACAAAAAGCCAAATAATCGTGAGTCAGATTCGCCAACCGAGGGTTCCGTTCAAGAATGAATGAACCTCCATCTCGAACTTTTTCTAAAATTCGGGCTTAGCTCATCCAGAACCATTTCATCTCAAACTTCACCGGACGGTCACGGGGGTTCTCATCTTTTCACTTGACATCATTGCAAATTATTCGTCGCTACTTTATACAATAAATACAAAAGAAACTGAATATGATAATATAATATGCTTAAAATAGATCTTTAATATATTTATAAAATTAGTGAATAAAAGAAAGTGTTATATATAGAATTGGGGCAAGATGAGTCCTCTGTCTTATCATCTTTTATTTATGTATTTTGTATAGAAATGAGAGACAATGGCGTGACCTTAAAACTACGTTAACGGTGTCACCTGCACGTAAGGCTTGGTCCACATTATAATTTATACTAAAATCATCATTACTGATGCAGAGCTTGTTGGGTTGAACGAGCAAATAACAATATTTATGTACTAGTTCGACTTGAGAAATTTCTTCTGCATTTTTATGTTTCTGACAATAAGATCTGTATTAAATGTAGAAATTCACTTCAATAAGATCAATATTGAATTGAATGTACTTAAATTTCATAGATATATTGTTGAAATATATAACTCTTCTATTAGTGAATGAGTGACAGACTACGCACAGCCAAAACTGGTACTTGAGTATTAAATGTAAAATTTAACAAGGTCTTGGTCAGCGAGTGAAGTGAGTGGGGAGTACTAAGAGAAAATCGGGATTATCCGTCGTACGACTTACAGCCGCGGGCGAGGTAGATTATTAGATAGAACAACGTCACCAATCTACAGTACGTTCCAAACCTAATGTCTGTGTGCGTGACGCCGACCGCCGCAGCCACGTCACTCCACGCCCAGGCCGGACCTCCTCACCGGCCACATGTGGACCGAGCTCGTAACTCGTCAGAGGTATTACGTACATCCTTCATTTGTTTATTGGTAGAGTACACGCGCACGGCATGTGGTGTGCGGATCGTTCGTGTATTAATGAAACAATGATGACGCGAATGAGAAGACAACAGATAGTTTAGTCATTCAGTTTACATGACTCTACAGCATCTCGGTCCAGGACGGGGGCGAGGCGGATGTAATAGACTTAGAACAATTAATTTATTTGTGTTTATATTTATGTACCCAGACATATTCATTTTATTCATATTTATATAAATAAACAGAAATTTTCGTATTATTTTTTATATATCTACGTAATACGTTTTTTTTTTCAATTCCTGTATCATGTCAATGACTCTTAATGAGTTAATGAGCGAAAAATAGAGAACAGAGTTGTTTATTACAAAATTGTTCAATAAAATAGTGCTGCAAGAAAAAAAAACTTTAGAAATTTAGTAATAAATCTCACGACACATCTCGAGCGTGTCGTGTACCTATGACTATCAATTACGCAAGCTGTTTAGTCTCATTGTAATTATTAGTTGTTTCTGGTGATATATGTATCTACATCATATTATTCAGATTTATTATTAACTATAACTGATATAGTAAAAAAATAAAAATATAAATCGAGGCCGAATCCGTCTCTCCAAAGCGCCGTCTTTTTACACACACCTACCTCTGTGTGACACTCCCGTGGGAACATCGACAGGCAAGTGTCAATAAACGTAGTGTAAATTAAAATTAACTGCAAGTAAAATAAAATCAGAGTCCGTTGATTTAATTTTCTTTGCAGTCGGTTCATTCTATTTTATTTCTTGGAATCGGTAAACAACTGTAAGGAATTATTCATTAAGTAGGTACAGAATTTTCATTTATAACTCTACTTAATTACGACGTTGAATTTCGCTAATCAAAAATGAATAATTCGCAAAAATTGGAGAACAGAGAATGAAAAATAAGTAAGCCGTTTTTTTCAGTTTGTTCAGGGGTTTCTGCTTGTTGGTCCTACTTCTAGTGGGAAAGCTAGTGAACCATTTCCATAAATTCTTGGGAAGCCCGTAAGATGAAGTTTTGCAAGAAGCGCCCCATGCCGCACTCGAAAGCCATCGCAATGTTTGAACTAACTTCTTTCCCTTGCTTTCGATAACAGCAGCCCAGCGGTCCAGTATTGTATCTTGTATTCAATTTATGTCACATAAACATACATAATTATTCAAAACGAACGGATCGATCGATTTGATGTATCACTGCATCATTTTTACATACAGCTAACTTATAATGTGAGAGACAAAAAAAGAGATAAAAATTGTACAAATTATTTCACAAAAAAATTGATTACATATAAAAATTAATTAATCTAACATTTGCATTAAAATTTGAAGTAAAATTATTATTTAAAAAATAAAAAGCTTGTTTAAGATAATTTCAAATGATTTGGATTGGAGTTTTTTCGATTAAATGTTATGAATGAGTCACGAGCCTCGTACTGCACAAGGCTCCTAATGGCGTAATTGGACGATGACATACTAAAGCAATTAAACAATTTAACTAGGAACGATTGTTTGTAGAGTCAGTTTGCAAACAATTAACTTGCTGTAAAATGTGTGAACGAATCCTGTTCTATGGGCTTTATGTGCTCATTTGTAAAACTAACATCCCATCAAAAACATAAATGTGAAATAACAGCCAAGTTTAATACTGAGTAAATGCGTCGTTTTTAACTTCGCCTATCTTTATGAGTGTCGAGTTCTGTATTCACACACAAAAATAAAGGCTCTATTATATGTTTGTAAAGTAGTGCCTAGCTTGTACTGCAAAAAATAATAGTCGAGGCAAATTTAGAATTTGTATTTTATCCCGTAGGCAATAAGTTCCTCCTCTCTATATTTAATGCCTCCAAAATTCGGAACAAATGGGAAAAGCAGTGTCACTTTGTATATTGTGCACTCCGCACGCACGTGAAGCTGATTTATTTTAAATTATTACTTTTAATCATTAAAACATTGTTATTTCTTAAATTATCTTTATTTTCCTATGTTATGTGATGTAAATTTCATATCTAGCTCTTTTTTATGTTTAACTTTACGCTGTATCTCGCACATAGCAAGGTAGGCAGAGGAAGCCTAGTGTTAAGACACTCTGTTCCCCATTTTCCACTTCTTTGTTTGTTACTGGTACACGAAGCAAAGCTCGGAGTTCCGCCACTCAAATACCCAAAGTGACTTCGAAGAAGTGGGTGTCTTAACACTACATTCTCTCTGCCTATCCAGCTATGCGGAAAAAGTGTGTAATTAGTTTTTATAGCAGGAAAAAGTGCGAGCTTCACATCGAACACCTGTGAGTCACAGATGAAATTTTATTTATTCAAATATAAGCGTTAAAATGTCGATCGTTATCTAGTAATTAATTTAATGACACTCGCTGTGTAAAGTAACCTCACTCATTACTCGTCTGCGTCAGATCTTTCAAAGTATGGCAAAATAACAAATACATTTTAATTTAATAAATCGCTACGTACTTTCAACGTGCGAGATCTTTCATTCATAGTTGATGATTCACAACATAGATGTTTCAACGAAAGGCTCTCACATCTTAACTATAGGCAAAAGACCAATTGAATAAAAAAATATACCAGAAATAGCACAATTAACGTTAAGCACACCATTTTAACCGAATACAACAAAAACAAAAAATTCCACGAAGACATTAACAAACAAAAACTTATCTGTGACGCGGTCAGTCATTGAAGATATATGTTTGTACAGCATGAATGGGCAACTTGGCACCGACAGGCACGGGGGCGACGGGGCCGACGGGGGCGCTTTCTGTTAACTTTCAATGGAAGTGTGATTTAAGAGTTTTGAGACGCCGGCGCTAAGTGCGTCAGATACTCGGCAGTGTGACGTACGACGTTAGCACCACATCCCTGTGCCTTTGTCGGTTCCGGCCCGGCACCTCTTTATTTGCAGCCTGTTAGGTGGAGCTCACTGATTCATAGTTAGATGTATTGATTTCTAATGGTGGTAAAACCCCTTCATTCGTCTTAATGAGAGTTAAAGTAAATATGTACCTTATTACATATTGTGCTTTAAAATGTTTGTTGTTTCAATTAACTTAAAAACGAAAAAATATTTAGATTGAGAATGAGCTAAAAGCATGGTCGGCAGAGAGGAAGTAGGTACTATCGAGATACTCAGTTCTACGGTTTCACGATTATAAAGCGTGAAGATAATGTCTTTTTCAATTTCCCTCTTGTCTAGCACAGGTCCACGGCGGGGGATTCAAGGCCACTGTCGTGACAAGTAGCGGAGATAAACGCCGTGTCTTGTGTGGCACACATGTCCACACATAGCGTGTGATCAATCTTAACAAAATATTGTGATGACTAATACATGAGCAAATTAATCGTTCAACTTTTTATTAAATATATTTTATCTAGTAAGTAGTCTTTTACTAATTGCTACACATTTTTTGTGCTACTCAAGATTCTACTAACAGTATCGTATTAAATGCAACGTTCAGACCACGTTGACTTCTACAATTAATAATAAAATGAGCCGCCGTACGTTTGGTAAGTTACTTATTTATTATGTTAAAAATGTAGCGCTTAGTATATCAAAGTTTGAAAAATATGCGAGCAGAGTGTTTTATAACATGTTATAATCCTGTCGTACTAATGTTATATATAATGTACGTCGTGCGGAGGTGAACCTTTACAATAATATAGCTGATACACCAGAATAGTACATATGCTATAATTTTGAAAAGGTTTTATTTTCTTATTAATTAGATATTATTTTTGTAATTTGGCCATAATACTACAACAAGTCCACGCGGATCACTTGTGTTTTATAGTTCTCGTATCATACGTTTACTTCTACACAAACCTGTCTGCAGTGTACAGTTGGCGGACATGAGTCAGAGACACGCGCTCAGATTTAGAGGCGCAAGCGTGTGACTGTAAACAGGGCCAGTTGACACGAGGGGTTCTATTCCCAATCAAGAGAATAAAATATTTAATTCTTCGTTGTAGTAACAAGGCTAAGTGCGGCATTGCCGCTTCCCCAGTCATGTGCAATATACAGTATGAAGCCAGAAAAGAAAAAATATTAAGCAAACAACAAACTTATTAAAAATACAGACCAAAAATTAGTTAATCAACATTAAAATCGGTATATTTAAATGCAATTTATCTATTACTTAAAATAAAATAAAAAATTACAATGTGGCAGAAGTAACTACGGGAGCTGTATTTATCCTCAAATTTGTTATATTAAAGTTTATATTAGATTTGATAGGTATGACCGTATCAATTACAGTATAAATAATGTACACAAGTGGTACAAGGAAAACGCACTTTTATTCGCGGGTAATGTTGTCTCTTGAGATTTCCTCCGCGCACTCAGGATGCGTCGCGACGTCACCATGCATGCAATGGAGTGCTACATAGCTTGGTGCTGACGTCAGTATTACAACATCGTTAACTCTGAGGGTAATTTCTATAACAGATTATTAGAGATTAAGGTAAATTAAACAAAAAATAAATAAGTATATATTTAAAAACTTCAAGATGTCTTCTCGTAGTCCTCTCCTGTACTCCCCAACCTACCTGAGAGCCAAACTTCAACTTTCTAAGTCTAGTAGTTTCGTTGGTGCGATGTGTCAGCCATTGAGTGATGAAAGCTTTTTATATATTAACATTTGTACATAGATTTCAATATTATGTTATTATAAGCCATTAGATAATAAATATTAACATGAATAAAGAATTAATATGAATTTCAATCTGTAATGCTTTACGTATATAGCATCTTAAAGGAAAACACGTCGTGCGACACTCCGCGAGCCTGAGCTGTATACTAATGGAACATCTGTGAGATGCGATCGGAAATCTTAATTACATAATGTGCTGGTAATGAGGCATGCGCAGGGTTCTCAGGCTCCTCTGCCTACCCTGCATAGTGCGGGATACAGTGTGGAGTTAAAAAAAACTTGTAAAAAGACCAACGCACAATGTCAAGTTGATTCTTGTTCCTAGTTATTACGTTAAAGACGGTTTTGTAATTTTACTTTGAACGCCTAATCTTGTCTTCTAATTAGTCATAACCATAAAAAAACATGTTGAGAATTCTTGTAATAAATGTTAGCCTATAATGTCGTTCACTCCGATTACAATGTAACTCTACCCAAAGGTCTATTAGAGCGAAACAAACTTCAAGAACGGCCGCGTAATATCTGGAATCTTTTGGCATTTCTTAAAAATGTATTAGTACAAGTAGAGTACAAGCATCGATAATAATTAGCGGTTCGAAGTCAGATAAGGGCGAACGTGCCTCGACTTGTTCGCTGGGGTCCATTGAGTAACTGCGCAGGAATGCACCGGGGAGTCGGGGGGAGCGGGGCACGTGGGACCCTCACAGCTCCACCGTTTCATACAAATGGGAATATTAACATTATCACAATGGTAACGGTACACTTGTTTACTACGCCGTGGGCAATGTTCCCATTTTTTTTTATACTGTTTGCCGAAATTGTGAATACTTAAACTTTTTATTTCTAATTCTAAAAGTATATAATAAAATTATGCATCAACTTATTTTAATTTAGAAATAAAAAATTTTTCTATAGGCTATGGCAAAAACATATAGCAACTGCAGATTGGTGCAACCACATGTATATTTTAATTTCTTGCAAGAAATTGTGAACGCAAAATTCTGAAAGGCACCGCGTCTAACTGAACAGGCACAGTCCTGTCAGAACGTACCCAACATTTCATCTAAAGCTGTTAAATTCCCACAAGTGGCTTACAATACAGGTGCTCGGCTCCTTAACGCCGCACAAAACAAAGGTGTCATTAGTCTTCTAAACAAAAAGTAAAGTTTGCTTGTCTCGAACCCGATCGCTTACAACGCTTGAGAAAAATGTCACCTTCCGGAAACTCTCCTTTCTACCTGCTTGCTCTCTTCACCGTGAACATTCCATTATGACTTTGCGGATCCTTTTGTGAGGTCACGCGACTGTATAGTGGAGTGTAGGTACACTATAACGTAATTATAACATAATTTTTTAAGACAAATTTAGTATTTATGTTTTAAATTGTTAATAATACGTGAGGAATAGTGTGATAAACATAAGAAAGTTAGCTATCTATGGTGCAGTTAAGCAGTAGCAGAGTAGGCAGAGGACTCTCCATAAAGACATTGAGTATTGGGTGGCGGAGATACACAAACAAACGACTAAATGATGCAAGTTTAACAGTTATTGGTGCGTGAGTGGAAGATAACGTAAGTTTTTAAAGAATTCTCTATGGATGTGTATGAAGTTTGGCGCGTGGACATATCGAAGGCGAAACACGTTGCAACGTGAGCCAAAACGCGCCTTCTCTTTCGACACAAGAATTTCCGGTCCGCGCGAACGAACGTCCGTCGGTCAGATCGAAACAATGCATAAGAATTTGTTTAAATAGTATCTATATGTTATATATGTACGTTATCATAAAATGTGTTTGTTTTTTGCATATATTTGGAATATGTTTATGAAAAATATATAAAATAGTGATATATACCCATTTATATTTGTACATGCTGCCAGAATTGGAGAATGAAGTGTCTTAACATGGAATCTAATGTCTCTGCCTATCTTGTTCGTCAGTCTTCTTTCCGCCAGCTTTGCTGGTTGGCACAAAATAAGGTCGCATTAGTTTGATATTTGTCACTCATACTCATATCCTTATAACTATACTTGTGATATAAAGAGCGTGCAATATTTGTTTCTAAGTTGTATTTGTAGAAATAGCCAAAATAAAAATGAGCAATTAAATAAAGTATATAATTCTGCGAACAAGCTCATAGAAGGGCTTTCTAAATTCACTCTGGCTGCATGCCCACGCCCAGGTGCCTCCCCTTGCCCTGAGCTGCCTCCCCTGCAACATGATGGACCCGGAACTACTGTCTGTCTGCTGAGGCTTTTCGAGTCAGTTGCTTTAATTGATATTTAACATTGAACAGTAAACGGGTATTTTCCACATCATTACCAAGCTTTTAAATAATTGTTGCTTTCAAAAACCCCGTGATGTCGATTTATCACCTTTCTTAAAGCTTTTACGACATAACAAACAAAATATTTATGTATTATGACTGGCAAATATTGCTGAATCTTTTTTTATGTTTAACTACAAGCTTAAGAGAGCACCAATAATTGTCTGTTCAGCGATATATCAATAAGCGATTAGAATTAGAAAGATGGAATAATGGCGAATTGACTGTACTTTCTTTGAAATGTATACTTTCTGTGAAATGTAGGTATGGTTCATCACTAGATTCCTTTTCAATGTTTGACGCGTCAAATAAAAAATCGTAAAAATATATAAAGGTTCTAGGAAAATGCATCTGTGAACCAAATATGAGAAAATAATCGGTTCGTAGAAGGGAAGTCTTTCACTTTTTCAGGTGACATTTGCCATGGTGGAAGTCTTACTAGAGCAAGGCAACCAAAAGATATCGCTCACTCAAGAACCTTAACATCACGTAGAGTCAGGCGGCGAAGTCGCGACTCATGATGTGTTCTCTAAACCCGGTTTCCGAACATGTACTTATTGATTAGGCACTTGACGCGTCACTCGCACTACAGGTTGTCTTAATGGTAAATACAAAACAAAAAAACAGCTATTTCAGTCCGTAACCTGTGTACGTTTATATTAATACATAGGAAATTTATTGTTTGGTATTATTATTTATATTTTATTGCATTAGTATTATTTTATAGCTTGTCAAATTTATTAAGTGTATAATAACCACATATGGGTAGGTATGAATGGAAATATTTAAAAATATATTTAATTGCCTGCTTGGGCAGACAAATCGCGGCGCTGAGTTCTGACACTCAACACACAATGTCTCGAGACTAAGTTTTCCTGGGCTACTTGCTAAAGGAATAAAAGCTTCAGTTTGGTTCTTGACTGGTTGTACCCTCAAATAATTATTATGTTTTGACTAATTCATAATATCTCGGTATTCTAACATCCTCCTTTCTTCCTTGCATTGAAACATTTTTACTGTTTATGTAATATGGCTATAAACGATACTTTGTAGATTTCTTGAAAAGTGTTGCTATCGTGCAGTAAACATTCAATCCACAAGTAGTAGTAGGTGGTACAAATGTTGGTGGCTTTTCTGGCGTTTCCTTGGCGCGACGCAAGTTTGTTTACAAGAATAGGTGAATAAAATGATTATATTATCCACAATTATACATATATAAAAGCATTATGTTGTAACGCAGTGTGTGTGCGTGCGCGTGTGCGTGTGTGCGTGCACTCGCGCATTTGCGGTACATATAATACAGAAAATATATATGACACGAAAGTGAGCAATGAAAGAGGAAAGAGAAACACGAACAACACGAACAAGGTGCAATAACTAGTAATAATAAAATAACTGAAACTTAACTTAAAATGTAATTCCATTTCAAAGTAAGATTTTTTTTAGAATTATACGGCGGATCGTTAATAATGCATAGCTTAATTAGTGGCTAGAGTGTTTTGACGGTACATTATTATTTTCGAATGTGAATATTCTAGAGAACATGTATGTGGAGGTTGATGACAGGTGTATATGCGAGTCATGACGTATTGCAGGTCCACATTCTGTGGTCTCCAGCGGCTATTGTATGTACGGCACGTCTCCGCTGACCTCGTCGGTCGGACCTGCGTGACGACCGCATGCGCTGCGCGCGACGAAAAAACCGAAATTTTGTATTCTTCCGAATTCGTTGAAACGTACCTCGTATTCTTATTAAGATATGAGTTATTACACTGATGCGCTTAACACGTTCATTTAACAATTATTTCTACTACCCTTTGCCTCCCTTTGCAGCGTAAAGCTAACTAAAAGAAACAGACAAATATTCCCATTCGCATTTGTATGGGTCACCTACTGTTATAGGCTGTTAAGTGAGTACTTATACTGAGATTCTTTTAGAAATATTACAATATAAGTTACGTGACAACATCAATATTTACATTTGAGAAGTCTCCATGTTCGTATAATTTTATTTTATACTAGAGCACGCGCGCAGCTTAGCCTGCTTATTTCCACCCTTAGGTACCCACGAAATATATGTTCAATGAAATATTTTTAAGAGTCTGAATTTCAAATTTTATAAAAATCGGTGGCGATTTAAAGAATTTTCCATACAAACTTTCAACCCCTTATTGACACCCTCAGGGGGTAAATTCCAAAAAACCGTGAAACACATGTTTAATTAAATATTTTTAGGAGTTTGAATTTACAATATTATGAAAATCGGTGCCAATTTAAATTATATGCCATACAAACTTTCAACCCCTATTTCACCCCTTTAGGGTTAAAGTTTTTCAAAATCCCTTGTTAGTGGATGTCCAGATTAGGTACATTTCTTCTTTTCATAAAGTACCAGCGCTTAAATTTGATGTTTCAGGGACATATCGAATTCCAATAATAAATAAAATAAACTGTAGATGTTTTTAAAACTGGTGAAAAGTAGTGAAAATGTCCGTAGAGATCACGCTGTTTTCACTTTTGGTTAAAACAGAAATTATATCTTTCATTTGGTGCAACACTGACACAATTGCACTTTCTTTAAACGACATTATGTAAATGTATGCGTAACAAGTATTACAAGCTTTGATTGCAAATTTCTGTAAAATTAAACAAAGTGCAAGTACGTCAATGTTGTACCGAGCGAGTCACTTCATTTGTTTTTAGAGACCTACCATCCTACACGACGTTCACAAGGTCAAAGGTAAAAAAACCGGACGAGGGCGAGTCGGGCTCGTCCACCGAAGGTTCCGTAAAAAATTAGAGGTCTTAAGCTATTTCTGAAATTCAGGTTTAGCCTAGCTAGAGCCCTTGTATTTGATGCCTCAGTGGAACTAGCGGCTTTAATAACAAATTTTGCCCCCCTTTTAAGGCGAACATTTCTCAGGATTTAACCACAAATGGATAGTTATTTTCCTTTAAATAAATATAACTAACTAACTAACTTTAAATAAAGGTAACTTTTTTCAAGAAATCATGGATCCGTAGATCAAGGTTCTTGACAGACCGACAGATGGACAACAAAGTGTGACCTTATTAGCGTTCCTTTTTCCTTAAAAGATACGGGAGCCTAAAAACACAATTACTCATAAGTCAGAACATTCGTAAATAATCGTTTTAAGAAGTGACACTATTATTTAACGGCGACTGTTACTCACCCGCTCTAGTCGCTTTACAAATTTTCCAAATCCAGTATGCACGTAGAATTTTCATTGAGCAGCGAAGGTGAGTCCCGCGGCCCGCAGCGTGACGCCGCGTGACGTCACACACGTACACCACCCGCCTTACTTGGTACATGACCTTGTTTGAACCTACTTACATCGTTTATTCGATTGAGAAAACCTAAACTTTTTATTCATGTTTTACACATGTATCAGAATACAGAAAACGCCACGGAGCCCCATGGGGATGCAATTTAAGGCGCCCTATCCACATTTACCGCATCGATTTTATGCGACACTGGGTTTATTCCGGTAAAACGTTCATATTGAGGCACTAGTTCTCCATTTTCCATCTATTTATCGTTGGCGAAAACCGTCCAAGATATCGTTGTCTTTTTTTGAAATTGAAAATATTTTAATTGTAAGTTTATTCAGACGTGCAAATACAGTAAGTACCATACCGCGAACTGTAAGATACCGTCTTCGTATTTGTGCCGCCATAATGCTATTAAATTGATTAGAATGATATCAAATGAAATGGTTGACAATATCAAAAAATAATGGTTTTCAATCATCACAACATAGATTACATGTCACGCCAGTGTCACGTCGTTGCTTATTAACTCAAATAATAATAGTCTTATAATATATAGTAGAAACTTGTATCTGTTTAGCAGGAACCGCAGCCTAGCAGCTGCCGCTGCTGATGATCCTGATATAGAAGGCGAATCAATATTATCATAATCTATGTAAACATTGAATATTACTATTATATTTAACATAGACACATTCATAAATAAATTGTATATATTATTCATAGAAACGAGGTAGAAATGGTAGATGACATAAGAAGCCAAAGAGTGCGGTTACAACGACGATTCCAGTTAAAAACAAATACGTATTAATGATGAAACCGAAGAGAAATATACAAATATGGGAAACAAGATGAGGGTTCCTTTACTCCGTTGAAGAGGTAGTGAGATGATCCCTAATTTATAACTTCCGTTAAAATCCTTCTTAACGCAATTAAAAAGTGCAATTAATATAATTTGATTCGATGTTGACTGGGAGCTTTCAGTTAATGTGACGGTCACGTAAGAAGCAAAAGGATCCCCCAGTAGATGATAGCGATGAAGCGCCAGCAGTACGGGGATGACGCTCGCGATAATGCGTACATCAAGAACAGCTTCGGTTAGTGCTCGTTGTACAGTCATTGTATTTAATAGCCATTATTAGATTATTCGTTGCATCATTCTAATACAAGTCAGTTCCTATTGCACTGAAAACCTTGTTAGAAGCGAACACGCAAATGTTTCTCTACATGATTCACTTTAGGATATATTGCAAGATTATCTAATGTTTTTTTCTATTTTACACATAGCAGGATAGGCAGAGAGAAGGTAATGTTAAGAAGGGAGATTAAGCTAGTTTGTCTTGCTTGAAATTGAAACTATAAAATAAATATGGTATTTTGAAGTTTTACTTAATTTAGTCCTGATTGCAATCTACCGGGTGCCAATAGTTAGAGCCAGTGCCCTCTGACACTGCGGGAAGTGTCCCCTGCGGGAAGTGTCCTCTGGGGGAAGTGACGTCACTCTGCGATAGGTGGTAATCCCATCTTACACTGATTTCCTTGAACGTTAGAAGACGTGGGTGATCAACTACAGCATATCGTCAGTCTGAATGGTAATCCTTGCTGTAAGCCGGAGTGGAAGGTGCAACGTTGCGTCGAGTCAGTCGGAGCATGCTGGTGAATTGCATAATACATATCAATAAATGTATAATTATATGTTTTCCTCGTGCATTCGCATTAAGTGTGATGTGGCGGTGTGTCCCCGGCCCCGCCCCCGCACCCGCGCGTCGGCGCCGCGCCGTCTGGCGGTGACGCGCTCTACTGGAGTAGTTCTGTATGGATTGTTTTACATATTAATATAATATTATTGATAATGTTATATCATCATGTTTTATGCCGCAGATACATCGTGGTATATGTCGATGTTTCTAGCGTTTTGCGGAATTTGCACGATTTTACCGAATGGCCGAGAGTTCCGTATGCTAAGACAATGAATCATACATTATTGGTAACCTCTACGTTACGAATAGACTGCCCTTACCCACGAAATATTAATATATTTTTAATTAGACACTTTTTTTAAATATGAGATAGTGCTTTATATATTTTTTTTGTATAAAATATGGTTTTCTTGAAAGTACAAGTATTTTTTTTGTCATATGCAATGATGACATTGCAAGCTGTTCCGGAAGTCATGAGGCTGCAGGGTTAAGTCCTCAGTGTGCCCTTGAGATATATCATATGATGAACGACGAGACGAGTAAAGATCATTTATACACATACTCGTATATGTTTCATGTGCCCTTAAAATACGGCGTTGAGTTTCGCCACTCAACACGCAATGCCTCCGGAATTCGAAGTGTCTTAGCACTAGTTTCCCAGAATCCCTCTGTCGATCCGGTTGTTTGCGTAAAGCTATGTAAATAGAAATGTACATTCCTAGCGCTCAACTAGAGCCCGTAGAACCGGTAAGTGATGAAATAGTTTGCGTGTTAGCGGGGGTGTGTCCGCACTCCGCGTGGCGTGATCGCCTGTACTACATTTACTAAGCGACTTGTGGTACTGTCCTCAACAGGAAAAACGACTAGGTTTCAAATACTTTCTTTCTTATAATGTATGTAAATCGATTATTTTAAGGTTATATTTAGGGATTTCAATTAGATTTTATGTTTAGAAAACATGTAATCATTTTTTATCGTAGCGCGACTCGAATCCGCTTCTTATAGAAACCATGACGGCACAGGCTCAAGCCTCTTTAAGTTCAAAACTTTTATACTTTTTCTTTTTTTAGTGTGGAATAATACCTTAAGTTACAACTTTAAAAAAAATAGGATTATGTTAATAAATGCATAAAATTATTCATTATATACTATTACAAAAGTACTGAAGCATACCAGTCTGAAGCTAACTGTCAAAACAAAGAATGTGGGTTCGATTCCCACTCGAAAAAATAATTAAATTAATTTTATTTTCCTTTCCTTGGTTGATCCCGTTTCTGAAAATTGTACATATTAGTTTAGACAACCAGAAAAAAACATTAAAAAATTTTGTTGAGGGTTCTATTACACAGAAAAATCCCCCAATTATAGTTTCTCTCGTGTATGTTTGATGTACCTATAGTTATACACATAGTTAGTAGGATATTGAAGACACTGCGCAAAACGTTATAATTAGAACAATTAGTCATATCGCGTATCTAGAGTCTAGAGTCTAGAGTCTAGACCGTAGACGCGCAAGAAACGTCACAGGTCCTTCGCAGACCCATCCTGTTCCCGTTACAGTCACCGTCGAGCCCGTTATGGAGACGAGTGGAAAAAATATTAGTGTCACATGGCACAAGGGTGTGACAGTAACGCGACTGTTCTGGGTTCGATCCCGACTCGAGAAAAATAATTTAATTAAAAATTAAATGAGCTTTATGCCGTATCCCGCAACACAGCAGGGTAGGCAGAGGGAATGAAGTGTTAAGACCCTCCATTCCCCCTTTTCCGCTAAAAGGAGATTTATAGTGTGTTTATTTATCTATATATATAAAAGGACTTGTTCTCACTGACTGAGGTAAGACGCACGCACAGCCGAAACCGCTTATGGTAGAAACGTCAAATTTGACAGATGTTTACTTTCGTAATCTGGACATCCATTAAGAAGGGATTTTGAAAAATGTTAACCCTAAAGGAACGAAATAGGAATTGAAAGTTTGTATTCAAAAAAAATTAAATCTGCACCGATTTTTATGAAATTTGAAATTCAGATTTAAAAATATTTCATTGAACACGTATTTCATCATTTTTTAGAATTCACCCTAAGAGTGCAAATATGGGGTTGAAATTTTGTATTGAAAAATCTTTAAACCGCTACCGCTTTATATAAAATTTTAAATTTAGACTGTTAAAAATATTTCATTGAATACATGCTTCATGGTTTATTTTAATTCATCCCCTAGAGGTGCAAATAAGGGGTTGAAAATTTGTATGGAAAAATCTTTAAATCGCCATCGATTTGTATAAAATTTCAAACTTAGTTTCTTAAAAATATTTAATTGTGTACATGTTTCGTGGTTCATTTTAATTCATCCCCTAGGGGTGAAAATAAGGGGTTGAAAGTTAGTATGGAACATTTTTTCAATCGCAACCGATTTTTATAAAATTTTAAATTTAGGCTCTTAAAAATATTTCATTGAACACGTGTTTCGTGTTTTATTTTAATTTATCCCCTAGAGGTGCGTTGAAAGTTTTATGGAAAAAACTTTATATCGCCTCCGAATTTTAATAATATTTGAAACTTAGACTCTTAAAATTAATTTAGTGAACATGTATTTTATGGTTTACTAGAATTTACCCCTAAGGGTGCAAATGAGCAGGCGAAGCTGCGCGCGTCCGCTAGTTTCTTAATATGTAGGTATTTTAATTTCTTCGTTCTGGTACCAAGACAAAGGCCCGGCAATGTCTTGAAAATACGGCGGAAAGTGGGGAGCGAAGTGTATTCACATTAGTGGCCTTGTGTGTTGTAGGTGCTGGTTAGGATGGGATCGTGTATCATTTTTTAACTAAAGTTTACTATAAAAATTAATTTGTTCTAATTTGAACTTATTGAATTACGGTTTTAATACAAAATTAATTTAGCTTAATAACTGTAGGTATATGTGATGCAACATTGCATCAGCCGCTTGGAGTTAACGCACTTTACCTACGAGTACCTGTGCGTCGCTTTTTTATGAAGAAGCTGTAGTGTTTTATATAATTTCTATGATCTGAGATAGATAGAAATTCCTATTTGTAGAAGTAATAAATTTAAGGATAACGTCTTATATCAAAAAAAGATTTAGCTTTTTAAATCAGGGTAGTCAGAGAGGATCCAGTGCCAAAACACACTGTTTTCTACTATTCATCCGATTGTTTGAAAGTTAATTAATAATAATTTCAAATAACAATTGCTATTTTTTGTCTCGCTATTTCAACCCACGAATATGACTGACAAGCAATTTATTTGAAATGTGCACCTTGTGTGTTGCACTACAGACTACAGACCATTACTCTATTGGTAAGAAAAACATACGAGTTTTCTATTGACACATTTGTTAATAATTACTTTTATATATTTTAATTTGTATATTTTAATTGGAAGTACAGTCAAAAAATATAAAGACAAAAACAATGACCAGATTAACAATTTCATTGTAACTCTTCAAACGTAGGTTTGCAGGAAAAATACTCAAAAGTGTATTATCTGCCGTAAACTACCAAAAGATCAGCAAAAATGAAATTCCCGAACATTGTTCTACGAAATTCAGCCGCACAAGTCGGTGCACGGTGTGTCACAGATCAAGCTTAAGTTTTGACTTGTTGAGTGCATGCAGTTCTTCATCTGAAGATATAGGTTAACACTTATAGATAAAAACGCAGTTTTACGACGTTTCCTCCATATCAGGGATATGGAGGCAAAGGGAATCTAGTGTTAAGACACTCCGCGACTTACGTGTGAAGGGGCAAAACTCAATGTCGTCCATTATCTTGTCATCAGGGCGAAGAAATTAAATAATTATTTCCCTTGAATGACAATTCCGCCGTGACTCCACGGCTTCATACTTATGATATTTAATACCTCATACAGAAAGTATCCGCACTGTGTTCCCAGCGGACGCCGGGCACGGAGCACCTTTGTGCGGAACAGGATGCTAGTTACTTTCTACTGGACTTTTGACGTCACATTGAACTGTTTTAAATTGTAATTGTAATTGTAAATAAGAAATTTCCTGGTTGAGTCAATAATAATTCTGATATGCCTTTCTTTCGGCTTCACATAACTTTCAGTACAGTACAGTAAGTAGAGAACCCCGTGTCAGGACACTCCGTTCTCCACTCTCCGTCTAAATTTCAGACATTGCATGGTGAGTGGTGGAACTCACCGTTACGCTTTGAGAGAGAGAGAGAGCAGGAAACAATTCACTCCTCTGAGTGGAACGTGTTTTATCGTACCTACAATCGCAAAATAATAAAAGCTATAGCCCTTTATTATTGTTAATAAGCCATAATCGAAAAAATAAAGCATTTTGATAATCTGAATAATATATAACTAATATCAATATCTAATGTGTAGTATGATTCAAAAAAAAACTATGTACACATGTAAGTCAATACAAATGTAACCAAAATTACAACGTGATGTTATCAACTACGTTTTACACAATATTGACAATATATATCCGTCAGTATACAGAGCCGTCCGCCAGCGCGGAGGGGCGCCGGCCGCGGCACTCGGCACTCGGCACTCGCGTACGTCATCTACGACCAAACACATGTTAAACATTACTTTCAAGTTTCATACCATATAAAACTTTAACAGCACATTCAGCGGGAAAGCCCGTTGATTCACTATCAGTACATCACGATAATGGACTCTATTGTCTCCGCATAGAGTTCTCCGCAGACAGAGTCGGCCGGTCTCGGAACCTTCGTGAGTCAATATTATTAAGTAAAGTGCAAACGAAATAACCAGGAGTTGTGAAAAACATCCAAATTGTTCGATTTGAACTGTCTCGAGGAGGAGAGGGAACCGTTGTAGTGTTAGTGTAACCATGCTAATAGATAACGAATTAGAAAATTAAATAAATAAATATTATGTTACCAATTTTTTGTTTATTTTTATTTAAAACTAATTTTGTATGAGACTGGTAGTCCACTAATAGTGCACGGCTTGCTCGTTAGGACTATACTAATATTTTATTGACCTTAATGTTGTCTATCTGTCTGTTTAAAGTAATTCTAAATGTCTAAAACAGCTTCAGAGGAAAGTGTTTTTTTGTACAATAGAAAAATATTATATATACCCTTTGGAATACAGCGTGGTGGGTAGCAGAGTTGTTTCCCCAGTCGTTATCCTATTAAAATAAAAAAAACCTGGAATACATAATAAGAGGGTAACAACCGAACAAATTGAACCTATGTTGAAGTACTCGAAATACAAATAAACGCGGCAGGTTGGGAGTTTGATTCCCACTCGAGGAAATTGATTATTTAATAAACCTAAGTATTTCTTTGTTTTGGTGTCGAGGCAAAGCGCGGCGTTGAGTTCCGCCACTCAACACACAATGTCTTCAAACTTCGTCGGAAAGTGGGGGGGCGTAGTGTCTTAACACTAGGTTCTTTCTGGCTACCCTGCTACTATACAGAGCTGTTGTCAGCACCGCTTTAAATGAAACCACAGTTTTAACTACTCTGTAAAATAATTAATAACATTATCGTTGTAAAGTAAGACGCCAATAAAAATATTACTTTGGCTTTGAGTAATATCTGAAACAAGTTAAAATACGAGAGTAATTTTATCATTAAAATATGAAATAGACAACTTGTCCCTTACAAACTGGTGTAATCAGTGTGTCACACACGCTGCACTGTGCGCGGGCGACTGGCGACTCTCAACATGTGAATTACGTTGCTATATATGTAGGTATTGCATTAAAAAAGCTTTATAATAAAATGTAGATTGTAATACGAAAATGAATAAATGTTTAACATGTGAAAGAAGGTGCATTTCATTATAGTGACAGAGAGAGAGAGAGAACATTATATATTTTATTTAAATATCTGGTATGCATATAAATGAACTTGTAAGGTTTTCTCTATATCTACTGGTGAGGACCACCAGCAGTCTCACCCGAGTCTTGAGTGATGACTCAAAGCGGATCCCATTGACGATGCGTGGAGCGTGTGAAGTCGCGGGCGGCGGCGAAGTATGCCCCTGATTCATATACTTTGCGGGAATTGAGGATTTATTACTTATCGATATACATGTAGGTAGACCCGTATAGCCGGCCCGCTAGTCGGATAATGGATGGATATATATATATATATATAGGGACCTAGTGTCTTACACTAGTCTCTTAAGACACTTGCGATACCCATTTTCCACTGAATTCTGGAGTCATAGCGTGTTGAGCGGCGGAGTTCATCGCCGCGCTTTGACAATTTCCCAGAGCGAGGTAATACAGATATTTCATTTGACACCCACAACCTGCTGCGCTTATAGTCGCTCAGAGGAGGAGGAGAAGAGAAAGACATATTGATAAAAAACTTTAGTAATTTTATAAAAGGTTGGTGAGCTATTCTCTCTTCTAACTTTCTACGTTTACAGTAGAGCACGCGGGCGAAGCCGTAGGTGCAAACTTGTTATATTATATATTGAGAAAGTTAACAACGGCACTTGGTTGCTTATTATGCGCTGATTTAAATAAAAAGTCAAGCGCGTGAGCCCTAGGGCGCGTGACCAGGCGGTGTGCCTGGGACACCGCGCTCTGCATTCTCGCAGCCCTGCGTCACCACTCACTACGGGTACTGAACTATTGACCTAAGACACGGTTATGGCCATATTCTTTATAAAAGAAAAAGCACTTACTCTATTTATCATATCCTTCCATTTTAATGGTAAATAAATCACTTTTATAAATCTGAACCCTGAATAGTACCAAGTGATTGTTATTACTATATACCTGTAGAATTCGGCGGGGAACGGACCTAAATTAGATGAGATGGAGAGTCTTAACATTAGGTTCCCAGGGTCCCTCTGCCTACTCTGCTATGTTCGGGATACAGCGTGAAGTGAAAAAAAATCCCCATAGCGTTCAATGAGACAGACGTTTTAATGAAATTCACATTGTTTATTATACTAATTATTTATTCAGTTATTTAATTAGCTATTTATAGAACTTAGTAACAAGTGATTTATAAATAGATTTTGCAAAATCCACACATAAGCTATTTTCATGTAACTAAAGAACGATCAATTTCGCAGTTAATTAAAAGTAAATCTAAAAAAGCAATTATCAAGTCTGTCCGAAGCAAACAAGCACCCACCAGTAGTGTGACGTGCTTCCCTCCTATTTCTCGGTCGAGGTCCCGGCGCATTGTCTTACGAGCTACGACCAGATCGCAATTTAGTGAGTACATTTTTTTCACGGGTTATTCCCCTAATTGATAGACAAATATAAACAATGTAAAGCTGGAAAACCCTAGTATTTCACCTGGATATGCTTGAAATTGACTGAATGAATTTCATGATTGATTGAATTTTCGTAAATTTGTGTTTTTGGATTAGTCATAGGTCTTCGCGACACAGCGGCACTGTCACTGGCGTGAAAGCAACGCTCGTGAGGACTTTAATCTATTTCGATGACAAAGCAAAGCGCAACGTTGAGTTCCGCCACTCAACACCAAAAGTCTCGAAAATAAGGCGGAATGTGGGGAATGGAGTGTTGCAACTGCTGTCTAAACTATTAATTATAAAAAAAATTGTTAAAGGATTCAGAGAAGTGATATTTGTGCATAAGTTTTATTTAGCGTTAGGCTGAATACAGGCTGCTAAATACAGGTTTCCGATAGCAGAGTAGGCAGAAAGAAAACAGTGTCGAAATACTCCGTACCCATCGTTTGGCCAATTTGTTACCAAAGCGATGTAATAAAAATAATCCCTTCACCTGGGTGGGAATTGAAGGCATAACCTTATTTCATTTTAGTTTCTCTGATAAGTGTGTACCTACTGAGTATCATCGTCGTGGCGGAATACTACAGCATCTGACGATAAGGACGACGACAAGACAAGCGCGGCGTTATGTTCCGCTACTCAATACACAATATCTCGGAAATTAGGCGGTGCGTGAGGGGCAGGTTTTCTTAACATGGTTACCTCTACCCATCCTGTATGAGATAGATGGTGAACCTAAAAAAACTATACATAATAATTATTATTATAATTATATAATTATTGGGTTAGGTTATTGTTTTTGCTAATAATTTTCATCACCAATAATTTTCATAATTTCCATTTATTTTTCAATTATATTTAAATGTTATGTGTCAATAAGTTAATGTTCCTCCATTGTTGTAACTTGTAGGGGAGACCCCTCAGGTACTCGTTGCTAATGAAAATCATTTATAAACATTGTATTGTATAATGTTTCATTCTTCACAATATGCTTCCTTAGATGCAACTATATAAGGTAATAAAATGTTAAAGCACAATTCAAATGAGTCTCTGTTAAAACCATACACCGTCTCCGGTTGTATGCATGAAATTCAATTGATCCTAATAAACCTAACAATGTCTCTAATATTTAAAGGATCTTAAATATTAGAGACGTTGTTAGGTTACTTTATTACATTTTATTTTTTTGAAAAATAACATATGAGTCACTTTTTATGTAAAGCCTATAATTAAAATAATTAAATCATAAGCTCCATATTCGTGGCTCTTTGAGTACTTTAAACTTGCAATAGTATATGGAAGATGTATGACATAAAATAACAAAAAGGAACTCGAAACTAAAAGTAAGGCTATGTATGAGTTTATTTTAAAACCTAAGCTGATAGCGTTACTAACATAATGTTAAATATTCTGTAATAAATAGTTTTCGGCGTCACTGTCACTGTAAAAAAGTGTGACTGTAACGCGACGGAGGATAAAACTACCAGGAATAAATTATTATTTATTAATATTCTCATTTCTTCGTTCCGGCACTAAGGCAAAAGCTCGGCGTTGAGTTCCACCACTCAACACGGAGTTCGGATTTAATAATTATAATTATTGCAAAAGTAAAGCCTAATAAATATAGCACACATATTTTTAATGTGATTAAACAAGAAACATGTAACAGATTAATTATAGAAAAACAAACAATACACTAATTCACAGCGGCTTCATAGAAGCTGAACTGACCGCATCCTCGTCTCGTTCCACAATCTCATGATTCACTATCGAGTAGTACCGACTAACGGTACTCAATAAAAACCCTCTCCCGTGACTCACTCGAAATCCCAGAAACGTGTGAGGCAGGAGTGACGCCAGAGTCCCGACTCCTGTGATGTCGACGAGTCTAGTACACACACTAGGTAATTAGCAGCGCAACAACGTCACGGTGCTTTAATGGAGGTCTAAGTGCTGGCGTGCTGTCTTAATTATCTTTGGAAGTATTTGTCTGAATTGGTAAATGAAAAATTAAGTGTCTTGTTTGTTTCTTGCAATCATTTTGATAGATTTTTATTTGGGTAAGTTAGTAAATATTTTATAAATATAGGATATTTAAATTAGTTTAGCACGCAACCTCAGACCTTTGAGGTCAGTCGTCTCGCAAGACCGCAAAGTGTGACTGTAAACGCTACTGATTGTGGGTACGATCCTCATTCAAATAATGAAAATATTTATTATAATTTATATTTTCATTTCTTCGCTCTGGTGTCGAGGCAAAGCGAGTTCCGCCACTCAACACACAATGCCTCCAGAATTTGGCGATAAGTGGGGAGCGGAATGTCTTGACGCGAAGGCTTATTCAAGAGTGTGATTCTTTTTCAAACAAGTATAACTTTTTCAAGCATGACTGGTATTGGGGGAAAGTAGGGATCAAGTAAACAATTTTCATCCAATTTAAAATTTCATGTGATATTTCTGGGTGATTATTTTTCTTATCCTGGTAACAGACCGCGGTCACGAATAGTGTCATCATCAAATCAAAGTGGCTGCAAATAGTGCGGTGCGAGCGGAACAGTGTCTTCACACTAGGTTCTTCCTTTCTCTGCTATTATAAAAATGTTCATTTCAAAAAAGTCAAATTTCAAATTAATTATTAAGAATAATTACGTGGTATATCGTAGACCTTCTGCCTAACCAAGTAACATCGGTGGGCGCGACGGAGAGAACTACTGTTTAGTACAGAGGACACTAGCACCACGTCACAAACATCGTTGCCGCTATATGGAAGTAGGCTTCACTTCGCAACATCAAAATTATGGTATCTTTGAGGTTTATAATATTTTTTTAATAATGTCAATCGTAATAAGATCTCATACATTTTATTAAATTTAAAATTAAATATAAAATAAAAAAAATTAAACAATAGTTTCCTACTTATGTCATATACTATATAAAATGTATAAGATAAACCTATACATAATCACTACGAACTAGCAGACATGTTGTCATTCAACACGCTCGCGACGCCATATTCTACAACTATTGTTTTTATCGGCACACTTCCTTCTATAGAAGCTAAGTCAACTTATCAGAGCTTACATCGAGCTTGAGCTTAGAAGCTTTAGAGAGCTTAGACGAGCTCGCGTGCGCGTCGTCACGTAGGTGCTACGAGACGGCCAGCACGTAGCTCTGCTGTCCCGCCCCGTGACCGATCGATTGGACACGTCACGTCGCATGCCGTCACGGCAATGTCACGCTGGCAAGTGACACATTTACACCGTGTTGTGTGGATATTAATGTATGTTAGACTATGTAAAGCCTGGCTGATAGTGAAGATATTTGTAGCTTCTCGCTGTATTATGCCTAGCAGGAAAGTAGGCAGTTAAATGATAAGGGTGAACTGAAGGGTGAAATGACGTACTCGATCAAAGTGTCGTGTATAAAAAGACAGAAACAACAACAAACTCAGAAGAAGATCAATTATTTATTATTGTAATATTTTAGCCACTGCCAAAATTTAAAGTATCTGTAAAAACAATACTAACAAGTAAAGCTTATTACACTAATTAATTAATTCACAAATTTATCTTTTCCTGTCTCCGTCAAAACTATTAACAACAAAATTAAATTGATTTGTCTCGTACAGACAAAGAAACTAACACATCTTTATATACATAGCAATGCTTATTTAACTAAGCGATACGTTCTTATTACGTGACTGCATTTTGTCTTAAGTAAGATCATTCACCAGCCTGGACTCTTTAACTTGGCGAGTATGCGACTACTTCCGGTGCGTCATCTCCTGCACTAATGTAAGGTTCCTAAAAAATAATAAATGCATTACCTTTATTAGGGTTTCGTACATGTTAAGGAAAAAAGATAACTCTTATAAGATTACTTTGTAAAGGACGAAATAGAGATCGAACCTGGGATCTCTTAGGAACTTAACACCTAGAGATAATTAGATCTAGCTCCAAGCCTGGTGTGCCAAACATAGAAAAAAAAATTTAAAGCTAATAATTTTGGAAAAATAAAGAAAGACAGGGACAAAGTCCGTATAGTGTCTGTTGAAAATATAGGCAAAATATATAAAATCAGCAACCAGCGTTGCATCATGCGTGGTATTTCCGGAGGCAAGAGTGCGGCGCCAGCGCCCTCATGCTCGCCCTGCACACCCGCGAGGTCAGTATGACGTGTTATATAGGATATGAGTTTCTTGATAGACGGACTAACAAATGAACATCAATGGAGGACAGGCGTGATGCAGGCCAGGCGTGTGTGACACTCGAGGAAACGATATATTCACTCTGGTATCGAGTAATGACATCAGAATTCGGTGGAAAATAGAGAACGGAGTGTCTTAACACTAGGTTCCCTCTGCCTACCCAGCTATGTGCGAGATACAGCGTGAAGCTAGAAAAATATAACGCTAAATTACTACTTTTTTAAGTTTCTTTAGTATAGATTAACAGTAAATATAAACTTCATATAAGTAATTATATTTTATTTAGAAAGGTAATATTAGTACATTAATTCAATTTATAGTACAGATTCTATAATTTCTTGTGATGTAATGTATGTAGTCGTTGAAGTCTTTTATTCGAAGCTACCATGATTTTATTTTATAAGCATGAGCGTAGGAAGGTAAGGAAGGTGGGGCTGCCAGCTGGATGCTCGCCCCACAATAGTCTGATCTAGTCACCTTAGTCTTAGGAAAACAAAAAAAATGGCAAAAAATATAAAAATCTTTTATAAAAACACCGCAGACATCGCTAAAGTCTTTCTCGACTTTTGTTTGATGAGTGAATAATTTTATTATATTGCATTTTTTTATTTAAAATAAAAAAAATGCTCTAAAATTAGTTGTTATTTGACACAACTTCAAAGTTGCGCATCATTTTTATTTCGTACATTAAACATTAAATGGACTTCGACAGCCGTTATAGTACAAATAGATAGAAATATAGATAGGATAGAAGGAATACATACCAATTACCAAGTAATGAAAAAAAAATATTAAAAAACGCACAAAATATACTTTATTCGATAAAAACATTATAAAGCAAGTCTTCAGTTTCCTTAGACAGGTAATAAAATAAAACAATTAGTAATACGAGCAGATACTATACGAGTACAGTGAGAGCACTGACCTTCATTCGTTACAAGGCTTACTGCAACTGCACTTGTGAGATGTGCGACGGAGGCACCGCACATTTTATACGGACATTTTATGAGATTCATAATTCGCACAATTTATGTTTATATTTGAATATTATATTTATATTTTAATTTATACTTGAATTATATTAATTATGTTTCTGTAAATTTTTTTGAGGCCAGTCGTGGTGCAGGGGCACGGTGTGTTGCTAAATTGACTGGTTATGGGTTCGATCCCCACTCGAGGAAATGGAATCTTTATTTAAATTTATGTTCCCATTTCTTCACTCTGGTGTCGAAGCAAAGCGCGTTGAGTTCTGCCACTTAACACAGACAGTGACACAGAAAGTGGGGAACGGAGTGTCTTAAGACTGGGTGCCCTTTGCCTATACGGCTGTGTGCGGGATACAGCGTGAAGCTGATTTCATTATGATTGCAGGGCAAGCAGGGTGGGGAGTGTGAGAATCTAAAGGTGAGATACCTCGTTTCCATTAAGGCATTTCCGTTCTCCACACTCTTTCGAATTCTCGAGATATTGATTGTTGAGTGAAAAATGTTAACTGGGAGTAAGCGCTGTTACCCCTTACCAGTTAAACTACATGGTTAACGACTTAAACCAGGCCAGCATCCTATGCTGGAGTTGTATTAGAAATGACCCAACAATAAAAAAAAGTGGAGATGGGCGTTTCACTGCGGTCAACCAGCCGACGTGAAACGCCCACCTAGTAAATAACATCACTCTTAAGATTGCAGAATATTTACATGGGTATGTAGACAAATAGATTTCTTTAAGAAAACAAAGAAACAAGTAGTACGTAGTATTACGTGGAACAAGTTCTCTAACCATAACTTAAATCTCAACTTCCTCTGCAGACCATGCCTGATCTGTGGGTGTCACACTTGGGTCCATGATTTCAAACCAGGAATAATATTCAGGTTACCCAGAGGAGAATGGAAAGAAGTTGCCTCGGTATAAAATTGAAAGATAAAGTGAAGGCCGTCGATATAAGTTTAAATAACGTTGGCGTAAGTTGACTGGACACAGCTTAGGATTGGCAATGGAGGCTTTCATATTAATTAAACAATCACAATAAACCATAATTTAAATTTAGACGAAATACACGATAAATAAATAGTATCAAATGTTTGATAAATCTAAGTAATTATATTGTTTAAATTTTTATATAAATATTAACGTATTGCTGTAATCTGTATGCGATTGAAATCAAGCTTTATTATTATTATTATTCGCTGTTAAATTCCAATATTATAATGTGCGATATCGCGATACGGCGCGCGGCGTTCTGAAAAGTAAAATATACAGTGACTTCTGTAACTTATGTGTATCTGTACATATATATCTCGAGAATAAATTATATTAATTACAATATTAAATATTGTTTTGTATTGAAAAATGTAGACGTTCTTCGTGTACACACGTACATCGACAAGTAATCCATTAGGCACACAGATATCAATATAAGATCCGTTAGTATTATGGACTCCGGTACCTACTGTGTCTTAACTTATGTCCTTTGTGTTAATAGTTGCCAATTATGGAGATATTATTTATTATTGTTGATTAATAAAAAAATTGAGTGGGATATAACACTCTGACCGCAGATGACCCTTAAAGCAAAAATATTTTTTTCCATTGAACCACGAGTTGCCGAGATCAGTGCGCTCAACTAAACCTTTATAACATTAGTGAAGATTAAAAGTGTTTAATTATATTTTTTGTTAAAAAACGACAAGTCCTTGTCTAATGATTTAATTTGTGAAGAATAAAAGCACCTATTACCATATTTAAGTTTTCAATATAATTAAAAAAAAACAAAGTCCAAAACCTCTCGGTAGATGTATATTTTTAATGAGTCATATAACACTTATTTCGCGCTAAAATACTGAAAAGTTTTTTACAAATTTAGTAATTAACATGAATTCCTGTGGCGACACGTTTCCAGCGCGTGCCGGGGTGGAGGCACTGACCCGCGCTGCAGGGCGTCAGGCGCGCAGGAAATCCTGAAACCACTTCGATATATTTTTAAGACGTCTAACAAAGCTATCGTTAGAAAATAATTACTTTAAAAATACGGGTTGATACTTTAATAGTGACTGAGACCGCTAAGTATACCACAGCGAATTATACATTAATTAGTTATTTATAGCTAGATATTTATTATATATTAAATTAATTATATATAGCTTACATATTATTATAAGTAAATAAGCGAGACAAAGCGATGCGTTGAGTTCCACCAATCGAATGCCTCCAGGAATCGGGATGCCGCCAGAATTTGGCGGAAAGTGGGGAACGGGAGTGTCCTAATGGGATTGGAGTTTCTTGTAGCCAACTTTAGTAAGATGAATGTAATTAACCCACACTCAAAATGTTTAAATAGGGGAAGGTGGGGTAATACAGGGACCTTAAGGTATTTCATTAATAAAACCCTCTGTTTTCAATTGGACAATGAAGGAACTTTTTTTAAAAAAAAAACAACCAGACTTTCTCCTTTAATTATAATCAGTCAAAACAAGAACATATAAATTCTTCTTATAGAAAAATCAACTTAAAAAAATGGTAAATCTCCCCATCTTACCCCACCTATAGGGCAAGACGGGGTACCCCCTTGGGTAAGATGGGGTATACAATACTTAAACATTGTCATCATCACAAACAGGGCAAATATGGACATCTTCGTCATCGTTTATTTTCCACTCCTGCACAACGACAATGCGCCCAATTACCGCATCTCTGGCAAGTTATCCATCCTTCAGTAGACTCAGAACACAAGCCGTGGCAGTAGTAGGCATTCTGTATCTTCGTCATCTGATATGTTAGATCTTCCGTCATCTTACATGGTTTTAGTTTCTTGTTGTTTGTTAGCTTTAGTTTCGGTTTACAGTTTTGTTTATCCACTAATTCTGTTTTATATGGAGAAGCAGTAACAATAGTCTTTGCGTATGTCTTTGAACTTTTCTTTATCTTTTTTGGCCGTTTGTAGATAAGATGTTAACTTTTTCGGGATAACCAGATGGAATGCTGCATCATCTAAAGAATTATTATCTGTTGCTTCCTCTTCAGCATTCAATTTGATTTCAGTGGCATCTGCAGCAATGAAGTTATCACGGTAAAAATGTGTGCATTATAAGGCGAGATTCCACATACTTTAAATCTATTAATTGCAGTTGGCATTGTTGGTGCCCGAATAAAACTTGCCCGATCCTTCAGCCACTTAAAATTGAGAAACTACTTTCCAAGAACTTAATCTTAACTTTGCTGTTAGAGCCTGATCATAAAAATTACTCAAAGGCCGCATAAAACCAACATCTGCTGGCTGCAATTTGTGGTAGGAAGTATATTATTTTCACAGCATGTTTACGTGCTAATCGATTAACTGCAAATTTTAGGTGTGAAAGGCATTTGCAGTGACACTGCATTATATGTTTTCATAGGGTCCCCGTCTTACCTCGCCACCCCATCTTACCCCACCCTCCCCCTACTAGTAAGCAGGTATCTTCCATCATCAGACCAGCTCGATGATACCATAATATTGTATTTTCATCTAATCTAAATATATTTACCAAGTTTTATGATAATACAACAATAATTAGAATCGCATTTAATTCAGATTTTTATACATATATCACATAGCTCATATATTCTACATATATCATACAGCTCGACCTAAAATATGTTAAAAATATTTGCTTGCAGCGTATTTAAAGCATTTATTGTGATTTTTTATTACGCTGGGTGACATTATAAGGGTAATATGGAATAAACTTAAAGAAAAATATTAAAAATGGTATTATTTCGTAGTCTTTAGTTAAATTGCCCTTTCATTTTACTTTGTGATTCGAGATGACTTTAACTAATAATTAGTGTCAGGAATAGGGTACACTGAAGGTAAGCCACTGTCATACAAACAGTCCATCCAAACCATTTTTTTTCCGCCTTTAAAATTACCATTTCCATTCCCAATGTAATCACTATTCTATAAAAAAAATGTTTTAATAAAATTGATTTAGTGGTTTTGGCGTTAAAGCGCTACAGACAGACAGACAAAGTTTCTCGTATCACTTAGAGTTTGAGTTAATATATAAGTAAGTAGGCATAAATCCAAATGGCGGCGACAAATGACGTAGGCTCAGTAACTAGTGTCTGCATCAGCCGGACTAATGTGACCTGTATTCAGGTCGACCGGAAACCACGCCTTCGCAATGCGAGGGGGCCTGGGAACAGGTTCTGCGCGCTCACCTTCGGCTAACATTGAAGTTTCAGCATTTTATAACTTATGTATAGCGGTCATTTGCTGCAAGTTGCAACATGCATTCAAAGTTTATGGCTTGTTAATTTTAATTATGTACATTGAACTGTATTGAAAAGTATACACTTGAAGGGAAGTTTGATAAGAATTGGATTACACTATCTACCAATAGAGGCCGTTGTAGCGCGGGAGAACATGTATGCGAGTGTAAACGCGACTTGTTTGATACCCACTCGACGAAATTAAATATTTAATATTTCCTTTTCCTCGCTCTTATAATTAGGCAAAACGCGGCGTTGAATACCGCAAATCAATACGCAATGCCTCTCAGTGTCCAGGTTCCCTTTGCCTACTGCTATGTGCGTAGAGTTAAAATACAAATTAATTTATAGGATCGTTCTAATAAGAAACGTGTAAATCGTAAATATTAAATTATTAAGAACGTCATGGATTAATTTGTTTAAACTAATCTGAATATATGCATTCACTCAGGTTCTAAAAAATTACATTAAGAATCTGTTATGAAAACGAAATGACTTCTATCGTCTACACTATTTATAAAATAATCTAAAACGGGGATAACCAAAATAAATTATCAAACGCCAGTGCCCCCCAGATGCGGGCGCGTGCTCTCAATACTCAGCAGATAAGAGCCGCGGGGCTCCAGGGGATTCCACTTCGCTTTCCCGTGGAAAAGCCTTTGGCACACATATTCTTGTTATTTATGTAAATTTATAATATATTAAATTCAGCAGCGATTCACCAAGAATAAGTGAACAGTAATAGTGATAAACTGCTGTTTCATTTGTACTGTTTATTGTAACTGATACTATCAGAAACACTTGGTGCCAGAGAAGACGTTACCGACAATCTGTATAATTCGGTATTCTACACAATACGGTAAGGACCTTAGACTTGGCTTGGCTACCTAAAGTTAGTTTTGTTTGTACAGCAGTACAGGAGCTACAGTTTTATTATATATTCTGTTAGACTAGCTAGCTAATCACGCTGAAAACTTTTGTTCAGGCGACATTTCCATATCTCATATGGATTGCATTGTATTTAAGAATCGCTCTCAAGTCTGAGATCGATCTTGAGATTCATTCATAGATGAATGAAAACTATCGATCTCAGATTTATAAATAGAGCATAGTGCATAAGGGAGCATTAGAAGTACACTCCCGCGCGAACTACGCCAGTCTAAGTCTGTTCACATTTTTAAGTGTCGAGTTACTTCTTATCGCTATAAATTATATATATATGTAAATTTATAATTTTAACATATTTTTTTTTTACACCAATAGTAGTAGTTCTTTGTTAAGTTCTTTGTTAGGTTGCCTGGTAGAGATCACCTGTGGATGATAACGCCGCCTTTATACCATTTACTTCTTGTTTCTGTTTAAGTAAATTTATGTTTATTTCTTCGTTTTGTTAATAAATACCAATTATAGTGTAATAAAGAATTAAAATAAATAAATAAATAAATACTGCCTAATAATTTTGTAAATGAATTTGGAAGAAAAGTTTCTCTCTGAATAAAGTTTTCATTCACCGTATTAAAGTGACATCTAGTGTGAACTAATGATCTCGAATATTAAGTTATATACCTTACCTGTATTATATATCTTAGTACAACACAGCGGGTAATGAGAGATGGCGCTGCAAGCTGTCCACATCATATATGTATGACAATCTTATATAATGGAGACCAGCTCTCACAGCTCTGTATAACAACGTATAATCTGTTTCTATCAAATGTGATTGAGAGCTGTAGCTTTAAAGATGAATAAATGTATTCTTAAACTACATCTCTAAAAAATTACTCGAGGAAATGCAATATTTATTTAAATTTATATTTTCAGATTACTATTCTCATAGTCTGGTTTGCCGCCACTCGACACGCAATGCTTACAGAACTTGGGGGAGAGTGGGAAACGTAGTCTTGCCAGCAGGTTCCCTCTGCCTATCCTGGTATGTGCGGGATACAGAGTGAAGCTGATTTAACACAGTATTTTCTGACAGGTTGCAATTCGTTGTTTTATAGCTCATTTCATTGTACAAGTTCTTTTGTAATTTTTATTAAGTAGCAAACGAAAAGCAATTTTAGGATTTTTGACGTTTCCTAACATGTTCAGAAATGTTGTCTCCAATGAAAGGAAGGACGGATCAAGAAATGTATATGTACAATAAGCGTTTGATATTAATTATGTAATAATAGAATTTATTGTAATCAACCAGCTAAAACCAGTCAGTGAGCCAATAAGTAAATATCTCATCGATATTCCAACGGTAACTGTTGAATAACCATCAGTCAGTAAGTAAATATCTCGTAGTCACGCACGGTGAAGTTGTAGTCGGGCACGAGCGAGGCGTGCGGGGAGGTGGTGGTGACGTCACCGTAAGAGTGCAGGTTGCTGTAGCTGTCGCTGTTGCAGTGCGCGTTGTGCGACACCAGGAGGTCCGCGCCCGCGCCGAACATGGGGCCGCACCTGCGCAGGTGTTAGCTCTTACTACAACTGTTGTTACTAGTCTGGTACAGACAGACGGACGTGCGATTGTAAACACGACAGGTTTGATTCCCACTCGAGCAAATGAAATACTTAATCATCTTCTCACTCAACACGCAATGCCGTCGGAATTCGGAGGAAAGTGGGGAACCAAAGTGTTTTAATTCAAATTCAAAATATTCTTTATGCAAATAAACTTATTATAAGCACTTTTGAATCGCCGAATGAACATATAAACAAAAAGCTACCATCGCTATCGGAAGGCAGTTCTGCTGAGAAGAGCCGGCAAGAAACTCAACAGTAATAGGAACGGAGTATACTAGGACTAGATAAATAAAAATTCTAATAATATGCAAAATAAGAAATTAAATAATAAAAGTTGCGATTGAACAAAAATTATTAAATGCAGATATGATGGCATTGATAGATAGATACCAATAATACACCCAAAATCACCCAGGTTGACATTACTGTAAACAAGGTATTCGTCAGTAAATACAAAGCCATAGTTTCATTGAGACAAGTATAGGATGAAATGAGTACGGAAATTGATGGATTGACACATAAGTGTAGGTAAATGTATACAGGTAATAAAATCACTGACTCAGAATGATAGCACAGTGCAAACGAGTTCTTCATCAATGGATACAAAGCGGGCGGGTCCTGGGTGAAGAGCAGTGCTCGTTCTGCTGCTATATAACCACCTGCTGTGGTTTCTCCACCAGCAGGTGCACTCCAGCCTGATGTGGAGAAACCACCGATTATCTCACCTCGGGGTAGCTGGGAAAAAAATCTATATATTAATAAATACTATGTGAAGCAAAAACTTTACTCTCTCTTTTTAGAATAATTGTGCAGACGGAGAAGTATCAAACTCAACATACTTAAAGTTATATAGCAATTACGGAGGATACATTATTTTCAATAATGTTTTAGAAATATTTTTAATTAATGAAACAAAAATAAGAAACACACTACCATGTTTAACAATATGTTATATTTTTGTATGAAGTGATGGCAACGTTTCTTGTACGCGTCAGTTCATTCTATAGTAACAACAAAATTGGGAAATGAAATAAAAATAGATTCTATATAAGATATGTAGGTATACTGTAGTATAATGTGTACATTTATGCATAAATTTTTAGTGCATATTTTATAGATATATTTTTGTTATTGAACTTAATTTTAATTATTTTTTGTACACATTTCTTTTTTCACATGACATTTTTCGAGTCCACTATTATGAGCAACATTCATAGTTGACTTATCATTTATATATGTATTTATATTATGAAACTACAAATTCTAATAAATTAATATGTACCTGTACTAACAGCAAAACAGGTGCAATAGCATCACATCTTGAATGAAAAGCGTGCGCAGAAAAACCATGTGTCGATGCTCGGAACACCAAACGCCACGACTGGGACGGGGTGCCGCACCTATGTATGTTGAAAACAAAATCATAAAATATAAAAACAAACATTTCTTACCAAAATTATAAAATAGTAAACAAATATTAACAAATCTGTCGCAAAAGAATGTTAGCAATTTTTAATAGCCATTATTTCTCATACACACTAAATATTATTAAAGTAATTGCAATACGAAAATTGGAATAACACAAATATAAAGAAAAACACAAATGTTAAGTAGATGACATCGGGATAGGCTCTGACTGTAAACACGACAGTTGAGGGTTCGATTCTCATTCGGAGGAATGAGTTATTTTCATTTCCTCATCCTAACCTAAAGTAGTAGAACCTAAGTTCCACCATCTAACACGAAATGTTTCTCGAATTGAGCCGCGCGTTAATACTGGATATTACAACACACCAAAATTAAAAACATTACCATGTGTTAAGCAGAGATTGGAAAGCAATCTTATCTTGCCTCAGTATCACAGAGTCCACGAAGAAATTGATTGCACATCTGAAAAATATATTTCTACTATTAATCTCTAAATACATTTTGTATCAATCACAATATAGTTTGTAGACTATATTTTATAAAGGTATCCTATAATTTCTATAAAATTTAAACCACTAAAGATCAATCGGAGGCTGTCGTGACGCAGCGGCACAAGGGTGTGACTGACGGTGGTGTGACGCGACGGTTGTGGGCTGGATCCCCCCTCGAGGAGATGAAATATTCATTTACATTTATATTTTTATGTCTTCGGTCTGGTGTGCAGGCAAAGAGTGGCGTTGAGTGCCTCCAGAATTCAGCGGTAAGTGAGGAATGGAGTGTCTTGACACTAGGTTCCCTCTGCCTATCCTGATGTGTGCGGGATACAGCGTGATACTGATTTGATTTTGACTAAAGATCAGATCGTTTAGACGACTTCCAAAAGCGCGTAGCGCGCCAGTGTTTTATTTTTTTTCTTTTATTTGTGTATTTACACGACAGTGGACTGATATGACAAGATCTCTCCCACTGAACAGCGCGCATGACAAAGCAGTGCATATGAAAAAAATAATAAAGTGAAGTTCAACAAGAAAAAAATATTCGTAATAAAATTTTAAAAATGTTAAAAGCGTAAACAATATTTTTTTCAATAAACCACCTCTTAAACTTAGAGACGCTGAACGCTGTGAACGTCGCGCTTGTTCTTGTCACCAGAGCTAGGATATGAAAATAATTCATTCCCCCGAGCGGGGCTCAAGCCCGCAACCGTCGCGTTTACAAATTAAGCATTATAAATGTGAAAGTTTTTGAAGATGGATATTTGTTCCACTTTCACGTAAAAACTACTAAATGGATTTAGATGAACTTTACAGGAATATAAAACAATAGCACATAGACTATAATTTATACAAGCATTTTATATAATTGGGCTATAATATAAAAAATAACAATAAGTTTAAGCTGTGTTTCCATTGATAGTATACCTGGGTTGAGTCCGCCTTCTAGCATCATGTGCAGGCGGCGCAGCATGAGGCGTTGCATGCAAAGCTGCACTTTTATATCGCTTGAGAGACAGTTCCATGGGCACTGCACCTGTCGGTTCCACTTCTTCAGCAAACACTACACTATCTAGAAGGTGTAGAGGGTATTGTTTAAATATAATTTTTATTAAGGCACTTCCGCTCCAGACTGTCTGCCAAATTCGTGAAGCATTGCGTGTGGACTAGCAGAACTCAACGCCGCCTTTTGCCTTGTTACCAGAGCGAACATATGAAAATATTTCAATTCCCCGTGTGGGAATATAACTACACACAACCTTCGCGTTTAAAATCGCACGCTTTTGGCTCCTGCGCCGCTACGGCCTCATTCAATATATTTTTTTCAAATAGCAGAATATGTCTGGGTAAGCATACATATCTTAGAAACTTCTGATATAAATTTTTAGAACAAATTTCTTACCAATATGCAACAGCCGCACGTGCTGCATAAGAGGCGTTAAGTGATGGACTACTCTGGCCCGTTCTTCCTCTGCCCAGTGTGCGGTGGGCTGAGTTACTCCCGCTCTCTGCTTGGCCCACGCCAGCGAACATCGCCATACATCCTTCTCTTCTAATCGTAACTGTATAAAATTATTTTATTTTTATAGTAGCCTAAAGCAAAAAAATAATTTTTGTGTAAACACAAAGGCTTTTATCTATATAGTTAGTTTCATTATAGTAGACTGAGTCATTGTTGCCTTGTTTTATTCTAGACGTAACTATATAAAGATAATTATTTTTTAAATTAGATATACTCATATAATGTATATTTAGTAGAGTAGAGAGAGTTAAGATAAAGACTATACTCAACTACTAGACTTCATTTTTTGCTTATTGAGATATATTGTGTCAACCGAAAGAACCAAATGTCGCATTTATCTCATCAAATTGGGAAAATTAAATTATTTTATTACAATATTTCTTCAATAGAGATCAATACAGTTTACATTTAATATTATTTAACATTATATATTTCGCATATTTGGTCAACAATATACTTGATAAAAAAACAACAACTTATATTGTTTTGGGTGTTTGCTACCTAAAACAATGTGTTGTACCATTATTTATCTGGAAACACACATTTGACAACCACACAGGTGTAGCAGCAGACAAAGTTTAGTTTCGAATAATTATGTGTCTTTTATGAGCAGCACAAGAGAGTCACTGTAACACGACAGTTGTGGATTCGATCCCCACTCAAGGAAGTGAAACATTTATTTACATGTATATTTTCATTTCTTCACTCTGGTGTCGAGGCAAAGGGACGTTGGATTCCACCTCTTAATATGCAATGCTTCAAGAATTCTTTTAATCTATACACAATTATTCAGTAATTGGCTACTTATATTTTTTATCCTGACAGAGTTCCTTATATTTATAAAACTTCTTTTGGGTTTAGAAGGGTATGGTGCAGTACTAACATTATCAGATGAAATAAGCTTGATGAGAGCTTCTTTGGGCAAGTTTAAGAAGGCATTACTTTTAACACACTCAGGAGCATTTTCTTCTATGAATGATATGCAGCATTCCATAAATGAAGATGCACTCTTCCCACCTGTAATGTTGAGATAAATTGTCTTAAAATAATGACAACAAGGATACACCAATAGTCTGACTGTGAATATGATGTTTATGGGCTTAATTCCCATCCTGGGGACGAGTCATTTTCATTTACTCACACTCATAATAAGACAAAGTATGGCTTCGATTTCCACCACTCAACATCCGATGTCTAGGAAATTGTGCATTGTATGGAGAATGGAGTATCTTAACATTAGGTTTCCTCTACCTACCCTGCTATAAAGAATATAGATTTAACATAAAAATATACTATACAAATATACTATAATTGTTAACAAAAAATTATGTAAATACACACCTTGCTTTCATTACTTATGTAAATAGAAATTATTGGAACTTGTAAAACTGTATTTCAAAACATGAAAATAACAATCATAGCTATTTTAAAAAATGATACCTACAGGATAATGTTATTACTTAGAAAAAACAAAATATAACTTCTAAATTAACATTAACATTATAAGTACTTCAAAAATATAAATTATTAGCGAAGTACATTTAAGATTTTGAAGTACCTAACTGTACACTAAATATTTAAATGGTTGAGAGGTTATAAAATAAAAACCAATTTGTAGATCTTAAATTTAATTAATTGAGTGCACTGGTAAGAAACTTTCACAATTCACAAATAGTGATCACACTTAACGGGTAGGAATGTTCATCCGAGTTTTATAACCTATTATACTGTAGCGTTAGGGTTGACATTTTGTATTAGCGTTATATTATCGCCTTTCATCATAATACGACCGATTTGCTTTCGGTTTTTCGTCTTCATATGGACTTCTTCAGCTTCATCCAACACAATATTCATGTATTCGTCGAATCCCACGATGTGTCCCTCGATTCTTAAATTCACGTTCTCATAAAGCCAAATCTGAACACGACTTCTGTTTTGTAAATATCTGAAAATAAGGTTGATGGGCTGTACCATCACCTTTTGTACTTTCGGTGGTCCCTTGTATGCCATTTTTGTGTTTTATTCTTGAACACAATATAGTAATTTGCTAAAAACAAAATAGCGCCAAGCCGGCGTCGTCTTCACCCGTCAAGAAAGGAAAAGCGATTGTCATAGCCAAAAGACAACAACATGGCCGACGCTACAGACTACAGATAGAATAAAAACGCATCATTGTCTATGACGTGGGTTTAATTTAATTATTTAATTCAAGTTTTATTTCAATTTTAGTTTATTACGGTTAAATGTAATTATTAAAAAATATATATATATTTACCTTATATTATTTTTGCATAAAATATTTTTTAAAAATAATCAATTGAAACTTATTTGATAGTATGTTAAAAAAAATGATTTTATTATATTTTAAGAATCAAATATAAATATTTTTTTAATAAAAAATGTAATATACAATGAAAATTAAAAAGGCAAAAAGTGTGCGATGGCCGGGAATCGAACCCGGATCAACTGCTTGGAAGGCAACTATGCTGACCATTACACCACCATCGCAACTGACAAATTTTTCAAAAATGTACTATTTATTCTTTGCAAAAATTAATTTATAATTCTCTTATTAAAAATAAATTTATTACAAACTTAATATACATAAATATATAAAAGCTTATAATGAAATTCTTTATATTTATAGTGAACATATTATTTTTATATGATTATATTAGTATATTTTAATTTATACAAATTTTGGATTACAAGACGCCGTAGCGTCTGTGCGTGGTCTATAAATTAGTATCGTAAGAACAATGAAAATTATTCCATCTTGTAAATGTATTATAATAATTAATAATGATATTTTACTTATATAGATTACCTGGTCTATCTTGTATATCCATAGCAGCAGCGAGCAAAGTGCAAGCATTCTCCACATTCAAAGTGGAAGTGACATGGTCTTCACAGGCAGATCTTAGATCCTCGACTCCTAAGTCCGCAGCTAAAGTCATCATTTCAAATACACCTGAATCTTGTAGTAATAACTGTAAAAACAAATATTTAGATATAAAAAAGCAGGAATCGAATCCATAACCACTGAGTTAATAGTCTGACGCTGTCACACTGCGTCACGGCGGATTAAAATATAATATAAACTGCTAGTTTATTGTGAAATGTTTCTAAAAGTAATTTCATTGCTTACTTTATAGTATTACTAGCGGTCCGTCCGCGGCTTCGCCTGCGTGAACTACGTTATTATTAATTTCTGTATCCATGTGTACTTACGTCCTATAAGTAACGTCCATATAAAATTTGAGACTCCTAGCATTTATAGTAACAAAGTTTCATACAAACTATCACCCCGGAAAAAACCCCTTAGAAGTCGAATATTGCAAATTTCCGTCTTAGCCAGCATCTACGCCCTATAAATAATCTTCGTGCTAAATTTTAAACTCCTAGCTCTGGTAGTTTTTGAGATTTCGTGATAGGTGATTGAGTGACCTTTCGATTTTATATATATAGATAAAATATTATTCGGTTTTCGTTCGGCTTCACCTATTATATCATTTTAATCTTTAATAATCAAAGTTGTGAAGTTACCACTATTCAATAACAGATGGCGTTAACAAACAAAATCTTACTTTCAGAAGAATTAGCCACCATAATAATACAAATCAGTTTTATCATATAAGTGTAACTAGTTAAGTACTAACAACATTTAGCATATATTTACATTGTATATACTTACTTTCCCGGTATATACGTACTGTATGAACAGTCTAAACGTCTCTGGCTGTACGTGCGGCAAGCGTATCGGCGTCGTCCCGCCGGCAGATGGCGTCACTATGCAGCCGGGCATACGACAGATCTCACCACGTTTTGTGTTTTGAAAACTTTTACATCTGTAGAAATTATAAATATTATACAATATTAATAGTATACATATTATTATAAAAACTATATTAAATTCATCTAAAAGTAAAATATGGAATGTTTCAACATTAACTTCGCTGTTCTTTCATATGAATTTTCAAATCTAGGAAAAGGAAATATTTATTTTTATGGAAAACGTATAAGCGGACGGTTTTGGACGACGCGACGTTCAAGAAGCGCGGGTTCACGGGCGCAGCGTCAAAGTACCCGCTCAACACGTAATGTAATCTAGAATTCGGCGAAAAGTGCGGAATTGTAGTGCATTAATGGGGAGGGAGTGTCTTAACACTAGGTTACTTCTGCCCATCCTGCTGGTGTGTCATATGTCGTTGACATATGATGTAGGTTTAAGCCCAACAAAAATAAATAATAATTTTCATATTAGCCTAACTGGTGACGCGGTGGTACACCAAGTGGTATAACAAATGTGCACAAGCACAACTTGTCTGGATTTTCTTGCATTATTAATTAGGTATAATTGATTAAGTTTCTTGTTAGAAGCTGATAAAAGTCTACTAACTTGCGCTCGGAGAGCGCGCAGCAACAATGCATTAACTCTGAGTCTGGTCTCAAATTAAACTCTATATAGTTAATTCTAATAATTAGCAGCGCCTATAGTTAGTGACACAGGCAAAGAGAATAGTGATTCACTTCACTATCTTACCAATATATATTTTTTAAATTCTAACGTCGATTGCAATCAGTTTACTATCATTGACGTTTTACTCGAGTGGGAATCGAACCCACAAGCTGACTCGTTTAAAGTGCTCCTGCGCCGCGAGTGCAAGCTCTCAAGATATTTATTATATTAAAAGCCAGAGTGAGCTAATAACTTCTATAGATTCAGTCTCGAAAGTTTTAAGCGTCACATTTCGTCGTTATTAAAAACCGATAATCAGGCGATAGACGGCGCGGCGCTACGATGGACTTTGGAAAGTGTTCCTCGAATGAGCACCCTGGAAAGTTTGCCAAGTCTGTTACACTTGAATTGTTATTTAATTTTTGTATGAGATTTTGTATGTTAAGATGATGATAGAAAAGAATTGTTAAGAGTAGACGTGTGTAGTTGTCAATTTAGGGAGATAATTTGTTTTTACGGTTCCCTACCTCAAACGGTAGAAACGGAACCCTCGTAGGATCACTTTGTTGCCCGTCTATCAAGACCATTTATCTCGAGATTGTGTTTATTAAGCTAAAATTAATATCAAATATTCAAATGTACCTTAGATGTGAACCTTCAAGAAAACAACAGCCGAGTAATCGAAAACTATAACCTATACCTTCCCGCCTCGTCCTCCCCAAGGAGAAACAGGAGCTAGAAGGACCAAGCTGGATTAGAAATTTCAACTAGCTCGTACTATCTATCTATCTATCACTACATCTAATGTAACCTAATTAACGATAACAAAATAATAAATGTCCTACACCGAACGAATTCAGTATCATTTAATGCACCTAGCAGACAGCGCGCGGATCCGTGCTTGCTAAGGACGCCCTTGTAAGGGGAACTGCAATGCACTCAATGATTTATATATCTTTTAAACAAGACAAAAGCGACAGTGTTGGCCACTTGGCCTACTATATTGTACAACGACGGTTGCGGATTCGATTTCCATTCGGGGGTGTGAATTATGTTAATTTGGTCGCTCTGATAACAAACTCAAGCGCGACATTGACTTCCGCAAGTCAACACACGATGCTCCGGAAATTGGGCGCTACGTGAGGAACAGTAGAGTCTTAGCATTAGGTTCCCTCTGCTTACTTTGTTATACTATCTATTATTTCTACTAGTGGGAGTCGATCCCACTTTCATAATTAATACAGTAAGAAACTTAATTTGCACTACTATAGTATCATATCAAAATAATGTCAGCTATTTCATCTGTGGAGGAAAATTTGTAGTTATTTACGGGTTGCTTAGTAATAAGTGTCCTCGTGCGGAACCGTTCTTTATCATAAATTCAATATTCACCTACTCTATGTAGGTCCGGTGCTAGTTAGTTACATTACAATAATTAGAAATATTTTAGCTTCTATATTAAAATTTACAATAATCATAAAATAAAAAAAATCCTACCAATTAAATTGATTGTTTGGATACTGCTACTATCATTAAGCTTTACATATTGAAACTTTAATTACATGTATAATATATAATTTCCGCCATGTCCCGCTTGCGTCACGGCGTCACCGCGACAATTAATAACAACGTCAAGAACTAATCACGTAAGTTTTGTCGCAAACTTCAAATAGTTAAAAGTTAACACGGAGTTATAATGATGCGGCCCCGCTTCCCGCCATTGCAACTGACACGCGGTACGTCAGACATTTGTTATCTATATTTGTTAACCAGGACTTTAGTACTGATATTTTGTCAAAAATACATAAATATAATAATTTTAAGTTGTCTATTGTCAATACGAGTAGTAATGAGTAAGTGGCTTACAATGAAGAATATTTTCAGTGAATTGTTTGATTTTAACGCTGTTATCTTAAAATATAAAGCAGTAGTTACCAGTATATAATTATGTAAATTATATTATAGTCCCGGTTCCATAGAAAATGCTCATAAAACAGTAATTAAAATTTAAAACATAACCAAAATGTATAAAATACAGCCACTATACTCAGGCTGTACCTGTAGGCCCGGGTTGGGCGTTAGACACAAGTGTCTAGCCCCGGCAATGATTGATGACGTCACGTCCGCCTCCCTGTCAGCTGTCACGGCAGCGTCTCGATAGGCAATCTGCATTACCGCGGTGAATGTGACAACGATTAATCTCCCGCATATTTTATTAGCGATGTTCCAGATCGATATCGGGGAAATTAGCTTTGGTTAGGTTTTCGGTTGGGTAACGGTACGAAGTGAGTTATGTAGGAGATTATAGCAGATGCGCAGCGGCAGTAATTATATAGTTTCAATTAAAAATAAGTAAACCGTGGAAAACAGAGTGAAAAATAATAATGTCAATTTTTCTTATGCCAGTTCTAATACTATCATTTTAATGTGATCGCCTACAGCAAGCGGTCATTACCTATATATGTATATATTATAGACTACGTATATTAGAAGAATAAGTACACAAACCAGCTAAGGCTCGGGACACGAGGCTGCATGCATATGATATGTCATCTCCATAAGTTAAATCAGAAAATGTTTTTAGTTACAGAAATCTCTTTGAACGTTTATACTCGTATATAACTTAATAAACTAATCAACCAACCAACTAATCAACCATGTCGCGTTAGCAATCGGCATGCTTGCCGCTGCGCTAGGATAGGCCCCCTATACAGTTTCATTCAGGCTGTGAGTTCGATTCCCGTTCGGAGGACTGAACTATTTTTATTTTCTCACTTTGTCAAGAAGACTACGCTGGCTTCCGCCGCAAAAAAGCTGTATATTGGCTGTATATTGGCGCCAGTCGTAAAATACAGAGCGACGTTAGAGTGCTATGAATAGCTTATTTTCAGCGTCTTAGTCCTCAGTACTATATTTAAGTTATTACAGAGATTGCAACTATTTGTATTTGTAAATTATGTTATGGCATTTTCTATATATTTTGATTGCAATGGCAGGGTAAAGTAGGTTGCGATATTTATGAAAATAAAACATCTTAGTATATTCACACAGCCGCAATAAGAAAAAGTACCTTTTATCGAAATTAAATATTTCTGGACCTACGTTAAAGCTAAACGAGGTGGCACGAGCTCTTACCCACTTTATATGACTGATGGATCGGTGACCGCCTCAGATGGTAAGCAAATCTGTGAAATGTTTGCGTCATATTTTGCATCCGTATTCATAAATAATACTACTCAAAACTCTGATTACAGAGATTCCTTGGAGTACATGGAAAAATGCAGTCGGTTTATAACACTACCTATTATAGACTCTGAAACTCTACTGGGGAAACTCAAAAGCTTAGATGAAAACAAGGGTGCCGGGCCTGATGGGATTCCGCCCGTGTTTATTAAGAGATGTGCTATATACCTGGTAGAACCTTTATTAATTATATTTAATATGTCCTTGCAAACTGGCATTTTTCCGGCTGAATGGAAAAAAGCGAGAGTAGTCCCAATTCACAAAGCAAACAACGTAGATTTAATATCAAATTACAGACCTATTTCCATTTTATCAACTTTAGCTAAGGTACTAGAATCGCTTGTTTGTCCCTCTGTACGTTTTCATTTTAAACAGAGTTTGAGCATTCATCAGCACGGGTTTGTTCCTTCTCGGTCAACATGTACCAATTTAGTTGATCTCACAGAAAATATAGTGGAGGCTCTTGACTCTCACAAGCAAGTGGATGTTGTATATACAGATTTTAGTAAGGCTTTTGATCGTTTGCCTCATGATTTATTGATGCAAAAGTTATCTGCTTATGGCATTTCTGGTATTTTTTTACAATGGATCAAGTCTTACTTAGAAAACAGAACATTCTCTGTAGTAGTTAATGGCTTTCACTCTAATTCTCGGAAAGCAACATCAGGTGTTCCACAGGGATCTCATCTGGGTCCAATCTTGTTCACCATGTTTGTTAACGACATACTTAATGCTATAAAATTTTCCAAAACTTTTATGTACGCAGATGACCTAAAACTGAGTAAAGTTATAGACACTGTACAAGATTCAATGATGCTTCAAAAAGATCTTGATGAACTTCTCAATTGGTGTCGGCACAATAAAATGGATCTCAATCCAAATAAGTGTTTTTTTGTAAGGTATTATCGGAAAAGAAATGTCATCTCATTTCAATATAGTATTGCACAAAATAACATTAAAGAACTTGAGCAAATCCGCGATCTGGGTGTATTATTTGATAAAAAATTAACATTTGTACCTCACATTGAACAAATAGTTAACCGGGGCTCAAAACTACTCGGGTTCGTATTAAGGAACATTAAAGGTTTACGTGATAACAGAGTCCGAATACTGCTGTACACATCTCTTGTTCGCAGCATCTTAGAATATTGTTCAGTAGTGTGGAGACCTCACTTTGCAAGCCATTCTCTAGTAATAGAACGAATACAAAAAAGATTCTTACGGTACCTATTATCCTCGAACGGAATTTCAAAAAAGATACTACCTTCTTATTGTCAGCAATTAAATCACTTCCGAATGACTTCTTTAGAAGAACGTAGAAGGCGGTTAGATATATTTTTTGTCTCTAAAATTTTTACCAACGGAATTGACTGCCCTCAGCTACTCAATAAGTTTAATATACGTGTACCAGCGAGATTTCCCCGTAACATAATAACCCTCCTTTATCCCCCACCCCGGAAAACAGTGTTTGGATCAAACTCTCCTGTTCCTAGACTTTGCAAGTTGGTTAATGAGTACAGTGACCTATTTGACATTAATGCTGATTCAACTGGCAAGATTCGATTAATATTGAACACCAAAAATCAAACATGCTAAAAATATATTAAATTTTATTATTATTATTTTTTTTTTTTAAATTTTCTTTTTTGTTTTGTGTTGTTTTCTACGCTTAGGAGTTTAATTTCGGTCTATTATAGCAAGATGTATCTACCTGTAAGTGTTTGTTACATTTAGTCTTAGTTCCATGTACTATGTATCTTTTTTGTATGTATTGATGTAAACAAATGTTGGTGGATCAATAAATAAATAAATAAATAAATTGAAACGTAAAACCCGACCACTGATAATAATCGTGCTCTAACATGCTGTGCTCTATCTCCTTCTTCTCCCTCCTGGCATTAATCCCGGCTATTGCCAGGTCTGCTCTCCTACTCAATCTACTCCACTTTGCACGATCTTTTGCGCTATATCCTCTTATATAATAAAAGTATATATCATCTCTAAAAATTATAAAACAAGACAATATCCTCACTTGAAATTGTTACGTACAAGTTATTCAATATATACAGGGTGGAATTGTCAGCACCACTTTAAATGAAATTACAATTTTAACTACTCTATAAAAGCCTAATATAATTCAGCAAAAAAATCATCCCAAAAATAATAAAAGTTATTTTTTCAAACAAAATAAATAATAAAGTTATCGTTTAAAACTAAAACGACTTTTGTAAAGTAGAACATAAACACGCACACACTTACATGTCAAAGCGGCAATGTCGCACGCGTATGTGTGCGCCACACGAAATACAGGTATGGATGAAAATCGTGAAATTAAAAAAAAATCCTACGGCCAAACTGTTGAGGTACTTTGGTTAATTTCTTTAGTTCTGGGTTTGAAATATTTTACCCTATATGCTGTTTCAGTAAAAGGAGCGCTGCCTCTTCCAGCCTGTATATATTTAAGGCACCACAGCTATTTACTGACAATCACAATTTAGTTCAACCTTACAAGGCATCACCTACAACCAGCCTGCAACCAGCGGACAATAGAGACGCTTCCAACGATACCTCATTTGTCAAATTATCATAAGTATTTTAGGACAGGGGAACAGATGAACATATCTACATATATAACGATCAAAATCATAATCTTCCTCTTTGCATTAGGTTAAAATAGATGTAATTTTTAATATATAAATGCTCTAATTTTTTAATACTCTAATTTTTATATCAATTACGAATTTTATTAATTTTCCATTCCAACGTTTAGCATAAATATTCATTTTGTTAATATAAAATCATTTAACAATATTTTTTTTATTTAACGATTCGGTAACATTTTATGTACATTATAATTTTGACGCGTACTTAGCTAACAACACGTCTAGAGCAGGCGGGACACAATTTGTGCTATCTGACTATGATTTTCCAATGGCGCTGATGAAATAAAAAATAAAAAGAATAATAGGTATTTATTTAAGTTGTTTTCCTACATCTCTTACAAAACAGGAAAATTTAATGATATCTAATTCCTTTCTATAACTTGTGTCCATTTTAAAGTCATTGCTAACGCAATTAGGTCCAAACGTCGACGGCACACGTGTAGCTATACGCGTAGTTCCGAACTTTGTTTGGGGGAATGTAACGCAAGCCGCAATGCCTTTAGAAAGAAGATAATTCTACAAAATGGGGAACAGGGTGTCTTAGCACTAGTCTCTGTCTACTTACCCTCCCATGCAGAATTAAGCGTGAAGCTGTTAAAGTAAAAAAATAACAAATAACTAAAGTTCATTTATATCTATAAGTAAGGACCGTTTAAGTCACGTCATTCAGGCGCAAGAAAGTAAACCTCCAGCGTTGAGTCGCCATTGTCGAGGCCGCAAATTGGATGTGCACTACTGCTGGCGACGGCTTATTAGACACACGCGTCACCTTCGTAAGTACGACTTGAGATATTTTGTATGTCATTTTTGAATCGAAATAAAGAAAAAATCCTGATATTGTAAAGTTTTATTATTAGAATAGGTAATATAATTTGTTAATTGAAGCTGTTATGATACAGCGGCACAGTGTCCGACTATAACAATGTCAAGGTGGCAAGGTGGTGTCATGGTGGCAAGACATAACAATGTCTCACTATAACACCTCTTGCCTATCCATCCTGCCGTGTGCGGGATATTTATCGAATTTAAAAAAAGATAAATAAAAAAACAAAATAACTAACAAGGCATCATCATCGTGGCATCGTGGGCACTGAAGCTAAAAATTCATAAAGCTACAAAAATGTTATAGAGTCAAAAAATCAACCTTCCAAAACATAAGTGGAGAGTACTTGAGCGCAGTGTCACAGGGACGTGGGAGATAACGGGGAAGTGCCAATATCGGGACCGCTCTATTTGTCGGAATATGAACCCGGGTTTACGGCGTTTTATTGCAGTTCTCTTTTGGAGTATTCGGATTAACTATTAGTTTTACTTTGATTCTTCTTTAAGCTTTCTTTTAAAGATAATTTTTAGTTTTGAATTTATTTATCCTTTGTATATAACAAATTTTGTACATTTTTACCAGGCCAAGTAGTTTTAGTGACATTTACAGTAGGTAATTTCCTCACTGGAATCACGTATATTAAATTCAAGTAAGTCAAGAAGTATTTAAATAAAAAAAGCATAGTGGTGTTACAAAAATAGTACAAGAGAATTAAATAAAACTCTCCTTCAATGAAAATATTATGAACAAAATAGCTTTTATTACTTTAGTTGTATGCCACTTAAAGTCTAAAAGAGCCTTGAAAGTTTCAAACTCAACGATGCCTAATAAAAGTAAAACAGAAAATAGTCGTACCTACTCTTACGAGCATGTCTTTGTGGTTTGTTTCAATTATTATTCAATAAATGCAGCTTTCAAAGCGCTTTGCTTTGTCAGAAGTGAACACGAAGTCCTGTAACAGAATTCAGCCGAAACTCTGAAATAATCAATTTTCGGCGCACGGTTACAGTTATCAAGGAATATTTATGTAAATATCCTCAAATGCGCCTTAAGTTGTTCGATTTCGTAAATGTATGACAAGTTCTCGAAAAACTTTTGTAATTGTTTACCAATTTGGCTTTTCTGTCAACGTCATTTTTGCTATGAATCTGTTTTGTCTACTTTTTACTATTATTTGAAATTTACTTGAACTTATATTTCGGGGATATTTCATATTATGCAAAGTTGGTTCCCGTCCCCGTTCACGTAATGTTTTCATAGAATATATGAATATTGGCAAATAGTCCCAAAGAACTGAACTGATTTATTACGAGCAGCTTCACGCTTTTTCCCGTATAGCAGGATAGATTAACTCTGCTCCTGTCCTCGTTTTCCGCTTAACTTTCGGGACATAGCTTGTTGAATGGCGGAACTCAACGCTGCACTTTATCGTGTCACCAGAGCGAGGAAATGACAAAAATAATTCCTACTAGTGGTAATCGTACCATAACCGTCGCATTTACCGTTAGACATTGCTGCTGCACCACGACACCTTCCATTAACTGCTGTATCCTTTAAAATAATGGCCATCTTAATCGAATAATGTTATGATTATTTAGTTTAAATCTTTAGTGGAACCTGCAAAGAGCATCTTGTTATATTACTCTGTTCTCCACTCTCCGTCCGTACTTTTTTGTTATAATAAAAAAACCATGGCCACCCCATAATAGGTGTGAGTATGAATGTAAACTTATAATTACAGAACATATTTGTTTGTCAGCCGCCCGCAGCCCGCCCGCACTCGTCCATTGTGTTTGCACCTCAACTTTTCTCATTTACACCCATTGTGGCCCGTAATGCGACGTGTTCGTGTTATTTGTATTGTAATTGTAGGAGAGCGGGTGCAGGCGTTGAAAATACTGAAAAAAAACTACGGTTTCTACGCAATTGTCTATTTACATGAAGTTGTAAGTGGGGGGCAGGGGGCTGTCTGCGGCCGCGCTGGTGTCACACGGTCCAACGTCCACGGTACAACGTTCGTTTAGAGAATACTTGGCGTTCGGTCAACTATTAATTGGGAAAATTTAGATATTTACATTATAGTTAGCATTTATAGTTTATGATAAGTGAACATGCGTGGTGGCGAAAATTGGGGAAGGCCTTTGTCCAACAGTTGACAAAGATGGCTGTTGATGATGATGAACATAACCGTATCTAATTTTTCTCTACCTAGCCTAACTTCTCACTAGTTTTCAGGCTAGTTTCCGTAACTGAATAGAAAAAAAAACGAAACCTTGTGAAACTGAGATCACTTTGTCTATCGTTTGTCCGTCTGTCAAGACCATTTTTCACGAGACCTTGTGGAAGGAAGTATTAACCTGAAATTAATATCAAATCTTCGTAGATTTGAATACTTCAGCAGAGAAAAGATAATACAATCGAAAGATACGATTTTTCCCTGAATTTTGTATGAAATTCGCCGTTCTTAAAAGAACTAATCCTGAACCTAGTATGAAACTCTTGATGGGCGAGTTCAACTCTCATTCGACCGGCATCTAAAATACAAACATGCAAACAACGCGGGCAGACAAAAGAAAATAAAATAAGGGTAGGTACAATGCCACTATCAACAATTAACATTTTTAAACATACATGTACCAAAATCAAAATTAATCGCCAACTATATTTAAAATATAACGAACAAAATATAACATGTTTTATTTAAGCAACAACCAACAATTATTAGGCACTTCATCGTCTACAGCGTCTGAATACGCCATAATTCCTTACAGGGCTCAATGGTTTCAGTTTGCAATTTGCAGCGGATTCAAAGAGATCTGATGACTCCTGATTATGAACTAATTAGCAGGTTCACAGTACGCGGCGCTGGTTCCTATATTACGACACTTAATTACAGGGTAGACTGATTGATGGTACGATCGACGCACTTTGTGGCTCGGAGTAGGCGGGCGTGCCTACTTTGACTTGCGGCGAAATTATATTGCAAAGTTATATGCTGTTAACAAACTTAGTACAATGGACACTGTATTTATTCTATATTATATATTTAATTATACAGCTTCACGCTCCTTGAGTGGCGGAATTTAATACTGCTCTTTTCTTTTGCTTTCGCTATATATTATTATTAATAATTTAAATAGTAATTAATATAGGTAACGTAATTGAAAATTTCTAATGTGCTTGTCTTGGTAATCTGACTAATGTGGTTATTAGATACTAAAGAGAGACCCTATCTTCAAGTTGGGCACAATACAAATAGACGTATGGAGGTAACTCTGACCGCAGTACGCAAGTTTCAACTCGAACCAGTACCTAGTTTTCGAGATTAGCGCATTTAGCCAAACATACAGCAGATGTCTTTTGACAGAATAACAAACATATGTATATTTATTTTTGTTTTATTGTATTTAAATCAATTACCAAAAAATGTTGATTATATTTAAGTACGTACTTGTAAAACACAGTTTACACAAAAGCGAGTAATCAATGGAGGTGTTTTCGCTAAACGCCGGCGCGGCGGTTATTAATAAAAAACGCTTATCACGAAGATTGATAGGCATGAGCGCGAACTTTTTAAATTAATCATCTCGCACAGCTGCCACTTCCCTCGCCTTCCCGCACCGCACGCCGCACGCGGGGCGTGTACCATTATGTAAAATGCTATTTGCTTTTAAGTAAACAGCTTAGCTTGTTTGAATATTTTTCTACTAAACTCCGTGCAATTTTCCTTATGTAAGAGGTAACAATTACAAGTTTGTTACGTCACTCCGCCTTCCACCCATTTTTGGAAGCGAACAAAATTAGGTATAGGAGAAGTGTCCATATAACACGATTTTCATCGGGATAACTGACTTTCTAATTACTATTTTTTTTCGACGCAGCCTTACCGTCATAAAAATTCCACTCTTCGACACTGCAAAGTCCTTATTTTTTGTACATAAATTGGTAGCGATCTTCAAGAGACTATTCTTTGCCACCGGAGTACTTCCTCTAAATTGTTCCATTCTGGTCGAAATTCTAACTAGGTACTTCAGTATTGCTATACCTCTAGATGTAAACATATTTTATATTAAACAGCAAACCTAATTGTTTGGTAAAGTTAGTTTCAGAGTTTGGTATAAACCATTCACAATCACTGGAGCATATTGTTAACTGGCCGAGCTCGGAGGGATGAAGTAATTTCATTTCTCACTATGGCTAGAAGAGTAACCGCGGCGTTAACTTCCGCATCTCAACACGATACTGGGTTCCATCGGTGCGTCGCCCGGATGGGGACTCGCGTGGCCAGAGAAGAAACCTGGTATAAAGACACTCCGTTCCCCACTTTTCACCCAATTTCTAGACATTTCGTATAGGTTAACGGAACGCATCGCCGCGTGGCGATTGAACGTTTACAATCAGACGCTGTGCTACGGCGTTACGCACTCCCGACACCATATATTACTTATGTTTAATACGACCCCAATAGGTACTATTAATATAATATTTATTACGTTTTACAAACTTTTACATGAGTCATAAATTATTAAGAATTGCCAAGTAAATAACACACTCGGAACTATCCGCATACGAGCACTCGTATATCACGCAAAGAAAAGTTTTAGTGCGAATGTTATTTTTTCAATATCTCTTTAGAAATAAGTATTATGTAGAGTTGACGAAGTCGGCGAATAACTTTAGGAGTGTACAGTTGTCGGTCTATAGCGCGCCGCCTTCCCACCCCTCACTGGACTTAGGGTGACCAATATTTACGTAAAAAACGTTTGATACGTCATTCTGTTTACTTAGAATGTAATAAATTGTTTATTTAATTTGGCGTCAACCGTCGCGGCGCAGCGGCACAACGTCTGACTTAAAAAACGACGGCTGTGGATTTTATTCCTACTCAGGGATTTTTTTCATTTCTTTGCTCTAGTTACACAAAGCGCGGCGGTGAGTTTCGCCACTTAACACACAATCTGTCTATAGTAATTGGACTAACCAATAGGAAAAGAATTTTGCAACTCCAGCCAATAGTCTCTGAAAATAGCGCGTTCGACTAAATAAACAATTGGTATAGAAAAGCAAAGAAAACCCAGCAATACGATACTTAGTTCTGTACAATAGAAATACAGAGAATTTCAATAAATGCTTAACTGGGCACTCTACGCAGACCACATGTTTCCCAGCAGTATCTTTATTCAGATGCAAATTTTCCTCCATTTTTGTGCGACCATCTTGGACAGTCATATTGTCCTTACGGCCGGAATAATTTTGCCACGGACGGCTCTATTAGCATAGAGTTCTGTAAAGTGATACTGGTGGTACCTTTTGCATGGAAATAATAAAGAATTGTATTCTTATTATATAGTCGCTTTTGTTTCGTTACGTAGGTTTGTATTTTTAATTAATTTTATACCTGATAAAATTGTAATAAATACTTTTATCAGGGATAAATTAATTAAATGTATATATTAAAGTTATAATTTGACAAAATTCGTGAATTTTCGTTAAGATATTTGACTTGAGCGCGTTTATTTCTTCATTTGGCAGACTATAGAATCGTCAATCATGAAAATGTGAATGTTGAATACTTTCTTTTTTCGAACATGACTTTTTCGGTTAATAGCCCTATTTGTGGTAGAGGGTTCTCTCTCCCTAAAGAAATGCAAGCACTGGCTGCCCGTGGAAATAATAATAATAAACTAAATTTTTTATTGTGTCTATTTTTTTTTATAAGAAATAAATTCTATAAAACCAGGTGCACCAGTCCCGCACCAGGCAGGCATGTGTAATAGATCATTTCAAACTTCAAATTTAAATATTAAGCATATTTTTAGTTTCCCGCTACTTTTTTCAGCGGTTTTTCGAGCGGCCATTTTAGTGAGCATGTGTACGACGGTAAGTTATGTTAATCTATTTGAATTTTTGTTTATATCTCTAATAGTAATTGGGAGTTAATTATATAATATAACGAATACTGCATTAGTATTACTTCTCATTTTATCAAAAAGTGCTAATTTAGATCAATTATTATAATTGGTAAACTAATGGAACACAAATTTTATGATTTTCCAGTAATATTCTATTTGGTGAACCACTAGAATTTTTTATCATATTTTCAATATTTCCTTTTCTATTTATATTTACTTATAATACTGTAATAAAACATTACATTAAACATTAAAAAAAATCATACTGTTCCTTTTGTTGACCTGTTGGTTCATTACTGGTAAAATCTATATAATGAGTTTGTTCTAGTAAAAGACCGTTTTTTCCGTGACCGTTATTGATGCTTCTTTGATATTATCAAGATGTCTCTTTTATCTCTTCTTTTATTTCATAATAATACGGACACTTATTATTTATTTATCACTTAATCAATGCTACTTACATTTCTTTTGCAGTCAAAATGCCGCCGAAGAGAACTTTTTTTAAATATTATGAATAAGACTTTATAAAGGCGATAAACGAAATAAGACCTTTGATGGTACATAAATCTTCGGAAGGTACTAAAAAACAAAGAAAAGTGATTACGTAATTGTTAAGTATGAAGGGGAAAATTTCAGGGATCTTTATGAAATGAGTACAATGACATTTTCTGTTGGAAGTACTTTCCATTGGCCAGAGCAATGTGATAAAATCTGGTACCAAAAAGATGCAATAGAAGAAGATTGCAGTTTAGCTAATAGTCGAGGTTTTTGTACATTTCCTAAAATGGATAAATTTATGCTCAAAATGTTAGTATTTTTAATTTTAGACGTCTATTGTTTTCGGTTTCAAACCTTAATTTTATATTTTGAGTCATGTTACTTTATATATATTTTATCGCAAATCATAACAGGTTTGTCAGTGATCTCAATCTTCAAGAATTATTAAGTTATGTATTATATTAAGTACTATTATAAAACTTGTAGCATTAATAGATAATATGTACCGCATAGACCTAAATTATTTCATATTTCAAATTATTACATATATGTCTGTGATTTTATTCTCAAAGGTTTATTAAGTTAGGTAANCATTTCTTTTGCAGTCAAAATGCCGCCGAAGAGAACTTTTTTTAAATATAATGAAGAAGACTTTATAAAGGCGATAAACGAAATAAGACCTTTGATGGTACATAAATCTTCGAAAGTTACTAAAAAACAAAGAAAAGTGATTACGTGATTGTTAAGTATGAAGGGGAAAATTTCAGGGATCTTTATGAAATGAGTACAATGACATTTTCTGTTGGAAGTATTTTCCATTGGCCAGAGCAATGTGATAAAATCTGGTACCAAAAAGATGCAATAGAAGAAGATTTAGCTAATAGTCGCTAATTTAGCTAATAGTCGAGGTTTTTATACATTTCCTAAAATGGATAAATTTATGCTCAAAATGTTAATATTTTTAATTTTAGACGTCTATTGTTTTCGGTTTCAAACCTTAATTTTATATTTTGAGTCATGTTACTTTATATATATTTTACCGCAAATCATAACAGGTTTGTCAGTGATCTCAATCTTCAAGAATTATTAAGTTATGTATTATATTAAGTACTATTATAAAACTTGTAGCATTAATAGATAATATGTACCGCATAGACCTAAATTATTTCATATTTCAAATTATTACATATATGTCTGTGATTTTATTCTCAAAGGTTTATTAAGTTAGGTAATACTAACTAACTAAAAAACTAGAAAACTACCTATTATGTGACTTGTAGCGTTAAGAGATAATATGAAACTTACAGACTGATCTAAAGTTGTGATTAAAACTAAGTACATAACTTATGTTAACTAATAATAAATAAAAGTACAATTTCTTAACTGAAATTGTTTGTTTTATTTAGTGTTTCACTACAGGTACAAAGTCTAGTATATCACTGGTCCAACCTGGTCCACCTTAGGCACATTGCGCTTTGACACTTTTAGTATTTAAAAAAAAATACTCTTAAAGATATTTTAAAAATTCCGACTAAGCTACATGATTATATTGTTTATAAGGAATACGATATTTTTTTTCACAGCATCAAAAATTGTTTCAAAATGTTGCTTAAATAGTTTGTTACTGGTGCATCCACCTTACACAATTAAATAACTATTGTAAAGCACCATCTATATTTCCGAAAATATTAGCAGAATTTAACAATAGATGTCGCTACTAAGTGCTTTAAATAAAGATTTTTCAAATATATCTCTATTCTACCAATTTCAGTAAGCTTAAATTTAAATTTCTTAATGTGTCAATATTTAAATGTCACTAGAATTATTGAAATACTAAAAATAAAACAATTTAAGTTCCTTATTATGGCCTCAGCTAAGTGTTATTAATATTTATAGTTAAGGATTTTAATAATTTATATACTGAACATAGTGTTTGTTATATTTGGTCTTAAGCTCTGCTTCTTAATTCAAATTTGCAAAAATTGTTCACTATCTATAATTTTTTTGGTAAACCATTTATAAAAATTTATTTCTTATTGTATGAAATAATTTGAAATAGTATTAATATTTTGAGCGTGCCATTCCAAGTAATTTTAAAAGATATATTTGTATAGCTAACTACTCTGTAGCTTATAACTACAATATACAAACTATTCTAAATTATTCCTATAAAAAAATAAATATTGTGGCCTAGTCTATTCTGTAAAAGTAAATTCAATGAACACAAGTCAAGAGTAATGTTATTAGATATTCATATAAAATTTTAATAAAAAGAACTAAGGAGAATATGGAAATTAAGTTAAATTTGTTGCATTTCATTTATTAAAAATTGCATTTATTAAAATTATTGCATTTATTAAAAAAATAGTCTATGGTAATAAATCTTTTGTCTCTGTAGTCTGCAGCATTATTTAAAATATTTATAAAACCAATTAAAATATATGTTTAACTTTCAATTTAAGCTAATTGTCTCACCTGGCTATTAATATAATCTTGTGAGCATAGACTTTCTCCTCAGCATTGCCAAGTATGAACACTATATCAGCTGAATCCTGATCTTCAGCCAGCCTTTGCAGATCTCGAAGAAGTCCAGGTAGTCCAGCTCGTTCCACAGAAGCGGTACAACAAGTACCGGCGACTCTTCCAGTCATATTTATAATTTTATTAAACTGAACTTTTATTGTGTAGACCTAATTTAATATATTTCAGTCACTTTCACTCATAGACACTTAAACATTGCATAATTAAAGACAAAAAAACTAATTTGAAACTTAAACGTCACAATGAAACAAGCTTTGTGTTTGTTTGTCAACAAAATAATTTTGTTTAATTTAAGTATTTCACAAAGTAGAACTAATATTCAATGGTATTTTTATGAATGAAACTAAGCTTTAATTGCTTATATTTGGTCACTTAATTAAAGAAACATTGTAAATTGATAACTCCATTGAATCTCAGTGTAACTAAATAACACGTGCTTAGTTCACTATTGTTGAGATTGAGCAGGTACGAAACAGGTTTTATAAGTTCAGCAGGGTTGCCGCTTGAAAAACTTATGCATTACGCCATCTTAAGAGGAAAACAAAGGTATTTATTTGTTTTCAAGAATATTAAAAATATTTACTAAGTTAAGTACTAAGTTGATATTTGGACTATGTATTTATTTTATAAGACTTAACGGTTAAATTATTTCATAAAAATTGTTTAGAACAATAATTGACTTAAATTTTGAATATATCAGCCTTGTATTAGAACTAAAACATTTTGTATATAAATAAATATTTTATATTTTCTACAGTTAGATACTAGATATATATTTAGGCCAACAGCCCAAGTGCCTCCGTGGCGCAATCGGCTAGCGCGTTCGGCTGTTAACCGAAAGGTTGGTGGTTCGAGCCCACCCGGGGGCGTGGTTTTTTTGTTTCTTTATAATTTATCTTTATTTTATTTTTTTTGTTTTGTGAATATTTTTTTTCCTTATATGTATATATGTATGTGTTTTATGTAAATAGCTAATGTTAAACTGATAAGTGAATAATAATTGTTGTGCAAAATGGACAAATAATGTCGATTTAGTTTGACTTTATTTATTTGTTAATGTTTTTCATGGAGAAAGTATAATTGAATATTTAATTTGTAAAGCACTAGGTTCCTTGGTTTTCGCTGCCTGCCCCGCTATGTGCGGGATGCAGCGTGAAGCTCATAAAATATTAGTTATTAGCGTACTAATTAACGTTATAATTTCATCGAAAGTTATTTTGCTTATTTGAGGAATATTACGGCCTCACGACTATCACAGTACGAATAAAAATCCTTAAATGAAAGTATTAATACCACATGTGACTAAACAATTGAAGAACCTTAATCAATTTTGTGGCATCCGTCAGAGAGGCTCTGTCGCGACCCACCGGTATAGTAGGCAACACATTTCAAAAAGAAATCAATATTAATATTAGTAACAAAATACAAAAATACTGTTTTATTTAACGTCATTCACAAATCACGTTCCACAAAGGCTCTGCCATTTGAAACAGTAACTCTTAGACTGATAGCTTCTGACAGCTTCTGATAGCTTCAGTTGACGTTTGGGAAATTGCGCCGCTTCCGCCAACTTGGAACATGTGCCCGACTTGTGACTTCGTACAATATGCTTCATATTAGTTAGCGTTTCTAATTAATGTTTAACATTTGTTATCTATTTGTTAGTCATATTGAGGCGTCGTAAGTGTAAACGCGGTGGTGATGGGTCTGATTCTGCTTCTCAACACTTGGAAAACGGACTGTTTTAGGATTAGGTTCTTTGCATATCTTCGTATGTGTGGAATACAGCGTAAAAGTATCTGGATATATGTTACTAGTGGGCGCTTCGCCTGCTTATTTAGACCCTTAGGGGTGAAATAAACCATGAAACATGTGTTCAATTAAATATTTTTAAGAGTCTCAATTTAAAATTTTATAAAAATAGGTGGAGATTTAAAGATTTTTCCATACAAACTTTCAACCCCTATTTCACCCCGTTCGGGTTAAAATTTTTCAAAATCCCTTCTTAGTGGATGTCCAGATTATGAAAGTAAACATCTGTCCAAATTTCACGTTTTTATCATCAGCGGTTACGGCTGTGCGTGCGTCTTACCTCAGTCAGTGAGCACAAGTCCTTTTATATATACGAGTATATATTTTATGTGACTGTGGTGTGTAGTGAAGCATCACTACATCACAGTTTATAGGTACTCTATTGATATTAAATCTCTTTTAAACAAACGGAACTTTTTATCTTTTATAAATAAAGGATTCTGGTAATAAAATATATATTTTGATTTTGCTAAAAGTTATCAGAAACAACATTATCTAAGATTATTTTGACCCTCCTCCACAAAGAATTCTTTTTTCTTCATGTCGCTTTTTAATTATAGGAGAGCAATAAACATATATCTAACTTGTAGTATATTTTGAAGTTTAATTTGGAACTCACAACTATAATGTTAAAGGCGCGTGTAAGGGCGGCTGGTCCCACTTACACTTGCGCTGCCTTGAACATTCTAAATCGATTATGAAACGATCTGACTACTAGCTCAATTGTAACAGTAGATACGTGATAGCGACCATCGCTTATACCTGGGAGGTCAATCTCGAGGTCTTCAGCGGAGACCGGGGCTTTGCTATATGCAATGTAAGAAAACGGCAGTATCAAATGCGGCAATTCAATATCAATGCCTATTTAACCTTAAAAAGTATATTTCGTTCAAATTTCGAACTTAAGAGTTTCCCCCCGTGTGTTTTCGTTGTTATTTTTGCTAACTTTATTGTAATGTTAAGTTTACTGAAATTGGTTAAAACAGAAATAAATTATCTGAGGCGAATAAATAAACAATTTAATTTAATTTCATAAGCACTATAAACTAGCAACCTCGGGAACCCTCTGTTATTACTTCCAAACCGATTAATCAAGTAAATAGCTAAAGAAACGTAAGTTATTGCCTATTTATGTTTATCATAAATATATAAACGAATCGGGAGCATTATGTGTAAGGAAAACCTTCCCAAATTGTACCTTAAAGTGCAACTATTAAGATTTGAAACTATTTCAGTTCGTACGCGGTAATCATATTTTATTGTATGTTTATACAGATGCTATCGGGAAGTACCGACAGATAAACGCTCGCCTGGTTCTCGTGAACGTCACCATACCTTATTGGCTTTCACTGGAGTGGAGCTTGGAGAATAATATCCAAGTTTATTTTGTACTGACTACTGGCCCGCTGACGCTCTAATGGCGGCTTTGTGTTTGTTTCGTTTACGATTTTATCGTCCAAGGTTAATGTCTATCGTTGATGAGCTGGATTGTGTGGCTTGGATAGAGTCGCTGCGAGTTACTTATAGTACATTTGTGTTTATAATGATTGTCACCTGAATTAAACTGTCGCTTTCTTGGTGATTTTGCAGTTATTTGACTGTATCTCAGTATATTAGAGTTACTCCACTTAAGCAAAAAAGTACTTTTTAGAAAACACATGAAATAATTGAAAGTAAAAAAAGATAAAAATAATTTGTAGGTACAGATAATTAATTAGAGTTAAAGTGTCAGTGTGCATGTAGGTAATAAAAAAAGAAATATTTTTTAAATCTATACCAATATAATAAAGCTAAAGAGTTTGTTCGGAATATATTTGATCACGCAGGTGAAGCAGGAGGTACACGCTAGTATATTCATATAGAACATATTATGGCTTGTAACTTAAAAGCTCTGCTAATTTAAGCTTGTATGAGGTTTGCAATTTAGATGGTGCTTGTTACAGGAAGTCGTGGGAAAAGTTGGTAAAAATGTAATATTGTAATACCTATGGCATGTCAGTTCATTACATTTTTTGTATTAAATTAATATAATTTTGATTACATTAACAGATAAAAAGATGTGAAGAGACATTCTGAGGTAAAATTCTTCTTTAGGAAATATTTTTTTAGCTTCATGCAGTATAATACCAAATCTATTCATATATCATTAAGAATCGTCCTCGTATAACATTCGTAATTCGTCTTCAAGTAAACTCAAACATGACCGTGATCAATCACTGTCGGCGCAGTGATAAACCTACTATTTACATTTGATAATCCGGACGTTTAATAGAGGGATTATTTCCTTTCTGGCGTGTTTGCTAACACGTGTATGCGTGATAGCCGGCTCTCTGTTCCTGTTGATACGGAGATGGTCAGACGGTTAATTGCCTGAATTAATTCACATATGTTTTATAATAATAACCATTAAAACTAGTATCATTATCACCATAATAAGCATATTATACGATATAAAATAGATTCCATCGAACTTAAGCACTTGGACGCGCGTCGGTGAGAACATGGTGGATGGAAGGTGAAACGTGTAAGTCAATAAATTAGTATTTGTTTATTTTTATCCGAATTCAAAAAAGCAAGTTGGATTTTGAACATTTGTTTTATGTAAGTCCATCGATTTTTCCGTTATTTGTAAACCGAATTCAAAAAATATTTTCTTATGTTAATAAATGTAGTTAGATATGTTTTTTTCGGAGGGATGTGTCGTTAGGACTTGTCACTTGCGCCAGGTACTCCTTCCTCGTCCTCATTCAAAATATGTTATGAATAAAGGAAGTCAATCAATGACTTTTGATCGCCAAATTATCTATCAATTCACTAAAGTTAATGGACCCAGGTCCAACATTTAAGATGAACTAATACAAATTAATTAGGACTTTTCCTAGGTAAGGTAAGGTTTTAGGTAAGTACCTACATATACTTTCTCTCAAATCCACTCATTTGATATATGTTTATTTGCCAGAACTTGTGTTTACAAATATTAAAGCTTTTTGAAGAAATATTGCTTAAGTTAAGTTTTGTATCAATTAATATTCATATATATGTACATTGCATTTTTCAGTTTTCAGTAGCTTTAGTAGTACAATACGTAATAAGTTGCTTCAGAAAACATACAATTATAGCATACGCTTAACACAATAGCCTTTGCATACTTGAAACAAAGAAAACAACAAAGCAGCTCTATCATTCACATTATTATCACATTCCTATTTTCCTTCAAAGCAATAATACACAGCTTAACCCTTGAATGCGAGATGTGGACCTTCAGGACCGATGCGATCCGCCCGCGGTTACCCCACAAAGGAATCAATTACGCGTCGCGCCTGCCCCCGCCCGTGTAAAGTAGAAAGAAAACAATATCGCTTCAACTCTTCGCGCAGACTCTTCACGGGCTCTGTGTGCGCGCTCCTGTGAAGAATTATGTAAGATTAGACATTACAATTTTTTTCTAAATAAAAGTTAACATTTAGATATATTATATGTTTTGGTACTGCTATTACTTTTAAATCAAATATGATTTTGTACATTATTGTAAGTAATAAGCACCGCTTATTATTTACAGGCACACATAATTTAGAATATATACTACTTAACTATTACAATTAAGTTGTACATATTCCGAATGAATATATCAATAATAAGCATATTAAAATAAAATTATTGATAAGAAAAAATACTCCATCAAAGAAACCTATAAACAGTATATAGAATGTAAAAACGATCACCATCTGTCTCGCACGAGCGCAAGAGCACTAGCCACGAGCCTAACCTCTCACTAAAACTTTAGCAGCCAATTCTATCCGTTGGTGAGCGAGGCGGCGTCCTTTGACGCGAGATCAAAGCACGCGAGCTTCTATTAGCCCTGATTACTGCGTCGAGGGCCCCTCGCGCCCCGAAAGCGCTGCATTGTCTCAGTCGCAGCCTCCGGGTTAAGATGCGCTCTAGAGCCATTGCAAGTTTAATTAGCTCTGTCAGATTTTAGAGTTTTTTAGCGAGATTACAGGTGCAGGTGGGTGGCTTTGAAACGAGGACCGTTAGTCTCGAGTGTCTGTTTGTATCACTTCAAATATAAGTACTTGTTTACTGGGATTGGATTCTTAAATGATTATTTGTTGATATTAGCAGAATGGCCTGGAGTTGAATTTAATAGCTGAGACCGCTCGTAGTAAACTGGGATAGTGTCTTAATGTAAATGCAACGTTGGTGGACTCGATCCAACGACTCAGGAGAATCATTATATTGAAAATATTTTCTTTAATAGGTAAGGAAATAAAATGTCTGTAATAACCTACAAGCTAACGTCCTGCTAATGTGCTTGACGAAGAATATAATGCCAAATATAATAATTATATTTTTTATATTTACTTACAACGATGATTGAACATTTTCTATAAATAAATATAACACGCGCCAAATTAAATGAAATAACTAGCTGTTACAACGTGTACATATTTGAGACATGGTAGCTGAAACGTTACTCGCATGTTATGTCATATAATACTATTTGTGCTTCCCAATGGCGTTGACTGTTGTTGGTTGAAATTCCATTTAAAGAAAAAAAGATACAATTCATTACCTTGTATTTTTGTTATTAATCTTAATAAGCCACAAAAAAATGAGACTATTTTAAAAGAACAAAAGCTACTTGCTCTGATAGCGAGACAATACGCGTTGTTGGATACCGACACTCCATACAATATCTCGAAAAATTGATCCTCGAGTTGAGAACGGAGTGCCCTAACACTAGGCTTAGCGGAGTACCAAAATAGGATACAATATCAAGGTAGTGTGTCTATTCTACGATAGCGAAGGTACCTCGAGTACTTGAGCTAGGTACACCGTTCACGGCAGCAGACAGGTGGCTGCGGACAGGCGGAAACTCGGGGACGCAGCTTGTTACGTTGCTTAGTTGTATAGACATGCCTTATTTGAACTAGTGAAATGTTCTATGTTAAATATATATATTTGAAATAAATGTTTATTATGACTGGTGCCTGGCATTTTGGGGAGATAACAAAGTGAGGTCCTCGTGGCACAGGGCGACAGCTATTAACTGCGATTGCGACGGTTTTTGGGTCCGATTATCAAAAAGGGGACTTATTTAGTTTCACTTTTAAATTTAGTTGCTCTTTTGGTAATACTTAATTAATACTGGTAACAAGACAAACGCGGCATTTAATTCCACTACGTACTGAACAAGCAAGGAACGGGAACGGAGTGTTTTAACACTATTTTAATGAGATGTGAGAAATGAAAATAAATGTTTAAATGTAATGAAATATATATTTTTATTTTCTTTCTTTATAAATAAAATTTTAATTATCAAATCAATAAGAAGTACCAATTGTTATGACAATCAAGAGAAATTTCATGATTAGGAAAAGTGGCGTTGGTGGTGTAATGGTCAGCATAGTTGCCTTCCAAGCAGTTGATCCGGGTTCGATTCCCGGCCAACGCACACTTTTTGCTTTTTTTAATGTATATTTTTATAAATATAGTATGTAGTAGTTTTTGTTTCTAAGCACAGTTCAATATTTTTATGTCATATATCATACATCAATCGGGTAAAATTAAAATACTATTTTTTCTATTTTATCTTAGTCTTGTATTTTAAATAGACTCTTGTATATTATTATAGATGACTTTATCTTTTTATTACAGCATGAACTACAGATTTATACTTCAAAAATTCGCCAATAGATGGCGTTATAAGTCCTTAGAGTAACTGTATATAAGTGACTAGCGTCTTTACCCGCTCAATCGTATTTTTAGCCTAAGTGTGTTTGTGATATATTGCTGTTGTAGCTCACTCGAGAGGCATTATGAATGACGTCGACCTTTTTATAGTAAAAGCCAAAACATGGAGGTACTAATTATATATTGACAATCTACAATATAAATAATAGTACAATAATTAACAGAACAATCACTAACGTCGACTGAAATAGTCCAACACTTAAGAAATTAAAAACCAAAACATACAAGCACCTCGGTTATGAATGGAACCTACAACCATCACTCAGGCTACTGCGCCACAAGTCACTGCCATAAATGAATGACTAGAGAATAATTTTTAATTTAGATCAAACTACTCGGCTGTCCCCTTCCTTCACCTTAAGATGGGGGAGCTTAACGATAGCAATTAGAAGTAAATCGTGCGGAAGCTGCACAGGATATTGTGTTTTCTCTCAACAGCACACACCCCACGAGATAACCAAACATTATTATAACACTATAATGGAGTCAATATTTGTATAAGGAATCAAAATGTCGGTACCCAAGTGGATAAAGAACGATTGCTAATATGTTTGTTCATTTAATTTTATTAAATCTTGGAGTATTTTTTTCAGCTTCACGCTGCATCCCATTTGTTACCCTGCTACAAGTAAGAGGCCGGCAACCCGGCAGAGGGAGCCTAGTTTTACGACACACCCCTCCCCACTTTCCGCCGAATTCCTCTTCTTCTTTCCGTGGAGGAAATGCGTGTTGAATGGATGTGGAGCTCAACGCCACCTAAACACCAGAGCGAAGGAATGAAAATATTATTTTTTTAATTTATAGAGAACAATTTTATAGAATAAATAAATGTTTTTTCAGCTTTACATTTTATCCCGCATAGAACATAGTAGGTAGAGATAACCTACCTAGTAGAGTCAAAACACTTGGTATTGAATGTTGAGTGGCGGAATGCAGTGACTCACTTATCTTACTAGAGCTGGAGAGTGAAAGTACTTCATCATCATATCAGCCTTTCGACGCCTACTGTTGGGCAGTAATTAATTTCCCAAAAATTTTTTTACTCTGTGTAGCAGAGGGACGAGATGTACACATAAACTATATATAAGCTGCTTTTTTAAGCAATTTGTATGAGATTGTACCAAAAAGTACTAAGAAATATTATTATTAAATATTATTAAACCGAGTGAGCTATCACAAACTTTTTATTTACATCATAATACGAAAGAGATGCGAAGAGAACTTGAAATGTTTATATAAATAGTATAGATAGAAAATGATTTCTCTTATAGTTTATAGGTCGAGTCGTCACTCACGCAGAGGATGGATTCGTAACTCTGAAGAATACTTTGACATTAAAAAATATATTTTTTTATGCTGCGTTAAAAATGCTTTTCCTATGCTTCTATAAAATTATTTCATAGTAAAAATGTTATGCATCTGCAAATATAAAATACAGTACAATACAGAAGAAAATGGTTGGATGGCATATTTAGTTTATTTTTACCCGACTGCTCGACGCAAATGGGGGCTATGTGTTTATCAGTCTATGTATGTATGTTTCTATGTGGCGGTGTTGTCTTGGCCAATTCTGATGATTCTTTCAGTAAGTCGTAGTCGATTAGAGAGAGAGAGAGAGAGAGAGAGACCTTACGAGTGCCACGAAATAAAGTATGTACGAGTATGTTAAAAGTTAAATTCACGGTTTTACCTTACTGCGCACCGGCGCTAAACTCCAACTGCGCCACGATTAATAATATATACTCTTATTTAAATACATAATTCTGCTTATTCTCAATATTGATGAAGGCAGTATGAAAGGGCGCGAGTCAATACATCACGCATGACAGAAGCGAGGCCGCCCAATGCTCCACAATATGCCTCTCTGAGGAAAAATTGAAGATTTGGATATTTTTTTATTATATTTATTAAAAAAGATTCATTAGTATAATGCCTATATTTATTTAAGTGTGTTACACTATTTAAATATTATTAATATTTGTTTGAAGAACACTTTTCTTCATTTTGATCAGTACATTATTGAAGTAAATGTTATAAACCTAAACAATTTGTCTATACCTAGTGCTAGGATCACGCTGCAGCAGGCTCAGCAGAGGTAACCTTATGTTAAAAAACTTCGTCTCCTACTTTCTGCCAAATTTTTGAGACATTCCGTGTTGTGTGACGAAACTCAACGCTGCTTGTCAAAAGAGCGACGAAATGATCATAATTATTTTTTCCAAGTGGGAACCCGTTATATTTACAGTCGGACGCTATTATTTCGGCCATTATTATTTCTTTAACGACGTTTCATATCTGCCTTCTTAAGCCCTCCCATACACAAACATACAAAACGATTTATATTTATCTAGGATCATTTAAAACAAGAACTGCTCCCATCCCTTACATTCTTTTAGAATTAAAAATTCTCTTACACGAGAAGTGCGGGGATTTGCTCTAAAAGGCTTTTCTTGGCATATTGCGACTACAAACAGAGATAGCACTGGTGGGGCTGGTATGTAGGTCGCTGGTGTATTCTGATGCCAAGATATTACTTATTATTATCGGCAGTGCGTGCTCGACCCATATTGCGTAGCGTAAGCTAACACTAGCTTTGTGTGTTGAGTATGTAGGGCGGGTGCTAGGGTGCTAACATTTGTTTTGTATTTTGTTTTTGTGCTAGTTGGATAATGAGATTAAAAAAATACATGTTTCATTAGATTAATGAAACAAGAGTGATTGGTAAGAGAGGCAGAGGGAGAGCTCGGTTGACCTTTGAGAACATATGTACGTGTACATATTTTTTTACTTCCTGGAGGAAGGTCACAACCAGCATGGTGCTTGTTTCTCCCTGGCTATGCTATAAAATATCATAAAGTTAAAAAGCTTTTGTTTTGGGGCTTAATAAAAACATTTTTAACACTACTTGGTTTGATGTAACGAAGGAAAACGTTCGTATTTAATAAATCGTTATTTCGCTAGAAAATAACATTCAAATCAAGTTTTTTAATGGTTGAATGTTTAAAACCATTTATTTGTGGACAGGCCAAATAAATACCCGAATGTATCTGTCTAGTAGCTCGTTTAAGTAATATGAGTCACTATTTTTTTTAATTTTTTGATTATATATAATCAACGAAGAATGAGAAGAAACTACTTAGCATACCATGGACTGACGGTGCTCGTCGCATTGCATGGTGAGGAGAGAGGTTTTTCACGATTGCCGATCGTGGCTAGGCTTATTTCTCTAAAAATGTCATTTGCTTACAATATTGAGTAGCATTCATTATATAATAGTACAGAAATTATTTGTTGAAAGAGTTGAAGGATTCTTTAGAATTATTTATATTAACAAATTTATATAAATATTTTATGAGAAGTCGTTAAACAACGATTTTTTCAATTAGTAAAAATAAATATATATTAATTTTTACAATTTAAATTGTCTCAATGGGATAAACGGTATGCAAAATAAAAAATACGCGGCAGGTGGTTTGCGATTTTTCGGCATAATAATAAATACGAGAACTCATCCAATTAATGACTCCGGCCAGACCATCGGCATCGGCTGTCGAAATTAAAATAGTTTTAATTGGTCGTCGATGAAATCCTTCATGGGCTTCCGTTGAGACGGGGAGCTCTAATAATGTGGAATCTGTTCTTTTTATTATAATATATGACAGTTATAAATTAGTCAATATTCTTTAAATGATATTCAACGCATATTTAGTGCGATCTCACTCAAAACCAGTGTTATTAGTGAAGTTACTAAAGAGGAATCCGAGTGGTTCTGATTTAGAAAACATGGCGAATGATGATGATGCGAAAACTGAATAAGGAAAGTTAAGGTTAAATGTAAGTAATTAATATTTTCTTACAATATTTGAATAAATGTTCCAACTCGCTAAAAATATAGCAAAATACTAACAAAAAGAAATATTTTTCTTCTTGATATTTTAAAATAAATACTTATTACAAATTCACAATATAGTAATATTATTGATGACGTATTCAAGTCGAAGTGTGTAACTGTAAGCGCGATAGCAGGTTCGATGCTCTGTTAAATGTGTTCATTTAAAATACTTCATCGTTTTGTTAAGACAATATCTATCACCTCGACGTCAACAACAGAAAGGTGTTAAAGAAAGTAAAACAGAGTGTTTCGACGGAAAACACCTAAACAGGTCCTTGAAGAACGAAAAAACTGAAAAAATAAAACAGTTGTGACTTACTAAAATTATGTTACCCTTTTTAAAAAACTTGGGGGGGTTGAAAAAAAATTGCGATCGTCTTAGGGCACCAGAATAGGAGCAGAAGTTCGCCCTTTGAGAGTATAATTTGTTCGTGCAAACAACCGGCAGCTCTCCTCCACTCCACCGAGCGCCGGCTGAGACTTAAGACCTTTCATATTCTAAATGTCTGACTTCGCGTTAAACGATCCAAATTAACTTTCACTTATATTTTGTATTGTAAGCTAACATTAGCATTAGTGTCTATAATCTATATATAAATATATCTATCTCTTTCGTTAGTTATTAACTAAGTGACTGAACACAACACAGAAACTACGGATTTAGAATATAAATAAAGATAGATTAGGAAGTGTAGGGGGGGAAAAGGAAAGGCGAGATTTTCTATTTTCCGTTTTAAAGTCTACTCAAACTTAACTTATACACTTTTTGTTCTAAATAAGTGGAAAATGCTCTAGAATATTGTAAAATGATTTTACGTAATAACGTCATAAAACAACATCCATGAATATTGCATACTTTTATGAATTAAGTGGAATTATTGTTACTCAATTATCATTTTTTATATAGTATGAGTATAAAGAAGCAGTTAATTGAAATATTTTTTTATTAAATTAACATTTATTTACAATCGTTACTTAAAATATTTTTGATTTCTTTATTAAGTTTCAAGCTGTATAACCCGCACACACCAGAGTAGGCAGAAGAAACCAACCTGGGAACCTAGTGTTAATCTCTCTGTCTCTCTATTTCCATTAAGACACTTCCGTTTCCTACTTTCCAACGAACTCTGAGGGTATTGCGTGACGATTACGAGGCGGTACTCACTGACACGATTTGCTTCGTTCCCAAATCGAGGAAATGAAAAGTTAAATATTTGCTTAAATTATACAAAATAATTATAAATAACAAATAAGATGTGTGCGGCCATGGAGGGGTCGTGGAGCAGTGGCACAGGCGGGTGACTGGAAAAGGGGTTAAATTGTGGGTTCCATTCCCACTCTTAAAACAATGTTAACAAGTTCAGAAATATTTAAAGAATAAAATGCATGGAATTAATATTAATTAAATCCCAGGCAAGATAACAAAATATCGGTTATGTTATAATAAATTTATAATCCTTTCTCAGCTAAACTGGCTCGGTGGTAGCTTTAAGTTTATTTATTCAAAGACCTAAAATAACTTGCAAAAGTCTCTTTTATTGAAGAATATTTTGTATTTGATGATCTATGATATATGTTATAACCATCATAGATATAATATTTATATACAAATATTGTTATATATGAGAAGGAACCTTGTATTAACCTTGTTTTAAAACAATCTGTTCTCATTAAAACACTTCCGTTTCCCACTTTCTGTCAAATTCTGGAGCCACTGCGTGTTCAGTAGTAGTACTCAACGCCGTGCTCGCCTCGTTACGAGAGCGAGGAAATGAAATCATTATATATTTCCTTTTCTCTATTGGGAATCGAACCCATAACCAGTACGTCTACAGCCTCACGCTTGTTCTTAATATTTAGCAATACGAGTATAGGCACAAACATGCTAAAACGTTAACCCACAGCAGCGTAACCAAGCAAAAAATTCAATCGCACAGAAAACATGGCTTAAGAGAAAATTATATTGAAGTACTCGTACATACTACATACAAGATACATACATAAAAATAGTACAAGTCCCACGCATTCGCGATATCAAACAGTCTGAGATTCATTTCCGAGCCATCGGCGGCTCTACACACAAGTGACTTTCATTAGACAACGAGCCCCCAAACAAAAACGAGTGTACGCAACAATTCGCCCTAACTACTTCAAGTACAGTCCCCAACCCCCACCCCCACCCGCGGACCGCTTAAAACCCATTACGGGGCCTTTGATGTGCCGCGTTTCGACTGGCCACTTAAACTATTGCTGCTACTAGCTATGCTTTGTGCGTTTTTTAAGTTTTAGTTAGATTACAAGTATAGGTAGTCTTAGTTTAGACATTGCAATGAAAGTGCGTGGCGGTATGGTATTTTCAGATTTCAAAATTAAATTTCTTTAATTAAATATAAAAGCGGACAGTAATAATAAGAAGAGAGATTTTGGTGTCAAAACACTACCTTCTTCGCCTTTTGCCCAAAATTTGAGCAAGTTAATTTTAATTAGTTCACTCAACACGCAATGACTTGAAAATTCAAGAAAGAAAATAGGAAATGGAAGTGTATCAATAGGAACGAAGTGTCTTAACATAAGGTTCACTCTGCTTATCATACTATGTACGCGATGCACCGTGAAGCTAAGAAAAACTAGAGTGATGGAACACGGCCACGCTTTGCCTTACTAATAGAAAATAAGTAACTATAATAATTCTCCAGTGGGTTTTTCTGTTTTCTTTGCTAAAATAGATAGTTTGAAGCTTATTATGTATTTTTATTTAATTTTCTTATTTAAATAACGACAGGTTTTTTCGTCTCAAGGGTATTTTACACTTTTATCATTTTTCTCGGGTTCACGTAGACTCTAGTGAAGCTAATTTATATTATTAGTGTGCTAATAAATAAATATGTATAAGAGTATATATTTTAAAACTATTACTAGAGATAATAATAGCTGTACAAGCTCTACTACGGCTTTAATACATAACAGACAAAACTAAGCAGACGAGCCACACAGTAAATATAGGTATGCAATTCTAACATGACATTTTCATTTGTCATTAAAACCATTGAAGATCGTATTGAAAAGGCAAAAAGCATTGTATTCCTTCACGGTAACGAAGTGCTCGTAGCAACCATGTGGTAATTAGCTGTACCTTTGAGAAAGCACTCTTTGATATCTGTATGGGGTTTGGTGCACTCTATATACCCAGCGAGCTTGTTTCGATTTCAACTTCTGTGTATTTGATTGGTGGAATTGGACTTATAGTTCATTTTTAAAATGTTATATAGTTGTTCTTTTACAATGAGTTGATTATGAGTTCGATTACCAATCGCCGCCCAATGGCAGTGCGTGGGGAGCCGAGTGTGTTAACACTCCTTCTGCCTGTTTTGCTAATTTGCTATATGCGAGATACAGCGTGAAACTAAACTAAAGGATAGGCAACAGGATGAACATACATGTGACCGGTAAAAACACGATGTGTTTAAAATTGGTTTATTCATACAGATTAACGTCGATTGACCAATTCTCTCATTGAAAACGCAGAGATAATAAAAATTAAATAATACACAAAATAAAAACAACAATCCACAACTCTGCCATATATTTTCCAACAGTTCCAAATAGAGCTCTATAAAGGTCACACCACGACATATGAGAGAACTTTTAACTAAAAGTTCAAAAGTTAACTATCTAGCGATGAACGAAGCTGTATCCCCATACTGGCATATGCGCCCGCGTGCCAGCTCGGAATCGAGCATGCATTGCCTCATCTCGCATTCCCTTTGCATGTCTGAATCGATTCTACCGCGACGCTACTTCTTAACTGACTTTGAACGATGTGGGTTCTCGCTTATACTTTAATTTTTAGAGACCGTGGAGAAACAGCTGTATAACATCTGACTGTAAATGGGACTGATGTGAGTTCGAGCTTAACACAAGGGAAGGAATTATTTCCATTATCTTGCTCTTGTAATAAGACAAAGCGCGGAGTAGACTTCCGTCATTCAACATCAATGTTCGACGCCTCTGTCTACCCTACTACCACTTTAATTCATAGACCGATCTCTAATCGATTGCTTATTAATTGTGTATGTGTGTATTTTATTATTATTATTTATGCAACATGCAATGCCTATCAGTGGAAAGTGGGGAATGGAGTTTCTTAATACAAGGCTCCCACTGGCTAACCGCATATAATGATATGCTGGAAGCTGAAATAAAAAAAGAGTACAGTCCGAATATATATAGTGTTATCAGTATTTTTAGAAACAAACGTTTATAAGCCTTTAAAATCAACCGTTAAAACCAACCGAATTAATTTGAAAGCGCGGCATCGTGTAAGATTGCCTTATTTCGCATTTCCTTTGCACCAACGTCGAAATATACGAATTTATGAGGGTATCGTAGGTTCTCGATATTTCTCACTTTTATTTCATAATAGCGACCTACTCGCGACTTCGCCCGTTTGTACTAAACTATTAATTGCTTACTAATTCTAATTATCTTCGTATTCCACTTTATAGTTTCATAAACAATAATAAAGTAAAGCTAAAGTTTCAGCCATTTTAATAGAACAATTATTTTGTATCAATTTTGTAGAACAAAACACTTTATATTGACGTATTTTTTTATTTATGAATCGATTTTAATAAAACAAACATTAAATGTTACAGAGAGTTTCCCGCGATTGGCCTGCATGTGATTAGTTTCATAAATAAAAAAAATATATAAAATATTTAGATTTGCAAAATAACTGTTTCATTAAATTGACTGAACTTTATTGTCTTTAAAATTATTCCGCCGAATTGTGGAGGCATTGAATTGTGGACGAGTAGAGTGGCAGAACTCAACGATGCCGTTTGCTTCGAAACCAGAATGAAGAAACAGAAATATACATTTTAAGTAAATATTTCATTTCCTCAAGTTGGGATCGAACCCATAACCAGTCACGTTTACAGTCACACTCTGTGACTGGCCTCTAGCATTAAACTAAAACAATAATATAATTAAATTAACAATAGCAATAATTAAAAAAAAAATAACTTAAATTTGATAAGTATTCTTATGCACATAATATTTAAAAAATAAAAAATTAATCAAATTGTACCTCCATTACAAAATTAGGGTTAAACAAACCAATAACTGTAATAAACACTAGAAAATTTAGCGGAGCGTCTTGAAGATCGATTCTTTATAGCTTTCCTGGCGTTTCAGACGCGCGAATGCACCCCTGGCGTTACCTTCCCTAGAGACCTTCCATCCTTTTCGCACCCCTAACGGAATAACACCCTCTCTCTTTATAGAAACGTCATTGCGTGGCGCATTGTCTGAATTGTGTACAAACGGAAATTGCATCTTAAAACATAGAATTAGAGTTTATTTTGGATTGACTTTGATTTGTAGAAAGGAAATTGGCATTTACATCGGTAGGAGAAAAGCCAGTTTTCCGCGGCAAAATTTCAAAATGAATTCAACTGAATACCACCGCTAAGTTAGTTTTGCTGTTTGTTTATTTTACATATTTCTTAATACTTCGTCTTAAGGTATAAAATTGCTTAAAGTTGAGTAACCACAAGTAATTAGCAAGTGTTGTTTTCCACGCTCGGAACATAAGGCGCCGGTCGCATTCGTTGACATGTACCGGCACGCGAATCATTTTCTTTCATTCTTTTATAAAATATCTGTTTTTTGTGTATTTTTTACTTTGCGTAGAGGTAGCGCTGTGTTGTTGTGAGGATCGTGCGTGGTTGTGTAACTTCTGTGGCCTGTTGATTGTATACGATTAAAGTTAAGCTTAGATTACATAGATTTAGTAAACAATAGTACATTTGTTATAATAATATACGGAACAATTTAGGATTCAAGCTGTTCAACGTCAAAATAAGGTAGGAATTGAATTGTGTTTTGTGCAATTATTAATTTGTGTTACAAAAAATAGTTAACTTGCAAATATATATATATATATATTTTTATAATATTTTCTTTAGATGACTAGACTTTTATCAGTACAGTTTATCACTATTTATATACTTCATAAAAAAAAAGCAAAATGCATAAGGTAGGCTATAAAATGTCGAGTACAGTCTGTTCACAGTTAGCTTCTTACAAAGATATCAACTTTATTACAGCAATGATGGGTTGCATTAGGTTCAGGTGTCGTTCACCCCGTCGCCATGGAGACGGCGGCCAACGGAAGCATCGGTCCTGAAACGGGGGCTTATTGCAATTACTTTAGGGTGTGTAACTATGTACGAGTATGTACGTCTGTACAATTGTACATATGTATATACACTTGTAAAATTGTAAGTTGTATTAAATTATAGTACAATAAGCTTTTGGCTAGAAAAAGATGTGTATGCTTAATAAGCATGATCCCTCCGTAATCTATATTATTTATGGTTCTATACTAATGTTATAAAACTAAAGATATTGTTTATTTGAAATAATCTCGGGAACTAATAGTTCTATTTATTAACGAAGGCCTGCCTAAGAACGAACGAACGTACCTGCGGTCAAAGTTACCTCGGGCACTTGTATTATGATATAAAAAAATTTGTCTATTTCTGTTGGAGCACGCGAGTGGAGCCGCAGATAAAAGCTAGTAAATGTTGTAGATATATTATCGAATCCGCGCTCTCTTCCGTAGCTGCTGAAGCAGTCACTCACTCAGCAAGTCACTGAGATAACTTGGTTATATTAATCTGGTATAAACGCGGTATCTACGCGTGTGTGTTAACTTGACTCATCATTAAAGTATATTTTTCTTGTATATTTATTACTTTCGAATCGCGGTAAAAGCTGAGGTACTCTGTTCTTCATTTTCGTATTAAGTGACTAACGCCTCAAGACAAGTTCTAACCAGACTATGAAATATAGAAAAAAAATTGGATATAAATATTAAACTGAAAATCGAAGTTACGAACACCGTGCTAAGTGAGACTCTTCAACTGCGCGGTAAGGGTGTCTATAAGATTTCTTATTTACTTTATGCGTAAAAGTACTGTCGACTCTCATACAGCACGAATAACACCCGTGTAGTATGTATGACTTTTACTAGTAATTTACAATGTCCAGTTACGTTTTATGGAAAAAGTTTTTAAAAGTTTTTATTTGTTCTTTTTATTTTATTTTTAGCTTCAAGCTGCATTGTAGAAAGAGAGAAGCCTAGTGTTAAACATTCTCTTCCCGACCGTCCATTCGAGACAATGCGTGATACATGGCGGAACTTAACACCGCACCTAAATTTTTATATAGTGGGAAGAAAGCGGAAGTTAAAGTGTCGTTACACCTTGGTCTTATACTAGAAGTAGTAATGACGGTTGCCAAACTATGTTAAGGAGGTTGCGTGTTGTATAACAAAACCGATAATATATAGTGATATATTAACGGTATTATATTAAGAGTATTTTTTTTTGACTGTCAACGCGATCGTAGTAGGTTTGATCGTCATTCGGGTAACCACAGAATGACAGGGAACCTGGGAAACATAGTACTAAAACATTTCGTTCTCAATAACACACTTCCATTCACATCTTTCCTCAGATTTTTTGGGGCATCGCGTGTCGAGTGGTAGAACTCAACTCGTTTACTTGTGTGCTTAACATTTTTGACCTTCCTTCCTCTATGCAAGAATAAAGAAAGGAAAACACAATAGATTAGAAAAACATCCAAATAATGATAATATCAACTATGATAAAAGTTCAATCAATATTTTTATGACACGTTAGCTATTTAACAGGAGGTAAGTTCAACTGTAACTGTTGTACCCGTAAAGACTCCTCGGCGACACTTTATAGCGGCAATCAAAACTTAACCAGCCCCTGATATAACGGGGTTGTAAATAGCACTGTTAACTATTAGTCGACATTTCGTAAGCTTATAATAAAACTAGGTGTATTACACCTATACCTATGTATTTTTTTTATGTCGATAGTATTCTTCTTTGTTTGTCATAGAATTTTTCTTCTATAGAATGACGGGGGATATTTTTGCATTTTTTTCTATTATTATCTTTCTTTTAGCGGAAAATGTACTAAAATCTGTTGAATAAATCGAAAACAGAAGACGTACACTACACAAAGTCAGTTATATAGTTAGTTGTCAGTATCACTCACATCACCACTTCCCGTCACTTGCCCGCAGGACTCGCACCCTTACTTATTATAATTCACATTTGCACACGCGCGCCCCGCGCCGCACATTGTGAGGGCTCCTTGGAAAATCTTTTGAGAACTGGTTTTGATGTTTTTTAACTGTTATAAATGTTTTATTTTAATATATATTTTTTTAACATAGACCTGTGATGATGCCTTTTTGTTATATGTCGGTACATGGTTTCATAATTATATATTTTTTATTTTTTTGATAAGTTTTATGTCTTTTCTCCATTATTTATACATGAGGCCGTCGCGGCGCAGTGGTAGGGCGTCTGACTGTAAGCGCGACGGTTGTGAATTAGAATTCCTACTCGGGGTAGCAATTTTTTTTCAATTTTCTCATTCACTAATTATTCTTTTGGCACTATTGTAATGTAATAGGAAGTATATAACTAATAAGTAATAAATAATCGTCTTATAAAAACACTAAACATTACAAAGCACTCGACTCCCATAATAGTGCCATGCCCATACAAAATGTAGAGTGAATAACGTTCGCAATTGATCGGTAACCGGAGCCGACGCCAGGGGCGTAATGTGTGTATTACTTCACACCTTGGGACGGCCGCGTTGGGTTTCCTTTCACCCCCAGTGAAGCTTACCTCGTGAGCTTTTACTAGCTGTAAATGAAGCATTTTGTAAATGCTTATCTTTCTTATGGTCTTATTTTTGCAGATATTTTTTAGATCGCAAATTTTTGTACTATATTTTTTAATTTTACATTATTTTTGTAATGTTCTCAAAAGAATGGAGAATTTTTAGAGAAAGTAAGTTCTAATCTTGTAATTATCTATATATAAACTCACACTTGTCCTCACTGACTGAGATAAGACGTACGCACAGCCGTAACCGCTGGCCCCGCCTCCTCCGCGCAGGCGTGCCCCAGGGCTCTACGCTCAGTCCAATCCTGTACTCGTTGTACTCCAGTGACATTCCGCTCACTCCGGGTGTTCACTTGGCTATGTACGCCGACGATACAGCCCTCTATACAACATCTCGTTGTACTATCACACTAGTAGATCGACTCCAGAAAGCGGCCCGCGCACTCGGTGAGTGGTTCCGCCAATGGAGAATCGAAGTCAATCCCNCTGGTGGTAGAAACGTGAAATTTGGACAGACTTACTTTCATAATCTGGACATCTCCTAAGAAGGGATTTTGAAAAATTTTAACCCTAAAGGGGTGAAATACGGGTGGAAAGTTTGTATGGAAAAAAATTTAAAACGGCACCGGTTTTTATAAAATTTGAATTTAGATTTTTAAAAGTATTTAATTGAACACACGTTTCATCGTTTTCTAGAATTCTCCCCCTAAGGGTGCAAATAAGGGGTTGAAAGTTTGTATGGATAAGCTCCTACGCTTAAAAATATATTAAAAGATAATAATATAAAGTGTTTTTTATAAATTATATTTAAAAATGTAAAATGTATTCACTAATTTAATAAAAGTATATTCTGTTTTTAACGTATAATATAATATAATATATAATAATATAATCTATATAGATAATGCAGTTAGTAAGTACTTGCAATTGATCGCAAGCCGTAGGGGCACTGTGTTTATTACTTCGCACCTCACGCTGCCGCATCAGGTTACTTACCGGCACACGGTAGCTCACCCTTTAGCTGAGTGCCGTCTCCCCAGTTGCATTTGGAAATCTATTTCTGTAGTAAAACATAGCCTTTTAATATTTTGTTGTAACTATGCAATAAACAATTAATTATTTAAAAAAAGATTTGGTAAAAAAATAAACTTCACGCTGTATCACGCCTATAGCAGACGGCAGAAGGGGAATCTAATATTAAAAAACTCCGTTTCCGCCGCCTAACACGCAATGTCGAGAAGGTCCAGAAGGTCGGAATGCGGGGAATGGAGTGTCTTAAAAGTATGTTCTTCCCTTTACAATCAACGGAAAATTAAGAAGCAAATTATATATTACTACATTTTCTTGTTCCACTATTCTCCACGAAACGCGAAAACAAAAGACCATACTAAAGATATTATTGTTTTATTACGATGAAGCTTAATGAAAAACGTAAATACCTCCGCACAAATACAGAATATAAAAGATTCATAATATCTGTGTCTCTAGTAGCTCTCTTATATCTTGAGCGAACAAAAGAAAATTTTCATTTACATTATATTAGCCCGGGATCTTGTTTGTGATGCTAAGTAAATTCCAAGTAGAAACCATTTGTCTAGACAATTCGCGATGATTTTGATTAAAATTCATATTTAATAGAATATTGTATTGCTTATTAGAATTAATGAATATTAACTAGGTGGTTTTCCGTTTTTAGTTATCTATATCCCGAATATAGCAGTGCAGACAGCGTAAGCGTATAAGCGTCGAACCCGCCATACTCGCGTAAGAAGGTCCGACGTCGCGTCGCGCCGCTGCGTCACTACGACTGTATTTTGGTCTGATGAAACAAAAGTGCAGTTAAGTATTCCATTAAATGCAATATATGTACGTTTAAGCATATATTTATATTCCTAAGTGTGCGAAAAACACTGATATACAAGAACTCATTTACATATAAGAAGTATTCATAATTGCTAATAAATATTAGTGACAGTAGAAATTTTCCATGAGAGTTGTAAAAAACAAATTAATATGCCAACATTGAATCAAACTCTAAATCATCGATAACACGTAACACCACTACACCACGACGCAGTCTTACAAATAACTCATCATCTTTTTACAGTGGGTTCCAAGTGAAACAGCTCAGGAAACAGGAATGGCTAAAGAAATATTTAGTTGGCTCTTCATTTGCCGTTCTTTCACAATCTCCCGGTAACTTTCCTTCGCGAAAATACAAGGATCTTATAATTTGTCCAAGGATTTTTAATATTTAACTAAAGCTCTAGTCCTGGTTTAGCTTAGATGAGATGAGAATGAGATAGGTAGAGGGATGCTGTGGAGATGACAACTTGATTTAAGGTTTAGCTCTGCCACTCTCTGTATACCACAGAGACAAAATGAAATATTTTTAATTCGAGCCAGTATGTAGTTATGTTAATATTATTCAACTCAACGTGAAGTATGCATGCAAGCACAAAGCTCTAACAAACTTGACAGAGCAGGTGCTTAATTAAGCTCATTCTGTCTTCATCATTGAAATCCATATATTTGCAGTCTTCATAAATATGTCAAGAGTTATTGAATATGGTAAAAAATAGTTTCTTTATATTTTTGCTACGAATATGATAATAATTGCACCTTGTCTGCATTGCATTGCATCTCTCTATCTGTGTTTACCGACGTAGGTTAAAAGTTCCATTTAATAGACAATTAAAATTTAAGCACTTTAAATATAATTAACGACCTGTGGCTGTAGGCGCGACAATTTTTGTTAATAAAGAAAATTTAATATTTACATTTTCTCGTTCTATTGACGAGGCAAAGCACGGGGTTGAGTTTCGCCATTCAACACGCAATGCCTCCAGAATTCGGCGGTAAACGGAGAACGAGTGTCTTAATAAGAACGGAGTGTCTTAAAACTAGGTTCCCAGGTCCCCCACCTAACCTGCTATGAGCTGGACATAGCGCGGAACTAAACTTGCACAAATATTAATTCAAAGTGTTTGTAAATTAATTCAAATGATAATGGTGGTACTTCATGCCGATTTCCTTTAAGGCGACCACTTCTACTTTATTTAATTCCTGCTTCCGTTCATGGTCAGTTTTCACAGTGAACGCACTACTAGTGGATCTTCAGTTCGTCATGCTTGAGGTCTAAGTCTGCCTGACGCTGCTCGAAAACAGTGATTTGCATATGACCTAACCTACTTTTCCATTCTCCTCTCATTTCTATATAATATACGTCTTTAATAAAATGTATACGTAAATGAATCATAAAGGTTTATAGTTTTATCATATATCTTTTACGTCACCTATAAATTATCAGTAGTGGATTCATACCCGTTTTAATTGCAGGCATAAATAAATATACGAATTTAATAAATTGCATGTTTAATTCCATTGTCTCGTTACTGGGACGGATGATTTAAATATCACGCATAACAATAGGTAGAGATAATATTTTTTTAAAGAAAAAAAATACTATATTTTTTAATAATCTCATATAGCAGGTTAGGCAGAGTACATGGTGTTAAGACACTCTCTTCTCCGTTCTAACTTTACGTCCGAACTCAAGACATTGCAATTTAAGTGGCGGACTTTATAGATAAAATATTATTATATTTCAATGATACTTTATTTCTTCCAGGGGAAATTGAACCTACAACCATCGGCGCTACAGTCACTGTTTTTCTGAGCTACGGTGGTATCTATTAAAATGAATTTATGTATTTACTTCGGCAAAAGTATTTCATAGTGAATTTATTTGTAGGTATAATAGTAAATCAATGGCGACGCTGGCGGCCCGCCAGGCGGCTTCCATTGATAGCTTCACCCTTTTATTGCTCCCAGCTTATTTTATACCTCTGTCTTTTTTCGCGACTGACGCAACTGAATCGTAGTGATTGTATTGCAGACTTATAATTTCTTCTTTTTTGTAGAAAGTATTTATTGTATTGTATATTGTATTTATGTATGTAATAAATTTATATTAGGTAATATGAGGCAGGCATGGGCAGTGTCTAGGTGTAAACCCTGCTACGGGGGAAAACAGTGAAGCTGCTGCAAATAATAAATTAATTGTTTAATCCCTCCATTGTCCGCTAGATATGTAGGTCTACAAAAGAAAAAGTCTAAAAAGCTCACCTCTGCGTTTCGTTACTTGTCTGTTTCGTTCCCATTTTAATGAACGCTCGCGACAAACACTCACACAAAAACTTTACTTAAATTCGTTTAAAAAGGTAAAAAATCATAAGAAAACTATTGCAAGTAGATTTGCGGATTCATTAAAGTTCCTATACAAAAGGTTTACAGTCTGAGGGACAGTCGTTAAAAATTCGAAATCCACAACAAAAAATAGAAGTGTTTTTAATTAAAACAAATTTTTGTAAGGGCTAGTTTAGAGCGGGCGGGGAGTGGATGGGAGGGGGGGGGGGGGAGGGGGAAGCTTTTAATTAACGTCGTTGTGCGGTAATTGCAGCTCGCTTTGGAATCACGCCTCGGCATCGTCTTGAGATCCGCGACTAGGACCGGCGAATTAAACACACATTCGCTTATAAACGACAAGCACACACACGTGTACACACACACACACACACGCACGTACACAAGATATATTTAATTGCGAATAAATACATCTCGTGCGCCTTTTTACTTTACCCGTCTTTTCATAAGCTAGTTTTATGTTCACATTTTATATTTTTTATATTACTTTGTTCATGAATTTTTTTATGCATTTTAACAGATATTATGGCTTTTAATTATAATGAAAATAGAATTATATTTTATATTTGATCTTTTGTGTTATTCTCCGGCGGTTTTAGATTACACTAAAACCCAAAATAACGCCAACAGAGCGCAGTGGAACACCTCCTGACTGTACGCGCGCTGGTATTGAATTCTCACAGTGTTCGGGGGGATGATTTATTTAGATTTTAATGCTCTGGTAAGTTTGTCTCACTAGCGCACTTACAGCTCGCCGTTGGAACTCAACGCTACTACAAAAACGTATCGTATCTCGTATTTAGGAGGCAAGTGTCTTGACACCAGGGTTTCCCTGCCGGATAGGCAGACCCCATTCAGCGTACGTATTTGGGTTCATTTAGGTTAAAAAGTAGGAAAAACTATGTAACTTGTTATTTTACTCTTTGGGAGTATGATTAAATTAATTATTTTCGTGGCAAGCCAAAGTGCGGCGTTGATTTCGAAAATTGGCGCAAAATCGACTGAGGGTTATAACTCTAAGCTCGCTAGGCTCACCTTGCTATACGCGGGATACAACGTGAAGCTAAAGGAAATGGACCAAAATATCAGTATAATTTTACACTTACACGTGCTTCGGTACGCAGAACTCAATCATTCGATTAATTATTTTTTTATTTAAAACTACCCACAATCTTCCTTAAAACCACGTAAATTAATGAAAACGTAAGGTTAATTTTAAAAAAAAACATTGAAAAGAAAAATGTTCTATTCTTAAAATAATTTTTAATTTTCAGACTTACGTAAAAGCTCTGTTCGAGGGAGCTTAAATTAACGCAAATAAACTTTGAGACGTCACTCAAAGGGCAAACGAGGCAAAGCTTCAACACTAAAATGTGAGCTAAAAATATAATTTGAAACGTGTAATTCATTAAAGGCATTAGTAATTAAAGAATCAGGCTGCAGGCAGGCGCTAGTGTCTCCACACTCCGCAGGCGGCAAAGCACCGGAAGTGAATAGGCGCGAACGATCTCGAGTAATTAGGCTCACAAGAAATTAAAATCATTTTGCCAGTTATGTGTTACTTTAATGTGTGCTGCTATGATTAAAATGCGTACTACTAATGTTATTTTGAAATTAAGTTTTATATAACGTTACTTCATGTGGGATTTTTTTCAGCTTCTCACTGTATCCCGCACACATCAGGGTAGCCAGAGGGAACCTAGTGTGAAGACACTCCGTTCCCCACTTTCTGCCAAATTCTGGAGGCATTGCGTATTGAGTGGCAGAACTCAACGCCGCGCTTTACCTCGGCACCAGAGCGAAGAAATTGAAATATAAACTAACTAACTAACTAACTACTAACGTAAATAAATATTTCACTTCCTAGAGTGGGAATCGAACCCACAATCGTCGCATTGTGCCGCTGCCCCACGATGGTCTCTTTGATTTTTATTTGGCCATATTTGTTTATTTTTTAATTTGTGTTGCAACCGTTTTTATAGGTAATATATACGGAACTCTTTAACTCGCACTTGGGCTTTTAAATTCTCCAAAAGCATCAAGCTAGTAAATATCATAAATAGCATTATTAAAATAAATTATACATATAATAGAAGAGTAAAGAGACATTTTTAAATCTAAACTTGTTTGTATAACGTTCAATAAGCTATTGTTGTCTCGCCTAAGGAAAATAAGCTTCTACAGCTGGCTCGAGACGTAACTCATTTGAAGGCGTCATTTTTAAATGGCTTATTGTATATTTTTATTTGTAATGAACTTTTATAATAGATATGCTAATAATTCAATCAAAGTCCTTTTCTCGCTCTGGCAAGGCACGTTTCGGTGTTTAATTCCGCCACTCAATACGTAATGACTAGAATTCGTTGTTTCCCATGTTGAGGGTTTAATAAGAAAACTAGAAAATCTCATCACGTACCGCATCGTGTGAGATAGACAAAGATAACCTATCAATATATCACATCTCTCATCTTACAAAGCTTAACTATCGCCATGTATGAAAAAATTCTGTTAAGTGCGAGTCGGACCCCCCTACCAATATTTCCGTGCCAATTTCAAAGGAAGTACAACTTACTCGTAGTTAAATTGACAAACTTAAGCATATGTGATAAATTTTGAGTTTTCAGATGTTTTCCTTTATTTGTATAATAAGCTCTTACTCCGTGCAGATTTTCAGAACTGTCGGTCCACGGGAAGTACTGTATAGGTATTGATTACGCGATGAATTTCATATAAAATGCAGCAAAATCGATGTATAAGTGCTACAAGGTGCTTTTTTCCTTTAAAATTTTGTTTTTCACAAAGGATGGAAAAACCAAAGGTAACTCAAGTGAATCTAGTTACGATATAAACATGAAACCTTAAGTGCAACTTCTTACTCCACTGTGATTGAGGCAAGTGGCGACGCAGTGAGATTCTTCCATTGGTCCCGGTCAGGTCATCAGTAACCTCTATAACTCAGCTGTCGCTTGTGGATTGTCCACATTCACTGTATCGATCTGAAAGAGCAAATTGTATTTGATGCTGCTAGGAAAACTAGGTTGCTAAGGTACTTTTAAGTTTTGTTAATTTACCTTCACGCTGTATTCCGAATTAAGTTTTATTATCTTTGTTGTGCCCACTCGGTAAATGAATTATTTTCTTACCTTCGCTTTGGTAACACCAAGAAATCCTAAATCGTATTTAAAACTGTATGGTTCAATAACGATTTGGTTTTTTGTTCCAGGTTAAGGCTGGCGCTACCCTTGACGCTATTAGAGGTATGACTTTTATTGATTTACCAGCTTATTTTATACAATCGTAAAGTTAATGTTATAAAACTGTTTTATTACGGAGTTACTGACAACGAACGAAATATACGTTTTGTAGACCACACAATCGTAGTACAATTTGTCTAATATATTAAAAGACAATAGTATGCGTCCGTTACAGCAGAGGCTTTACCCAGGGGCGTGCAACCCTCTTCATTAGGCGTCCCCAGCACGTGTGCTGGTCACCCTTTGTAACCTTGGTCCACTGTAGGATGGCCTCCCTTTGTATATCATTGGAATGTAGGAAGGATACGATAGGAATTTTGATACTTTTGAGGATATATAGTTTGATAGGTTTATTTGATTTTTATATAAGTAAGAATCGCTCCATCTGCCTCAGCATGGTGGATGTGCAAATATAACAACACTTAGCAATCCAAATCGTAATGAAATTAAAGTAGGTAGATAAGTACAGTTTTTATCAATGAACAAAAAAATATTATTATTGTTGGTCCTGTAGGAATCTACTATCAGTCTCTCTATCCTCCGGTACAACTTTCAAACAATAAGAAATGATGTAATTTTTTCTTGTTGTCGAAATTCTGTTTATTTTCCTCTATAAGTGCCAGTAGTACCAGTTCCAACATCCAGGTCTACACGCAGCATCAATAGCTTCCGTTTATATATCTAGGTATAAAGTTGAGTAGTACATACTAAATAAATATATATATACATAGTCTAAGGATTATATGGTTTCAAAATATAAGAACTTCTAATAGGCGTTAGAAGATCTAATAATGGACGATTTTAAGAAACAGGGAGTCTGGTGCATGACAATAATTGCCAAAATCACTGCATAGTTGACTCTCTTAATCTCGTATTTTCAATTTTGGTAGACGCATCTTATAAATTATGTAGAGTAATAGTAAAAAGTTAGGGTCGATGATATATTATAGTTTTTTTTTTCTACAGATAATGCCTATTGGATGGCGGAATTTAACGCCGCTATTTGTACAATTTATTTAAGTAATAATAGTATTTAAAATAACTTTTTTTATACATATAGATTAAAAAACATTTAAAATGTTTGTTTACGTTAATCTTTGAAAAGACCAAGTATTATTTTTAAGCAAAGGCGTTTTAAAATGAAGTTCAAAAGAAGTTTAAGAAACAAGAACATAAAACGTGGGGATATTTAAGCATATTTTTTACGTCTTATAAGGAGATTTAATTTAGATTCAATTAAGGCAAAGTGGACCAACTCATGTATTATCGCTTTTAAAGTTATGTTATTGGACACTATCACAACTTTCTTGTTTTATTTGTATCAAATTGGGCATAATACATTGTACAAATAATATAGAATATCATAAAATACTAGCGATCTGCCCGCGGTTATACTCGTAGCTATATTGTTACTTCTCATGTTAGTGGACACACGAGAGAATAGGACTCCTAATTACATTTTTTTTATATTCTCAGCTTTTCTCTAATATAATATGTGCATATTTTGATGGACTCGATGGTGAAAAACGCATTATAATTTGTCGCGTATTTAGAAGTAAAGATTAATGCATCGGTTGGAAGTAACTTTGCTTCACACAATATAAAAAAAATAATTTTATGTAATATTGCATTCCAAATCATGAAAGTACAATAATAAAAAGGACAGAACGTAAAAAAAAATCTTTAAGTTTCAGGAAATATATTATATTTATGTACCTACTTAGGAAGCAGCCTATTTGAAAATCTTATTTCATAGTATTGGGCGGCGTTATAAAGCTAAAATCATTATAGACGTCGTAGTATAGTGGGAGCATCTGATGGTCGACGCAACGGTTGTGGGTTCCATCTCGATTCGGGGAGTGAATTATTTTCATTTTGTTGCTCTGGTAATAAGACCAAGCATAGCATTGCGTTCAACACGCAATATATCAAAATTTGAAGAGAACATAGGGAACAGAGTGTTTTAACGTTAGGTTCGCTGTACCTACTCTGTGGTTTTGATAAAATACAGTAAGCTCCTTTTTGTAGCATATATTCTGTATTAAAAACTTAACTTAGCACATTTTGCTTCTAAGGAGCCCGTTCTGCAAGAACCTCGATACCAACCCTCATTTTTCCTTCAAACTAAATAATGGACGAATAAAATTAAATAAAAAGAATGAGCGCTTTTAACCCGCGGCTGAAAGAGATGCCCCGAGTAATTAGTGGTTCTTGTTTAGGATTTACACCTTTGAAGTTATAATTAAGTCCGGCCTCAAGTTATCTAATTAAGACATAATCTAAGGACTCAGTATTGTGCAGTTTGGAAAAATCGAGAACTTCCTCAGTAGATAGGTACGAGCAGGTGGGTACTCATCATCGACGAGCGCGAGTGAAGTGGGGTTGCTAAATAATGACACTTGTGAGATATTCATTTTTTTGCCTATTCTTTCTTCTTTTTGTTGGACATTGTGGATTTTTATATCCAGAGTGGAGTTGGAAAATGTTTTTTTTTCTTCAGTTTTACGCTTTATCTCTTTTAATGGGGTAGATAGAGGGAATCTAGTGTCAAGACATACGATTCCTTGTATTTTTAAATAATTAAATACCAACAAGATTATTTGGGTGGATTTTAGACATCAATAAAGGAAAATCCCGGAAGTTGCCGTTACACTTAACAAAGCTTTATACAATTAATTTATCTTAAATCTCCATTTCATAGCAGCTTAAATATAACTTCTAATGTAAATGTAGTCGTAATATAAAATTACGTACACAGTACCGAGTTGCAGTAGAAATTAACGCGAAGTTAGCAATCCGCGTCCGCGGGCGGGCGGCGGCGCTCGCTCGAAAAAACTTCCTCAATTTACATAATATTTGCATTGTTTTTCTCACTGTGGATCCTTTATAAGTGGACTTTTTACGATTGTGTGGATTTAAAAAGTAGCCCCGACATCGAGTTTTTTTGTGATTTTTTTAAAACGGATATTAGAATTTTATTGCAACACACAGTAGCTTTGTGAAAATTTAATAATGTTTCAGACTGCTATGCTCTTTTGCGATTTGTCATAGTTTTTTTTCGTACAAAATAAACAATTAGTTTGACCACCATTCTGGCGATGCTAAAAATCTAGCCACTATATAAAAAGAATATAAATACGAAATTGCAAAAGGTGCTAGCTACTTAAGATTTAAGAAAAAATAAAACTATATAAACCTAAGAGACTGTCGCAAATCTGGAAAGATATAGTAAAAGATGTGCGTGATTTTAAACTCTGTGTATAAGCTGGTCAGTGCTTGGCTAAGCTAATACAGGGTTCGGATATATATATATATATATATATATATATATATATATATATATATATATTTCAATGTATATTTATAAATTTTAATTGGTTGTTTGTTTTGTGGTTATTTTTGTGTGGTTATATATATATATACCACACAAAAATATATTAATTGGTTGTTTGTATATATATATATACCATATACAAACAACCAATTAATATAAGTTACAATATATAAATGACATAAAATAAACGATAATTCGTAATCCTATGTAATTGAAGCGCGTTCATTCATCAGAGCGTAAGGAACACCCTGTATAAGTGCCCTTACATTACCCCGACAGGCCGACACCTCGCACGCGGCGCTGGAGGGGGGATCGCGCATGTCACTGTTATTTTAATTTTGGATATTCATTTTGGTACAGATGCTGCGTTTCGATATAAGAATTTGCTTTTGGTTCGTCATTCCCTCATATAATTGTCATATTGAGGGTAGTTGTAAAAGTAAACGGAGATAATTTGCCTTAGAAAATTTCACCATTTCAGAGTATGAGTTTGAGAAATTTCAATTTCTTTCGTTTCGGGTTTACGTTGAAAACTTTGATTTAAAACTTGATTCTTACGCATGTAAGTAATTAATAATTATATAAACTTTCACAATAATTCCTACGTATTTTTTTGTTTAAAACATGTTTATTTCAGTGTTTAATTACTGCGCTTCACTGTCCATTTGATAGATATATATCATGCCATACGAGTATGTGAGCCGACCTTGGCTTGCTTCGGGAGCTTTTTATTCAGTATCTCATTTCTTAAAACAAGCATCTAATCTCTGATCTGGCAATGGATGCCATCTTTAAAGGAATTACATATCAATGTCCGTAGAGCGTTTTGGCGTGTAATTTAAGTATAAGAAGGGCAGTCGTGGCCCAAGGTTTGACTGTAAACCGCCTGTTTGTGGGTTCGATCCCCACTCGAGGAATTGAAACTATTATTACCCACTATATTTTACTAAGCTTGAAAAAAAGTACAAAGCATAGATGCATTTGAAATCGTTATTAGAACAAATTTTCTCTTAATTCAGATGAAAATGAATATGAAAGAAATTTTACCGTTTGAAATGTAAGTATTTAGATTGTTACGTCCTGACCGCGTTTTCCTACTAAGAAGACCTAAAATATGTCCTAAAATGCTGACCGTTATTTCGAGTGAAACATTAGTTCCCCTATAATGCATAACCTACCCTAAAAATGTCAATTTCAATTTTGTAAATTAAGCAGTTTCGTTTTTACGTTGAACGTCAGTCACTTAGTAACGGAAGAGTTTTCTATATTATACACTCGTAGATCTTTTGGGCAAAATAACGAAACGTTATGTATGAATATCTTATTAAATATTTACGTTTCTTACGTCTTAACGTAAAAAATCTTATTAATTTTTAATATTTTCTTCCAAATTCTACAACGACCTTGATTGAACGATGTCATACTCGTATTTGCCTTACGAGAGGGTATTACAGCCTATCTGCCGGAGCTAGTCGTGCGTGTTCTCACATGCGTTACAAGCACTCCATAACTGATATTGAAGGTATAACGTGATTGTGTCAAAGTAAATAAATGGATGTGGCGTATATATTTTTACATATAGAGGTAAATAATGAAATAAAGAAAACTGAATGACGCCGTCGTAACTTAAGGGAACAAGCATGTGACTGTAAAGTTGTAAACGCGACGGTTGTTAATTCGATTCCCACTCGGGAAAAACATTAGGCTCCCTGGTTCCCTGTGCCTATCAGGCTATGGGAGGGACACAGAATCAAAATAAAAAAAAAAAAACAAAAATATTTTTGACACTTTTAAAAAGTTATTCCACTGCATGAAAAGAAAAATATTGAAGTTATACCAATACCATACCAAGTTTTATTCTGCGTAGTTTCTTCTGCGTGTTGTCGGTCGATCACTCAGTAGGGGAAAAGTGTAGAAAAGTGCACATATATACTTGACAAATATGACGTAACAAAGTATTCTTCCAACTCACTAGGGTTGAGTGATTTGTCCCTAATTTTTCCCAAATATGAAACCATAAATACGAAAGTAAAAATAACAAATGTTTCGTAGCTGCACGTATCGTAGCGGGTCTACGTAAAAGCCTACGACCCGAGGGAACCTATAGAACACAGTGTAAAATTTGTCAGCTACATACATACTCGCACATACGCGTGTGGGAGTTGCAAAGTGTATTAAATCGTTTCGCTGAAAACATTTCATTTAAACGCTTAACTTGGGATTATTCATTTAAACTTAGGAGCGTGTGGAAGTTTCTTCAATTTACGGGCTTTCTTTGTGAATAATTGACGGTTTATGGTTGGTGGTAATTATTACTTATAATCATAAATTTTGGTTGTAGTTACTTAACTTACCTATATTACCTTACCTGTGAGGCCATACTCGAATAGAGGCACACACTCTGACTCTGAGGAAACTCTTTTCTCTGCCATTTACTTTTGAAGGGTGTCTTTATACAATAAAGTGTTTTTAAGCGACCAGCAAAATTTTACACAATATATTTTACCAGGTTTTATTAAAAAGCAATTCAGCGTCCGCATAACGATACATTTGCATTGTAAACTAGTTGCGTTCATTTTATAACAACACTAATTTACTTTTACACTCGTTAAATCTCTATCTGTATGTAATAAAGTCTCTTTTCGCCTAATTTTATGGTAATTTATGTTGGTTTAGGGTATAAAGCGGCAGGCTTTGTGGTCAGCAATAAGAGAAGACGCGCCATCTGCACAGTGACTTTGGGCAGAAATTTTGAATAGCTGTACGAGGCTGCATATAGGAGGCCTATCATCACTTTACGTTTCCTTTTTGTCCTTGTAATAAGGAAATGTACATTAGCTGTATTGTTCATTTTTTACACATTGTGGAATTTTGGTTTATATTTGTTTCTTTTATCTGTGTTTGTTATTATGAATTTCTATAAATTAATTAAAATTCACTGATTATTATATAATTTTTTATGTTTTTTTGGACTTAGAAGCGACCATATAAAAATGGGATTTTCCATTTTATATTTTCAAGCGTAGCAAACAAAATTGCAAGCTAACGTAACGTAAGAAATTAAATAATTTAAGTTTAAAATGGAGAAGCGAGTGTTAATTAAACACTAAACACATCTTAAGTAAAGAGTGTGTTTGGTATCTCAGGAATTACTGGCTCAATTTGATACGTTATTTTTATTACTAAAAGTTCATTTATCGATGAAAGCCGTAGGCTTCTTTAATCGTATTGATGTAACCCATTATACCTGCATTATACATACAGCCAGGGCTACCTCAGGTTAAAATGTTTTATATATCATACACAATTCCTAGCAACATTCATTTGATAAAAGCATATATAAATATAAAACAAGAATCGACAGAACCAAAGCAATGAGCCAACACTTTTTTACAAAACTAATTGAAAATAAAATCTAACTGTACGTACTCATTTCGTCTAGTCACGATTCGTTCGAAAAAAATAATATATTTTAAATGTTCAACTGCGGACCTGTGAAACTGTAATGCGATTAAGTTAACTAACTGGTACCGGTTTCACTCAAATATGTACCTTATTTGTAAGAAAGTTGCATCACAAATGGCCAAGTAGATGATCAAAGGAGCGCGCATACTGTCGAGTGGTAATCGAGTAACGAGAGTGCTTGCGATCTGAACAGATAATTGTCTCCACTTTTTACAGATTTTAAACTTATTTTTGTGTTTTTTATATTTTACGTCTTCCTCGGAAAAATATTGTATTTTATAGTACTTAGGTATTGTATGATAGGTGGAGTGATAAGTCACTTTAGTATCCAACGCATTGTTTTTTATTTGCAAAAAGTTCACACTTGTGACTCATTCAGCGTGTAATGTTGTAATATAGCCTTTGAGCCTTCCTTGATAAATAAATATGTTGTCTAACAAAAAATATTATTTGAATTCTATGTAGCAATTAATTCCTCAAATAAGCGCGTTCTACCAAAAAAAAGCCTCATCATTGTAATATTAGTATTCTCGTAAAATATATTGGATAGGGGAATCCAACGCCGCGCTTTGCTATACAGTACTAGTCATGACCGACCGCATTGTGAACGATGTATGTATATTATAGCTATTTCTTAAAATAAAAAATAAAAATAAATTCCTGAGTGAGAGTCAAAACCATAATCATAGGATTTCCACTCAAATCTCAATTAAAGATTTATCCTACATATTCCTATATCTAAATAAAGATAAAGGAAGCTGAACAAGTAACAATTCGGCACGGGCAACGGGCAATGGGCAATGGGCATTTATACGAGTGTGCTCGAAGGAGCTATTTACATTGAAGTAATAAAAGGTGTAGCGGTCACACAGCACACACAGCGTCCGGCCGAGATGCTGCTTTATACGAGAACTAATTATTACTTCTGTCGACAAATAGAGACTTATTTTAATAATGTAGACCAAGTAAATATATGAGGCCAGTGTGTCGCAGAAACTCCAATGTGCAGTAAGCGCGATGTTTGCTTGTTCGTTTCTCACTCTGGGGAATAAAATTCCTAATATTTACATTTCTTCAGTAAGTGCGGAGTAGAGTGACAAGTGCGGCTTTGAATTCCGCCACTCAACCCGCAATGCCTCAAGAATTCGGCAGAAAGGGGAACAGAAGTGTTTAAACACTAAGTTCGCTCTGCCAACTCTGCTATGCATGGGATACATTGTGACGCTAATACCAGAGAAAATGTATTTAAGGTCATTATAGCGTCTGTATGTAATCGTGATGGTGGGTGGGTTCGATTCACACTCTAGGGTAAAGCTAAAACAATAATTAGACTAATAATAATAAAAAACCAGAGGGGAGCGAACGCACATCCAACAGTCAGGGACTGTTTTAATTTACTAAAGACAATATAAATAAATTTTATTAAGTGGGTATATTGTTTCTTTAACGTAGAAACTTGAATAGTATAGTAATAAAAGTTTTGAAGTAATCCAAGCAAATACGACGAGCGGTCGGTAACTGGGAACTATACAAGTTGTAGAGTCGTCTACTTCGTTACGTTTCACTATATTTTATGTAACCTACTTTTTTAATGAAATACCTGATTATATAACTTTTATTTAAGTTATTATTTTGTTTGCTTACCACTTCAGTAAAATGGAATGCTATTCTTTTTTGTCTTTCTGCTCTATGTTGAAGGATAACATAACTCAATTATTATTTGGCACATTCCCAGTTATTTGTTTATTTACGTTTTTTTGTTTATATTGTGTATTTGTTAATGCAGTTGGCAGTGAGACTACTTTTTTCTAATCATTTAAGAAATTTAATATTTTAAATGGATTTAACGTTTCTTAAAACCTCATGTAGTATAAATCAAACGAACTAATTTTAAACCATTTCTTTTTTTTTGCTTGATACACATAGCAGGGTAGGCAGAGAGTTTTGGAAACGGAGGTTCCGTTCCAAAACTTTCAGCAGACACTTTCCACCGAAATTTCGAGGCATTGCGTGTCAAGCGGAGGAACGTAACTCCGCGCTGTACCTTTACCGACGAGGAGCGAGGTAATGGAAATCTTAAATATTTCATTTCATTGAGTGGGAACTCAACCCACAATCTATTGCACCCCGAGCCCCCCACGACTGGTGATCTTTTCTATAATTCATATACATATATTTCTTGAAACTGTAACTTCTTTTTCATCTAGTCGACACTTTTATAGACAGGCAATATTAATCGTAGTTATTTACCGAGAGCGACAAAGGTCTTGGAGTCCTTTCAACGCCGCAATTGGATTTGCAGCTGTCTGCGCGAACACTGGAACCTCCCATTTGTTGCAAATTGACTAAAGTACTAAAACCTTGTATGTCTGTAAATGATTATTGGTAAATTATAACGTGCAATTGAATTTAAGATCTTTGTACTTACGGTTATTAATATATGGTGGCGTCGATGGGTGGTGGCTACCAGCAATGGTATTGAAAGTTTTTTTTTCTTTTTGGCTTCTCCCGCAACCATCGCGCTTACCGTTTAACGCTATGACAAAAGACATATTTGTATAAAAACAAAATAATTATTTTTTTTGTAAAAATAAGGCAATAAAAGCATTACATATAAATAACATTATATACTTCAAGCCAGGTTGAAGTAGAGGTACCTCTACAAATGTGTGCAACGTAGCTGTTTGGAGCTCTACGCGCCCGACGTCGGGGGCCAGGCAAAAAGCAAATATTGACACTCTCGCACTCGTAACTTGTTTGGAATAAATCCTACGAAAATAAAATACGTATAGAGGGTACAGGGTGATGCGATGTAGGAAGTTTGAATTGTTTATTATTAAAATGTTTCCAATATTCAATGTTTTTTTTCACAAGCTGTTACGATTTTAGGCCGCTGTGACGCAACGTGCAACAGTAAACCGCGACGCTAGTGGCTTCGATTCCCACTCGAGAAATTGAATTGAATATGAAAACAAAAAACCATGCTATTCATGTAGAGTTAAAAATTGAAATAAGAATATTTTAACTCAAGAACATTTTCTTGGTACAACTATACTCGTAGCTTCCCACCTTGTACTGTTTCATTGCAAATAAATCGTACAAATTCAAAAATTAATGAATTAATACTATTAAATAAAGCATTGGTAATTTAAATGACAATTTAAACGTAACAAACGGCTCTAGCAAGAAATATATAACGACGTTACACCCTATTAGCTCTACAAATTGTTCGCTAATTGTTTTATATATGCAAATTATTGTTGTAAATTTTGTTGAATTTACATTTAGTTTAGATATGTGCCTTTATTGTGCTTACATTAGAAACAAATACAAATCTGGTTCCCTAATGATTTTAACATTGATTGCTGAGAACGAAGTCAAAGTCCAACAACTTTATTAAACAAAAATCACTAATTCACTCAGGTTAATGCCTAAGACCTGAGAAAAATCGGAGCCATTCGGCGGCTTTTCACGCATTTCGAGTTTTAATAAGTTATTATACTACATATTAAATAACAAAAATTAGCTTCACGCTATGTCCCGCACACAGCAGGGTAGGCAGAGGGAACCTAATGTTAAGACAATCCGTTTAATAAATTTAAATAAATATTTTATTTCCTCGAGTGAGAATCGAACCTAGGTTACCTCTGCCTAGCTTGCTGTGTGCGGGATACAGCGTGAAGCCGATTTATTTATTTTATCCTGTGAGTAAGTGTGGAATAACACTTTAAAATATATCCTATCGACATAATGACTTAACATATACAAATTAACGTAATAACAAGTACACGTCCATCCGTATGTATAGATATTATACATTATACGCTTTATAACCAATTTATTATAGTTTGAAGCGATCTGTCCATCGTATCGTAAAAAATAACACATGAAAATTCAAAGGCAGCCGCTCGCTCCGGTGACCAGACTATAAAATGCATAGTAATTAGTCCGTGCATAATAGTGGAGGACTCTCTATCGAGGGCTCATACATCACAACCAGCCCCATTAATGGGTAAATTCCCGTAAATCATGGGTATACTTAAATAAATGGGTATACTTATGCACTTATAAGCATATACGGGTACACTTGCGTACGTTTAGTTGCCGCTGGACTGTTCGAGTAGCGATTGTTTTACACGATGTTGAGCTCATTATGTTATGTCCCGGCAGCGTCAAGCGACCATCTCTTGGACCTCGTTAGAGGTGGCCACTGTCCTAGTCTAGTCGAACAAATACGAATGTTAATATAGTGTTTGTTCTGAAAACCATTAGGTACCAAATCGTCTGTTATACCAGAATTGAAGTGCTCCATCGATCACTCCCCTCCACTCCCTAAACCAGCTCATGCATCATATCGGCTAATAATCGGTTTCAAAACAAAGAAAAACACGTCTGTAGAGACGTACCTACAGACTGCACGCTTCACATTGCATCAACATATATGTACATATTCTCTTCTGTACAAAGAACTCTTTCACCGATCGCAATTAAAGACAGGTTGGATGCATTAGGTCCACTCTGGTGGAAGAGAAGGGGGGAAGGGGGGAGAGGCTAACTCACTTATGCATAGAACGGTGGCTCTGATTCAATTTGTACCGTTTTATTGAGTGTAAATTGCTACAGGCACGGTCGCCTGCTGGCACCTACTGTAAATTCTGTTAAGGCACGCAAATTACCTTACTTGCTTTGATTTTAAATAAATTCACTTTTGCTTTATATTTTATTTTTAATTTAAAGTTGATCTAAAGAGAACACGTTGCAGTATTATATTCCATGTTGTTATTTTTGCTAAAAACCGCTGATAAAAACTTTATAAAATTAAATCAGCTTCACGTTGTATCCCACACATAAGCAGGCTGAGGGAATCTAGTGTCAACGCCGTACTTTGCCTCAGAAGTAGCCAGCAGAAGTGATAAGACACTCCGACTTTGGGCTTCAAAGTTTAGTCACTAAGCCAAATGAGTATTTGAAATTATTGCTGACAAAAACGTTTATTCCCCTACTCTTGTCTTGTTTGTTTCTCTACTCCTCGAATCATTATCATTGTCATCTTTCGAATATTAAGCAGATCGAGCAAAGTTCACTATTGCTTTACATTCTAACTCAGTTCGTGGAAACCCATTTTAAATGGAAAGCAAAATTCGTTTACTTGAAAATGTAAAATATTTCATTTCGTCAAATCGATCTCACACCCTGTCGCGTTTACAGACACACTTAGTGCCCCTGCGTAACGACGGGCCTTTTCATAAAACATAGCTCAACAAAAGTGGTTAATATATATATATATATATATATATATATATATATATATATATATAATGTGTTTTATAATTATCCTTGGATATTAGGGTGAACAGTAAAACTATAACTAGAATTGAGTTGCTCTGAAAAGAGATTTATTACATAAATAAATGTTCACACTTTTACAAATATTCTTTAACCTTAATCTATTACAAACTCACCTGAAAAGAGAAACAACATTTAAAGCTATTGTTTCACCAGTTCGTATTAATTATTAATTAAATATTAAATATTAAAATATATTTTTCTCTTTAGTTTTTAAGAGACGTCAATGATGACATTGTCACATATGAATGTGAAAGAAGTATCACTAACTTCTTTTACATATATTTAAGCATTAGCTACAGTGTGGTTGATAATAACAGAAAAGAAGGCTACGTGTCGTTACTCAGATGGAGCTTATTTAGGCGGCTGCGTGATGACGGTGCTATACCGAATGTAAGGGGAGAATAAGCTTATAAATTATATTGTAGACTTTATATGAGGGACAAACTAATTTGTTATCGCACACAATTGGATAAAATTTAAAACGTCCAATTAAATAAGCAAAGAATTTACGCAAATCGATAACTTAAGCTTAAAGAACCGATGAAATGCGAGTCGGACTCGCGGGTACCGAGAGCGAGCGGCGAATTGCATACAAAGTGCACTAATAACGATTCACAAACGCTCCTATCTTTTGTTAACATTGATTTAGAAGCCTCATTTTTTGTGTATTCCAAGGAACTGTAGATTCTAATATTTGATATCAATTTCAGCGTGATAGTGATGATCACGTGATGAGGTAAATGATCTTGACAGATGGACAGACTGACAACAAAGTGATCACGAAGTGGTACAAAGGTGGCGTTTTTTCCTTTTGAGGTATGGAACCCTAAAAATAATATTAATTTGTAAAACTTAGGTGTTGGTTAAGTAGAAAATGGAGTGTCACACCACCATTGCTTATGATTACCTTATTTTTGCGTACTCTCTGGTGGTACAGCGTGAACTTTTAAATAATGGACGATTAATGCCAAAGTTTAAATGTATTCAATGACTAAAAAAAAGTAATAACATTTTCTTTCACAAATTATGAAAAATTGTGTTTGTTGCACATATGAACATTATAAAGAAAGTAGACTCGATTGTAACATTTGTTTAAACACTCGTAATAGAAAAATAAAACTGAATCAGTATTAATTAATAAGTTAAAGTCTTAACGTACGGGTTAGATGTTAGAATAGTAAGCAATGGGGAGAGAATGGGGTTCGCCCCTTCAATGACAGATGACATGTAAAAGTCATTAAAAAAGCGAATGTTAATTTTTTTTATTATTGTATTATTCAACTTTTTGGAAATGTATCTTATTGTAATGATTTTATTCTACACAATAGACATATGTACATAATATAGTGGATATATATTTTCTATTACAAATATATATAGTATACTGTACATATGTTTTTTTTTTCTTGGCTCGGAAAGTATAGCGTGGCGTAGAGTTACGCCAAATAATAAATAAAAATAATTAGAATGTTTGTGTAAAGTGGATATGAAGCACCTAATTTAGCAATTAGTAAAGTAATTGCGTAAACAGACGTTACTGATTGACCGACAGACAACGCACACACACAAAACTACCTGACTTAGAAAGAACTGAGATTTCTCGAAATTCCTAATTTTGGAACGAAATTTTTTGCATTTTATGCTTGATAATACAAAAGCAAAAAAATGTGGCCGACGACTTTTTATTTTTTGCCTTATATTTTCAACAGATCATTATCAAACTAAAGCACCACTAGGCTTTTAAACAAAAATTTTTTTTTTTTTTTTTTTTTTTTTTTTTTTTTTTTTTTNCTATATCTAGAAAAATAGCAGCAGTATTGCTGTGAAAACGGTCCCTAAGGTTGTGTCGAGCGATATGCTCTACGACACGGTGGACTTGGTGTATGGCGGAGTGTTTCTTTCTGAAACCGAATTGCTCATTGCAGAGCAGAGAGTCGGCCTCTACCACCTCTGTGAGTCTAACGAGAATGATTCTCTCGTAAATTTTACCTAAACAGCTGAGAAGGCTGATAGGTCTATAACTGGACGGGATATTCCGCGGCTTATTAGGCTTGGGAAAGCCTATAACTATAGCCTCCTTCCATTCGTCGGGGAATGAGCACGACTTAAGAAGGGAATTGAAAATAATGACCAATAGAGATATGAACTGAGCCGGTAGGGACTTGAACATTCTATTAGACAATTTATCGGGCCCCGGGGCCTTTCTATCTTTTAAGTTTTTGATGATGACTTTGACCTCGTCTTCCGAGGTCGGGCGGAGCGGTTCCCCTTGCGGGGGCGTCAGCGCCCATTCTGCGACCGCGGAATCCACATACGCAATGTGGCTCGGGTCGCAGGGCTGACTACTCGGGGTATACTGAGCCTCTAAACTGTCAGCGAGACATTCCGCTTTTTCGGTGTCATCGGCGGCAATTGATAAATCTGACCTAACGAGAGGAGGCATAGTCGAGAGACAGTCGACTCTAAAAGCTCGCGACAGCGCCCAGAATGCCTGGTGCGATGGAGCGAGCCCCTCGAGCTTCTTATCCCACGACTCACCGCGCAGAAGTTCGAATTCGAATCGAACTCTCCTCTTTAACCTGTAATATTCCCTACGATTGTTGTCAGTCGGGTAAGTGTCGTGTCGACGCATAGCTACGTTCCTACGCCTAATCAATCGCCTGAGCTTTTCTGAGATATCAAACCTACCGTCGGGCAGGTTTGTTACCTCTTTCGAACAACTCTGGATTGTATTTTGTATATAATCGGTGAATTTATTCGCCGCGTCTATTGCTAGCTCCGCGGAGTCGGCGATGCCAGGTATTAATTCCTTAAGAGGGGATTCATTTGAACGGAGGAGCTTTGCAAATCTCCTCCAATCGACCACAGTCTTGGTGGGAGGGCCTGAGGGGCGCTCATCACCTAATTTGAGAATAACTGGACGATGGTCCGAGTCTAGGTCTGGAATGGTATCCATTGAACATTGCGTGAGTGCAACAAAAATGTTATACAATTATTTTATAGGTACTAACTAAATGTCAGAAGTCGATTACATAATGACCGCGCGTGCGAGGGGCGAAGGGGACAGAGTGGGGGCCGGCCCTTTTGATGTCTCACTTGATTCGAAGTAAGTTCCGTAGTCGTTTTATGGGATTGTTACATCTTAAATATAAAAATCAAATGGCGTTCTATTTGGATGGGCTTGTAACTGTAAGTGCGACGGTTGTGGGCTCCATTCGAACTCGGGAGAAGGAATTATTTTTATTTTCTTGCACCGGGAAAAAGCCTAAGCGTGACGTCAAGTTCCACACGTAAATGTTGAAAACATTGTATGGAAAATGGGAAACGAAGTTACTTGACACTAGGTTTTCTTTGTCTGCCCTGCCCGAAATGAAAAAAAAAGAAATATTATCAGTAGTTTAGCAAAAAATCCTTTTTCTTTTAAAAAAACAATAAAAATAACCATTTCCAGGTTTTTAAATTCATTATAAAGGAACTGTAGCATCACAATTATGTTTTAAGCATAATTTTGCTTACAAAAGTGAAAAAGTATTTGGCCAAGATCGTTTCAGGCGTCTTTGCCTAATCACGAAGGGGTGAATTTAAATGAGGCGGAAGGTATTCGACGTTTCTTTGTGTAATTTAAGATTCTTAATTTTGATGTCTTAACCGGACGCGGGCCTGGCGGTCTAGCGGTATGCACTTTATCACTAGCTTATTATATAATTCCTAGCTTAATTATGTTTGATTTTTACATTTATTACTGCAATCAGAATTGTAAGTTTAGGCCGCCGAGGCGCAGAGGAAGCGTCTGTCTTTGAACGAGATAGTAAATAAACAAAGAGCGGCGTTGAGTTCCACCACTCAAAAAGAACTCTCTCCAAAATCGGGCAGAGGAGAGGACTGGAGAGTTTGACACTCGGCTATCTCTCATACTTACTGTAACAAAAGTGCGGAATAAAGTGAACCTGAATTTTTTTTGCTGAACGGATATGGTTTTCGACAAAGAATATCAATAATAGCTCAAAAAGAATAGTTTTTTGAAAATAATAAAGAATGACACTTAATAAGAAAGACATTTCATTAAAAAATATTTAATTATAACTTATGATTCAAATAATTGTTCTCCTACATTCGTACCACACATGTTATGCTCGTATGTTAGTGTGTACAAATAAACACATTCTAGTCAACCGTCAAAGGCAGCTTCTATTTAGTAGGCACATCAACCTAGGACCGCTGAACAAAAAGTTCTGTAGAGTCTCGTCATTATCGAGGCACAGACGGAGCGCCGCCAAAAGTAAGTCATTACGGGTTTTAGAGTTTTTCAAAATCAGCCTTTACCGTAAGTATGCAGCAGTTGGTTGAGTTCGTAGAGGTCTATTAGACCTGTTTTAAATATGTTTTAAAAGCATCTATGTAGTTAATTTGTTTGGTGATTTGCTAAAAACATATATGTAGCATTTACACTCTGCGCCGAGGCTGGCCTCACTATACGAGTATATTTTTTATAAAGTCTATTAACATAACACGACTAACAAGGCCGTTCCTACAATAAAGTAATAAAGTATTAGTTAAGTGCTCTATAAAAGTCTAATAAAATGCAACCAACAGCTCTACAGTTACCGTCGAGGGGTGAGGCGAATTACATTTTAGTAACGATATATGGTCAAAAGCATTTGTTATTCAATCTTTTAGATTGACATAGCTGAAATTTAAATAATAATTGGTACTTTAAATCTTTAAAAAAAAGGATCAAAACGTTTCTTATTGCAACCAATGAGAGTTCCGTACAATATTCTCTAGATATATATGTTTTCAGTTGTTTTAATTTTTTTTGTATTTTAGCCTAGCCTAAGCCTAACCTCAAGTTGCGTCTGATTCTAAATACGATGGTTCTGGCAAGCCAAAGTGCGACGTTGATTTCTACTACATAACAAGCAATGTCTCAAATTGGAACGTAAAACAGAGAAAAGAGGTGCTCTCTGTATTCCCTGCTAGTATGCGAGATAAAGCGTGTATCTAAGAAACTTTTTATTTTGTATAGTAGAATGTTTTCTTTTTGATATTCCTGTATTATTACGACTACTATCCCATTGATATATTTGGAGAAAAATGAAAAATATATTTCTGAAGTTGAAACTATAATATAAATAGAAGAAGATTCAAAAACTTCTCGAGCTCAATTGAGAATTTGGCAAAGTTGGCTCTGACAAACTTCCATCAACTTACTACGCGAACTGAAATACCTTTCGAAATAGAATTTTCGAGCTGAAAATTTATTAAAATCAGTGTATTTTATTTGTATGAATTGAATCTTTACAAAATCTTGGCCTCTTCTCTCAATGAAGGGGTTAAAGTGGCAATCGTTTAAGACTAATTAGAGCTTCAGCTTGTTGCCAGTCTTAAGACTAAATAAGCGATGCTTAATGAGCTTTTTCCTGTTATTCACATTATTACGGAAGATATTTTCGTGAAATGCGAAATATTAATTAAAATCGTTCATTTTTATAATATTTTTATAAAAGTTATCTAACTTTACTTTTACTACTTTTTTAATCTAGGTGCTAGTGATTTCGATTGCGAAGGTGTTGTAGAACTTAATAAAACTACTTGTAATGGTTACATAAATACTTATAAATTATGAACTGAGTGGCGATGCCGCGATTTGTTTTGTTACTAAAGCGAAGAAATTAAAATATTAAATATTTAATTCCCCCAAGTGGGAATCAAACCCACACTCGTCACGGTTACAATCGCACGCTTGCGCCACTGGCCTACAATGACATCATTAAGCAAATAACCTAAAGCTGATGCGTCAATTTTTTGTTAATAAGTAAGGTCCTTTAGGTCCGTCTCGCAAATCGAAGATATTTAAACAATACTTATTATTACAAAGTTCAAAAGTTTACTTACTTCAATTTTTTTTATAATCTATTTATCGAGGAAAGCGGTGGGCTTAATTATTAATTTTTATGTAACCCACTATAACGTTTTCAATTGACTTCGGGTGTGGATCCAAGAGGGAAGGCTAGTTTATATTACATAGTAACGGATTTTTTTGCATTTATATAGAATATTTGTTGAAGTTGAAAATAACTTAATCTATAATTTTTAAGTATTTTTTTATTTAGAGGAACGCTAAGCAATGACAAATGATGGAAGTGCTAAAACTAAAACTGGAATAATCCCCTCGCGTGCGTCACTCAGTGATAGCCGCGAACTCGACGCGATACATAAATGTAATGTCGATAATGTTTTCGAGTGAAAAGCGTGAAATTTATATCGGAATTAATCGTTCGTAGTGTGGGAGGCGATTTCTTTTTTTTATTTATTATAATATTGTACTATATTTTATAATGTAGAATAATATTATTAATTTTTTTTCTGTTTATATGTGCCGTTTTACGCTTTTTTGCCTTATGTGGAGCGAGAAATAACGTCAACATTAACCTAAAATGTCAAAAATGTGTAATTTTAATCGACGAATAAACCAAAGAATGTTGTCAAATTTGAATAGTACTCGTATATAAATTTTGAGTATTTCGATTTGATTTTGGCATACATCAGGGGCGGTCCAATATAAATGTTATGGTAAACTGATTCACACTTTTGAAAAAACTCTACTATAATCTATCTACTATGTCTAATATCACGACGATTTCTATCTTCAAGTATGTGTGTTTTATTCGAAATTTACTCACAGTATTTTTACTATAGTCCATGCCAGATTAAAATTTTGGTAACAAACTAACCGTTACTTTATTACTTACAGTAACGACTGACAATTTAACAACCAGCCCTCGGCCTACAAAAATGTACGTACACGGAAAATGAATCGGAAATCATAATCAATATATTCCCACTCGTAGTTTATTTCCATTCGAGAACTGAATTCGTTCGCTTCATTTCACGTTAATAATATAAATAAGTTTGTTCACTCCACAACGTTTTCACGTTCCAATGAGAATTTTGTTTCATTAACTAGTTAAGTAATAAGAAAAATTTCGAGAAACTTCGATACCGTGTTTGTTTTGAAGCACTGAGTAAGATTCGATGCCGTGCTCGAAGCAAACTTTAATTTTAAAGTTAAATTTATTTAAACGAAGAATGTCTGCCCACTCGTTATGAGAAGAACTTTTCAATAGATTTTTCTGTTTTGTAGCGTAACTCCGATTGAATATTGTAGGTGTTGCTATGTAATGGATATTAAAATGATTGGTCATGTCACTTACTTTACACTCTATCATTGTAATTTAACTTTCTTGCACATAGCAGGATAGGCAACTTAACTATTAAAAATCATTTATAAAGACTAATCACTAAATTCCCATAAATCAATTAGCAATATCCACTTTAACTTTTCAACAAACAATTGAACGTAAAACAGATATTTAGTTTGTCAATGTTCTTGATCAAATAGCACCGGAAGCGCCGGCGAGCTAACCGGAGTGCAGGGACGTCCTCCGAAGGTAACGCGATTATAAGAGCCGCCCTCGGAGGAATGCGTCGCACCTCTAACTCAATGTTTAACCATTGCAGCGACAAAATGAAATAAAACTAAGATTTAAGTCTGAAATACAGTATACGTATATGTATTTTTGTTGTAGGTATTTAAATAAAAATTATATTCAAGCTGTATTCCGCACACAGCAGGGTAGGTAGAGGGAATCTACTGTTAAGATACAGAGAGAGACGCTCAACACGTAAGGCTTCCAGAATTCTTCAAGAGAAGGATGGAAGTGTCTCAATGTGAACGAAGTGTCTTAAAAACACTAAGTTCTTAGCGGGCTCTCCGATTTACGGGATACAAAGAAGCTGAAGAAACTTTTGTCTTATATTAAGTTACGTCAATATTTTCTATGTAACTCACAGTAGGGCAATCATAGTGATCTCTCGCACTAACTATGACTGGCGTGTGGTATACACGACTGGTAAGTTATTTTAATTCAACCCCGCAGGCTAAGCCGCAAATGAAAGCCAAATAATATATAAAAATGCACCCATGCGTGCCCCAACAGCAAATAATCTTATTTTACGAAATCCTATACAAATAAAATAGGTATCGAGCAAGGTGCATGACAGTAGACACCCTCGTTCAATCGGAACGGCTCCCAAATGGAATTAGGAGTGACGCGGCCGGCGGCGATCCCGCGGGATGCAGCCAGCGCTGGCCATTGATTGCTTCACTGTTTACACTACCGAGGTAGATAGAATTGGAACTGGTGTAAGCTGGTTTACTATCAAAAAGGATTTGGAAAGTCCCTTTTAATGTATGAGTTTGTAGCTAGTGGTGGGCCATGAACAAAAAATATCCAAACCAATATGGCTTTGGATTAAAATTGGAATCTACTCGTAGCTTCATTTTAGATTTATTTGACTTGTCGCACTTCGCTTCTGTTGGTTGGTTGAGAATTAGAGATGAGCGATTTGGGTTTTGGGTAAAATTTTTTTTTTTTCATTCATTCTTATTAAGACACAAAGCCTTAGTGTTTTTTTATGAATTTCTTATATACATTTTATTTCATTTACAAGGTTAGTATTAGAATGCTAAGTTGCTGTTATTTCAAAGACAAAGCAAGGTTTTAAGTACCGGCACTAAATTCATAGCGTCCCGAAAATTAGAGTCTCTTAACACTAGGTTTTCTCCGCATACTCTGCTTTATTTATAGCACCACAAAGTTAAAACGACAATCTTTTAATCTTTTTATATATATAAGATTGAATGGAAGGATTGTGTCGAAGAAGATTTTGTCGAAAGGATAATGAATATAGGTCTTCCCGCGGGTTGTAATCAATCAGGTCGTTTCGGAAAATCCGGATTCGGGGATCTTTCTTTGTGAGAATTGCCTTCCAGGATGAGTCTCTCCTAATCAAAACTTTTTTGTCATTATCTAGGTACAGATGTAGTTTAGTGGCCGTGACAATTTTCGAGTAATTGCGAGTTTAGCGATGAAACTGAACGTCGCGATTTTTATACTTATCCGAGTGAGGGAATCAAAGTTCATTTCCTTTCCTACCTTACCCTACCTTTTCCAAAAGAGTCTTCACTAATCAAAAGTACATATTTATCCTTGTCTATCCCTAAAATTTCTGAAAGTACACAAAAATAATTTAATGACAGCCGCACTTTGGTTACAGAAAATCAAATGATTTAGGGACTCTACCTTAGCGCTCATCATCTCATCCTCTCAAGTTTGAAGCGAAGCCAAGGGCATAATGTGTTGTTTTTCTTAAATACATTTTTATATTATAATACGGCAATATAACAAAATACTGAAAAAGATAATTTAAATACTCTGTAACGTTATTACAGGGGTTACACTCAGCCGCCGAGTCCACTCTCAGCCAGCATAATAAAGGATGATGATTGCGCCCGACAATGACGACAGAGGAGTGTCTCTATTCCCATTTTTTTCTAAACGTAATTTTTTTAATGATGTAGGTACCGTACGTCTGTTTTTACATCTTTTGTGCGTTCTTCCGACATGAGTTTTTTTGCTAACTTCTATTAAAGGGTTATGTTGTTGTTATATATTAAAGCTTTATATTTATCTATATATATAAAATCCAAAGGTCACTCACTAACTCGTCACGAAATCTCAGAACCTACCAGAGCTAAGAGTTTCAAATTTTACAAAGAGGTTATTTATAGGACGTAGGTGCTTGCTAAGACGGGAATTTGCAATATTCGACTCCTAAGGGGTAGTTTCCAGGGTTGATAGTTTGTATTAAACTTCTTTACTACAAGAGCTAGAAGTCTCAAATTTTGCACAGGGGTACTTTTTAGGACGTAAGTACACACGAAGACGGGAATTTCCAATATTCCACCCCTAAAGGGTTGTTTTTAGGGTTGGTAGTGTGCATGAAACTTCGTTACTATAAGCGCTAGGAGTCTTAAATTTTCTATGGACGTCACTTATAAGACGTAAGTACACACGGAGACAGGAATTTGCAATATTCCACCACTACAGGGTTGTTTTTAGGGTTGATAGTTTGTATGAAACTTCGTTACTATAAGTGCTAGGAGTCTCAAATTTTGCGTGAGCGTTACTTATAAGACATGTAGTTTTGGGGATGATATTGTATATGCAATTTCGTAATTACAAGTGCTGGTCAAAAGTCTCAAATTTTGCATACAAATTATTTTAGTATGCCACCCTAAATGGGATTTTGACATGGATCATGGACATGTCACAAAGACAAGATTTTTTTACGTAATTCGACCCCTAAGGGTGTGTTTTTCGGGATATAAGCTATAACATCCATTAACTATATAATGTATTTCATATTCTACACATAATTAAAGGATACAAAAGCGAAATCTGCACATGAAAAATATAGGCCTTCGTGGCGCAAGGGCACAAGGGTGTGGGTTCGATTTCCACTAGAGGTAATGCATTATTGTACATTAATATTTTTATTTCTTTGCTATAGCAGCAATTCAAAAGCCAGGCGTTAAGTTCGGCCACCCAACACGCAATGCCTCGAAAAATTTAGTAGCAAGTGGAGAAAGGAGTGTCTCAACGCTAGGTTCCCTTTGCCTGTACTCTGTGCGGGATACAGCGTGAATCTGAAAAAAGTAAGATAAAGAGGCCAGTCATGGTGCAGAAGCACAAAAGTGTTATAGTAAATGCGACTGGTTGTAGGTTTTATGTCTACTCGAGGAAATTAAATATTTATTTAAATATATATTTTCATTTCTTCGCTCTGGTGTCGAGGCAAGGCGTGACGTTGAGTTCCTCCACTTAATAAGCAATCCCTCCAGAAATCGGCGGAAAATGTGGAACGGAGTATCTTAGCTCTAGATTCCTTCTGCCCACCCCACTGTGCGCAGAATACAGCGTGAAGTTGATTATAAAGATATAAAAACTTAAGAATTAGGTCCCTTAATATATCGAGAACATAGGCTTAAAACTACTTAGTAAAATTTTTGTCTCCGATCGCGAATCATCCAAAAATTACTGATATGATGGATGCTGGCAAAGCCAAAGTGTCAAGCCTTTTACAGAATATTGGATCCTCACCGATTCAAATATTACTCGAAACGTTACAGCCCAACATGTTGATACTGGGAGTATGTGAGAATAACATTTTTTTTTGTTTAAATTAATAATGCTCTATAAAAAAAATTACATAAAAGTGATAAGAGCCCTATCAGGAATGAATCACTGTCAAGGCCAGTTATTTCGTCTTTAAGTTTATTTATGCAATAGTAAATTATTTGAATAGTTCAAATAATACTTATATTTTTTTTATATATGGTGAAAGTAAAAAAAAAGTTTAAAAAAAATAACCATATTGCAAAGCGTTATTATATGTATTTACAAAAAAATACTTATGACCGATCTTAAATAGTAGGTAATGTAGGTTGCATTCGTTTAAACCATTAAAAATTCTTATAACAATTACGTTAATATTGTACCAAAGTTATTGAAATGTTCATATTAGAAATCACTAAGTGCGCTGCAAACATGAAATATTAGAACGTAAAGTAATTCAGAATATTGAACAAATAATTGTGTAGTTCAAACGGGCGAAGCCGCTGGCGGTTGCTAGTACTTTATAAACCAAGGTAAGCCTGGCGTTACTATGCACGGGATACAGCGTGAAGCTAAAAAAATAAGCCACCAAAAAATCGAATCATTCCAAATTCCAACCAGGTCATGGAAAAAAGGAATTTTTTATAGAAAAAAAGGTAACAAAAAGCCAAAACACTACCCAATACAACACAAGTACTCGTATCTCACGAGACGGCCGTTGTCGGCCGACTGAAGTCCATTGAAACGGAATTATAAAAGATTTGTTTTCGGCAGTCGCGCCGCATAATGGGGGGTCACAGCCCATTCGGGCTCAAACACCTACGTTAAAATTCTAAAGAGATTTTTCATAAAAAGGCAGTCGCTGTAAAATACTAGAGACTCGGTCCGTAATGTTTTTACTTTTTATACGCGAAAAGGCACATGGTGATGATTCGTTACGTTATGTTTGGTGTTTGTTACGCGAAAACGCCGGAATGGATTATTGTGTATGATCCTATGATGGAGCCCTCGTTCATTTTAGTTGGGAAAGTATCTTTTTTGTGTTACTTTTTTGTATGAATCGTCTGTATTTAGTATTTTGTTTGCACCTTTGAAAGAAATTTTCTTAATTGAAGAAAAATATGGAAGTTGTTCAATACTTAAATGATTTGAATTTGTTTTTAGATTTCAAATTCTGTATAAATTCCTTAATTTCCGTTGTGGCGCATTGGAGTTCGACTATAACCACAACGGTTACAAATTCTGTTCCCGATGGGGGGAATTAATTATTTTCATTTCTTTGCTTTGGTAGCAAGATAAGCTTCTTGAAAACTTGGCGGAACGTGGGGGACGGAGTGACTTATTACTGAGTTCTCTCTGCGAAACCCCTGCTATTTGCGAAATATATATATTGCATTGTTGCTTAAATAACCTTTAGTTATTAATACGTATGCATGTGTGAAATATCATATGAAGCAAACAAAATATAATAGTAGGAACAAAATATAAAGTAATAGTAAGAACGAAACATTATAGTGAAAATACAATAATATTTATGAATCAGGGCGTTGAGTTTTGACACTGGCGGAGAATAGAGATAGGCTTCTACAAGGTTCTCTAGCGTGAAGGTAAAAAGAAAAAAAATCCCGAGTAAGGCGAGAACCCACAGCTACCATTTTCAGCCAGACATACTTCATATTGCGACTTTGTGAAACGTAAACTTTTGTTAGCGTTTTATAAATATAAATTGGATATATTTTCTCACGGGAATATCTTGTTGAAGCAAAATGTAAATCATACACATTCTCAGCCTGACAGACAGAGAGACAGCGCCACAGCCGTGTTTATCGTATTAGAATATATTTTATATAACTGGTATACAAATGTAGTTCTTGTAGTTCCTCCGAAATAAGATATAAATATTTTTACAGTAAAGAATAAATTTAAGTCAATAATAAATTTCTATATAGCATTTTTATATTATTCTATACTTACGTTTACCTATGACTTTGTCCCCGTAGTCAAATAATATTACTCGATGACTGTGGCTCTTACAGTTACAATAAGCACAGGTTACATTGAAAAACATATTTTTTCAATTGAAGCCAGTAGTTTCCAAGACTAGCACTAGCATGCTCGTGCGACTTACGGAACTCTTCAGCTTTAAAACATTAGTAGAGATATAAAACATTAGTAGCGATAAAAAATAATTGATCTGTTTTGCGACATGGTGTTAATTATAGACATAGTATTTTTTATCTTCGGCGATCAAGACATTCATTACCCTGAGCGGACAACTAACCTGCGACCATCACGTTTACACTCAGATGCAGTCACGTTTACTGCACGACGATATCCCCAGCACAGGTAACGCCTATACACATATATAAATAAAAATATAACCGTAAATTAAATGAATATGGTCTCAGTACAAATTAAATGACAAATACTTTAATATTATAATTAATGTAATAAGTTAAAGTGCCGCGGCACAAGCGCCTCCCCCTGACACGGGGAGGGCAAATAGCTATTTAGTTTAACACCTCGTTCGCGACACCTCGGGAACTAGTGGGATTATTTTTATGTACCTACACCAAATATTGCGTGGGGTTGCCATTTTGTGGCTTTTTATGGATTTTTTGATATTTTTTCACTCGTATGTTTAATTATAAATAAATTTTGTCAGTTAATTTTAGCTTCTATCGTAAAAATTAAGTAATAATCAATAATTAAATGCCGTATATAAAGAGCCTGCTGGGCCTATCACCAGTGGACAAAGAATGGGTGCTGCTGATGATGGTGATGATATAAAGAGAACATAATAAAGATACTATCGTGCCACCTCTTTTTTAAATCAATAACTATGCATACATATGTATATTTTGATGAAATATAAATTTAGAAGAATTAAATATTTAATATTTTCGGTAGCGAGGTAGCGCGCAGCGTTCCAACTCAACACGCAATGATTCGAGGATTGGCCAGAAAGCGGAGAAAGGCAGTGTTTTAGTGAGAAGGGAATATTTTTACATTAGAATCCCAGGCAGGCAGAAGCCCCACCCTGGCCGGATTCGGCGTGAAGCTTTGAAATATAATAATAAATTGTACAACATTTTCACTTTGGGCCGGGAGTAATAATTACTTTTATTCCACGTCTGTGTGTTGAATCGGTAATATATTAGCACATCTTCTGATTATAACAGATATACTCCGTTTACCATTTTTTAGAGACGTTACATATTGGATATAATAAAAAAACTTTAAATGTCGATACTCAATTCTAAACTAAACCCAGCAACTGTTTCCTAAACACGAACGCTAATTGGCAGCGCTACTTATAAACTATTTATCCCGGTAATCCCGTTGCACGAACTCCAGCGGGATTACGACGCAAGCACCGCTAATCCCGTGTGAGAATGCATCCACGCTGTATCCCGGACTCTGAATCCCGGGGAGATCCCGCGCGACTGTTTACACTGCATATGGGGCGCTGGGAACGACGCCAGCCGGTGTTTGTACTTGTAATGCTCGTGATTGCGTTTTCGAATTGTGTATTAAGATGCATTAATTTGTAATTCTTGGAGAATAAGGCTAGTACGAGACAAACGCGCTGGACCCAGTGTTCAAAAAAATGAAAACAAAGTATAAGTATATAGATAAAAGTGCATAAATGTTAATCTTGTGAAGTTTCGAAAGTCATCCTAACATTTCTAAATACGTCAAGCATGTCAGACAGGCGGAGCTAAGACATAAACTATTTAAAACATCAGATGACATCTCCGGCACAGTCACCGCTTCCGCTCGCTTATCGTTGTTTCCGGAAGATTTTTCCGGAATAACTTTATATAGCCTTCTTCGTCGATGAGAAAACAACACGAAAAAAGTACGTAAAGTATAACAACTTTAGGTACCTTTTTCATAATTCTTATTAAGTAGTTTTGCCCCCATGCGTTTTTCCGCATAATAATAAAAATCATTAATTCCCCCGAACGGGAACCATATCCACAGCCGTCGGGCTTATAACGCGGTGGCCGCTTTACTAGGACAACTTTCACTATTTTTTACTTTCAATTATTTTACTATTAACAATGTAAGTATATTGTTTTATAGCGGTGTGCTAATTTCTTAAGTGTAACACTTGTTTAAACACATTTGTTTTCAATAAACTTGTTTTCACATTAATTGGACATCTTCGTATAAGTTTTACAGATTGGGAAATATTACTAGTGTTAACAGTGTAAGTAAAATAATAAAAAAACCATATAACGACATAGAAAGCCTGCCACGCGGGCGGCCCAGGTTCGATTCCCGGCCGAAGCATCTTTTTTTCTAAATACAACATTTTTATAAGTTAGAGGGTATCTATGTCTAAATTCAATTGTCTTAACAAATATTTAAATAAAGTTATATAAATATTTCCGAGTCAGATTATTCTTACCTAAGAAAAAAAATCTTTAGAATACTGATACTTTAACACTTTTAAAGTGTTATTCAAACATTAATAAAAAGGAAATACTTAGAAACGTATAAAAAATAACGTAAATATTACAAAACTTTCATAGGTATTTCATAAAAAACATTACAAACTTATGTATGTAGTTCATTTCATGAAAATTATGCACCTAGCATACGCCTACAAAGTTAAGTTTGTCAACTTTTATAAGTTGTATTTTCCATGGAAAATACACTACAATACATTTCTGAAATTAGGACGGAACCTTCAGTGGGCTAGTCCAACTTAAACTTGTTTATATATATCTCTTAAAGCATTAAATAAAAAAAAATCATGTCTTTCCCGCATAGTACTCTTGAACCCATAAAATTGCCAGGACACTGCATTCCCTACCTTTTGCCTAATTTTTGAAACAGAATTACCAAAGCATGAAGATGAAAATGATTTAAATATTCATATTAATTTGATAATTTCCAAGAATATTAATATTTACATTCTCATATTTAATATTTATAATTTCGTATTTTTTTACAAGTGTCAAGAAACCATATTTATATATATAAACTGAATGCAACGTCTTAACCCTTAAATGTATAGCTTTTACAAGAAAATCAAAAGATGAAGGTATAATTAGTATTTTTAATGAACCATTAAAACATTGCTTTAAGCATATACTTTATTATAGTAAAAATACAAAATATTAAAAATAAATAAAAAATATAACTGCTAATAATAAAAAAACAAAACAGGTACAGTTACGGCTAAAATAGTAATAGTTACGGCTTAAACATCAAATAAAATAATGTATATATTTGTATAATACTTATTCGTGATTGGGTGTTACTACTGGACTCAGAGCATTTAAATTTTTCATGTAGGTAGGTTAGGCTAGGATTCATATAGGAAAGAATTTTTCGAAAATTTACGAGAACAGGAAAAGACATTAGTTCCATTCTACACCCACGTCTTCAAGTCCACGCGAACAAAGCTGCGAGCGAAGACTAGTATAAACATAAAACATAATGATCCCAGTGAAATAACTGAATAAGCCATAGAAGATTTGCATTTCAGAATCTCAATATTGCATAGATTATATTCGTCACGTAAAGCGTAAATCTAACCAAAAGGCGCATAAAGTTGGCCACGAAGTATGAAAAATATTAAAGCTTGCACATTTAAGGGGTTAAAATTTCAAACTGACGCGCAGTGCTATACCAAATGTATGAAATGTATAGAACTGGCGTCCTAGGCGATAGATCGTGAAGCCGCAGCTGCGACGTAAGTGGCATTTAATTAAAAACATGTCAAACGCTTGGGAGGGATATTGCTAGATTGCTAAGAGGCTAGGGCTATATCTTTATGTAGGTGTACGTACTCGTAGCTGTCGGCTTCGTTATACAGCTTTCTTTATAAATTATATTTTCATATTGCAGAGCGGTACTATGCTTGTTTTGAGTTTGTTTATACGTATTTGATCCTGTGTAGAAGCTGTCATATGCAATGGGACGTCTGACTGGAAGCGCGACGGGTGTGGGCTCGGTCTCTACTCGGAATAATGCGGCGTCAGTTCCGTCACTAAACACACACCTGGGGCTCTGGTTGCGCCAAAAAATATGAATATAGTATCTAAATATGTTATATGTTTTTTCACTTCACTGAAGACTGTATTTATTGAAGACTAACATAGTGAAATTTTTTAATTTCTTATATTAACATATATTTTTTCTTTTATAAGTAAAGGGGAATAGCCTCATTCCAGAGTCCATCACAGTCACGTGTCTAAGTGGCTTAATTAAAAATATGTCAAACGCCAGCCATTGGGATCATTGGTAAGGGGTCCGGCTCCGCGATATATAAGTAGGATCGAATTTGTTCACCTTTGTTAAGAAACGATTGTCGAGATAACATGTCTATAGAAGTATATATAACAGAAAAGGCACTTAAAGTAAGGAGGAAATTGGAAACGGAATATTTATTATTAGTGTAATGAGTACTAGTAAAAGAATATTATTTTTATCTTTTCATTATATCGAGCATATACCGTGTTGTATTACAACCGTTTCTTTTCCGGTCACACGCTGTGCTACTGCGCAAATTTCGTAAGAATCTAAATTTCAATTTTTCGTAGAGTTAAAATTTCGCAAATCTATCAATGTCAATGATTTTATCTAAATTATTTTGGTTTCATTTTTGGAAATTAAAAATTAGGTGCATAGGGGATCGGAGCGTTTTAAAACTTCGTGAAAAAAAGTGTGAAGCTGCTTTATTTTTTCGTGCTTCAGTATTTAAATGTAAAATGGATATTTGAGACTAGGCGTAAAGCGCGGCGTTCGCTGCGTTGAGTTCCACTACTCATTTTCATATATCTATTTCTTATTTTATGTTAATATTTATGTATATAACTCGGGGTAGGCCAGGTCGTATGTCAGATAACAAGAACATATGCAGTGCCAACCACAGCGGCGAGTGTAACGTTTAATTAGAAACATGTCACCGCCTCTGCAAACTATTTGGGGGTATCCGTTTTATTTTGCTATACAAAACTCATTTTCAACCAACAAAACATTTCAGAATATTTCGCGAACAATTTGAACTTTTCATTTAAAATATAAACAGAAAACCAAAATAATATTAACTCAGCTCGACTCTACTCTTTAATGATGAAAAGTGAATAGTCGATTCGTTATTATATTATAGAGTCGATATTATAATCGACACATAAATAGAAAAGACAAAGGAAATATTTATGATTATATGTTTTTTCTTTATTTATCTGTATATATTTAAGTAAAAGGTATTTTAGTAAATGGCGCAACTGAAGAGCGTCTTGCTGTCAACGCAGTGGTAGTGGAATCGATTTCCATTCTTGTAACAAGATAAGATGCGGCCTTAAGTTCCGCCACTCATACTCAATATTTCGAAAATCGGGCGGTAAGCGAGAAACGGAGTGTCTTAGTACTAAGTTAACTACTTGCCTTTGCTATAAACGGCATATAGCTTGAAGAAGAAAGGCAAAATAAAGTAAATCTTATATTTTCCTTAGGAACATTCTTAATCTATACTAATATAATAAAGCGGAAGAGTTTGTTTGTTTGTTTGAACGCTAAGATCTCTGGATCTACTGGTCCGATTTACTTTGTTTTTGTTTTGTATGAAAGCTGCATTCTTCAGAAGTTCTATAGGCTATATAAAATAACATTACACATATAAACCAATATATTAAAATACTTTCTAATTTGACAAGCAATTTATTCTGCCATGTTAATGGCTACCGCTATCGCTACCGCGACTTTTTGATATTCATCCTTATGAAATATATATAATAGTCACTTTTAGCATTTCATCTAGATTGAAATTATAGTTTACTGTATAACATTCTAATAAATAATAAGACTGATTCGAAATGACCTAGCCTTTGGGCGGTATAGTATGACCGACGCGGACGGGCAGATGACGTTGATGATTTTATAAATTTTCATACATTTTCGAACTTTATTTGCTGTTTAAAATTAAACTAGCGGACCCGGATGCGGCTACGCCTGCTTGAAATATAAGAATATTTATGAAATTATTATCAGTTTTCAACAGAATTAGTAAGAACATATAAGCTTAAATAATCAAAAAGAATAATAAGTAGAGACATATTATTAGAAAAAATATCTGAGTTATTGAAATGAACCAACAAAAGAAGTAGAATTAACTAAAGGATAATCTTAATATTTGAAAATGTACCTTTTGAAGTTTTCCGTGCGTGTGTACATAGATATTGACTCTATAAAATAACTAAACATTTTTCAATATTAAATAGGATAATTTTTGCGAGCAGTATCAAATAAAATCCCAGGACCAAGCTTTACACTACACCAAGAAAAGAAGAAGAGAAACAAAGAGTAGTTTAAAATAATTATAAACAGCAAATAATTACATAAAATTAACAATAGTTTGAAAATTTATAAAACCGTCAACGTCATCTGCCCGTTCGCGTCGGTCATACTCACACTGTGCCGCCCGAAGGCTAGGTCATTTCGAATCAGTGACATCTCCTTAATTATTTATTTGAATGCTATACAGTAAACTATAATTTCAATCTAGATGAAATGTTAAGAGTGATTATTATATTTATTTTCATAAGGATGAATATCAAAATGTCGCGGTATCGGTTGCGTAGCGACGCGACGGTTGTTATTAACATGGCAGAATAAATTGCATGTCAAATTAGAAAGTACTTTAAAATATATTAGTTTATATGTGTAATGTTATGTTATATAGCCTATAGCACTTCTGAAGAATGCAGCTTTCATACAAAACAAAAACAAAGTAAATCGGACCATTAGATCCAAAGATCTTAGCGTTCAAACAAACAAACAAACAAACAAACAAACTCTTCCGCTTTATTATATTAGTATAGATTAAAATACACTTTGGTTCTCTTATTATTTATTTGATATTGCTGGCAAAAAATATCCTTAAGAATATCCTTTAGTTACTTTTACTTCTTATGTTGGTTCATTTCAATTTCTCAGATATTTTTTCTAATAATATGTCTCTACTTTATTCTTTTTGATTATATAAGCTTATATTTTCTTACTAATTCTATTGAAAACTGAAAATAATATGTTTAATAAATATTCTTATAGCTTAAGCAGGCGTAGTACCACTAGTATTTTTAAATAGACACAAAAGGGTGCACTATTAACCTAATCCCCAATTACCAAATAGATTTGCCTGAAAGGGTCGAACTCAACTACAATCTTGTTACGATTTGTACTCTGTGCCACTTGATAATCGATGTCGTAAAGTTAATGGCAGTTTATTATAGCTTTAAGTATTTTTTTTATTGGGGGAGGGTGAAAATGTACTGCATATTAAACTAAATTATTTAAAGGATAAAATTATTAAAATGCACACAAGAGGAATACTGTTCATGTAACAGGCATATCAAATATTACCTATAAGTTCTTCTCAGTAAGATTCGAATAGATAATCAGTGTGTTGTCGAAGAACTCAACTTGGTATGACCTACTGACAGAAATTAATATAATAATAATAATAATATATTTATTAAATTAATATTTGATACATTACAATATAACTTTAATCGTTAATAACTGCAGTAGTATAAACTGTGTTGCAATTATTAGCTCCCGCCTCGCAGCCGTCCTTCTATATAATAATGTATACAATATAAATTATAAATTAAAAAAATAGTAGCAATAAATAGTAAAAATTAAAAATACAAAAAATAATAATAATAATAACAATACTAATTATCATAACATTAAAACATTAATATAAATAAGAAAAAAATTAATATTAAAAAAACACAATGAATTAAATATATATATAACTAATAAAAAAATACTAACTTAAGGTAACATACGTACGTAGATATATGTATATCATTTCTAATTTTCACACTAAGCGAGGCTTCTAGAACCACAAGAAGACTACGTCTAGTATACCTCTAGTATACAATATCTCAGCGTAGGGCCGTCGTAGCTCCGTAGCCGTCGCGCCCTGGCTTTACCATTATAAGATGGTACTTTACCAGTGTAATATGACTTAAATTATTGTATATTAACATTTGATGTAGTGCTTTTTAAAATTTTTAATATAATCCCTAGAATATATCATAAAGTAGTGTATTTAAAATGTTATAAGTAATCCCATAGCTATTACTAAACGACCATTAAATATAACGCAACTTAACTACTAACATAACATTATATATAAAAATAAATCTCAAACTCTAAAAACTCATTTTAACAATCGTTAATCGGTTGTTCGAAAACAAACGCGGCGGTAAATCTGTTGATAACTTAATTTCGACTCTATTTGCAGATGATAGAGTATATTTCTTGTTGTTTCATAGTAGTAAGAGGTGTTTCGGACGTAAATATTTACAAAGGGAACTGAGCTGCTGTGCTGAAATTGATGAAGTCGACATCTGGCGTGAGGTAAGGAAATGAAAATATATTTTAGTTTTACTGTACTTTTGTTAATTTGTACTGACCCATCACGGGAAATGATAATTCTATGGATCTTAGTTATTTCTTAACTAATTTCAATATGATTGCAACGATGTTGTGAAACGACGTTCATGTATGCGTAATCTTCAAGACGTAAAAAGAAATATCTCTAAGTTTCCCCTCTTCCTTAATCTTAGGTAGGTTAGGGGAATTTCAACTTTGCCAAATATTAACTTTCTACCTAAAGTAGTATCGTCTGCGCGTTATCTGGCAGTCACTCAGTAATGAAATGGATTAATGTATATTTTTTTAAGAAATGAATCTGGGAACCTAGTCCTAAGATACATCAGTCCTATTATAACACTTCCACCGAATTCTGGAGACAATGAATGTTGAGTGGCAGAACATAAATGCCGCTCATAAATGCCGTTGAACGCCGCCGCCAGCTTTTAGATGAAGATGTCATATACCCGACCCAACTCTTACAGGCTGCCATGGTCAATAATATATAAATTTGAAGATTATGTTGTGTAAGTGCTTATTGTAATTTTAAATAAGTGACTTTAATATACAGCTTTATATTTTCATAATAATTGCGTAAAATAAAGAAAAATATTTGATTAATTATAATATGATGTCACTTTACATACTACAAGTGGTTTGAAGTGGTGGTCGCGTATATCTATGTATATATGTGTTTAAGAATGTGTAGCTTACTTAGTAAGTACGCAATGCTCGAGACTTGTGCTGGTTTACATAAAAATCTTTTTATGCTCAGGCATTATATTGAAATATCTATGTCATATAAAATTAAGGCTTCAAAGTTCAAAGAAATTCTTTTGAGCTTCACGGAGGCAAACTAGGTCTGCCTTGCATATTCATAACTGGCTTAGCTTTAGCAAATGTATAATTATTCCGCTATTCTATTAGATTTGAGGCCTTCGTGCCGCACTGATTGACGCGATGGTTGACGGTTGTCGGTTCCCTACCCTCTCGTGGGAATGCTTATATTTAAGTTATTTGTTATCTCGCTCTGTTAGATAAAGTGAAGTTTTGAGTTCCGCCAAACACGCAATGTGTATAAAATTGAGTTACGGAGAGTCTTAACACTAGGTTCTCCTCTGCTATGAAGCTGCTATTTAAATATTTTCAGATTGAAGCATATTGGTCTGTAGGGTTGTTAAGTTTTAGTTGAGGGTTTTTATCTCACATTTCGTTTTGTTTTATTAAGGTCCTCATTCATTCCCCAACTGGAGATGAAATCGACAACCATCGCAGATTTGTACCACTGCACCATATTTTCATTCACTTGCTCCGGTAAATCTGACGCAATATCTCTAAAATATTAAACGGAAAGTAAGGAAGAGAGTCTTAACATTCTACAGGGTGATAGAAACCGGCTTATATTGACTATGTGAAAGGGCAAATAAATGTACTATAAATGTAAGTATTCCCCTTCGTGTAATTTGACTGCACTACCACCGTGCGCAGACATTTTCCAATTGCGACGACGACGTCTATATTTTTATACTTTTTATTAGCGTCGTCGTGAGTTCTTCCTTAAATTGCCTCGATAGGGGTAGGTGCGAAACCTGTTCAGTATACGCTGTTATGTACGCTCTTAAACTATATGCATGTATATATAATACTACTATGTATGTGTATATAAAAGTGACCACTATATCTTTTCTTCTGCAGTGATAAGGGCAAATCATTACGTTTCGGGCGGTAGAATTTAATTTTACATTGTATCTAACCTCGCTGACGGAATATCTATTAGTTTGAATACTGGAGAATCCAGAATGTATTTAAACTTTTCTCCCTCTCGTGTAAGGACAGAATTTATGCGGAAAGCGAATGGAGTGTCTTTACACTAAGTTTTCCGTAGGTACTTCCTATGCTTAATAAAGAATCAAGTTAATTAAATTAATAATGAACAATAAAAATAATTAACCACATTGTTCTTACTTCTGACTATCCCATGGTTTCATTAGATGCCCGAACACGAACTAAAGCTTTTTTTAGTTGTTGTGTGCTCGAGAGTGGTCTGAGCTCTGGTTTTTGGCAGTTTGACGACCTCCCTCGTTTGACTAATTAGCATCTACTTACATGTGTATAAGAGAGGGAGTTAGGAACTAAAAAAATTATATGCTTTTTGTGTATGACAAATCTGTAATAAAAAATATTTGTATGTTTTTTTCTTTGTAGTAACAGGCCAATCGTGGCGCACGCGTCCAAGGAGTTCCATTCTCACTCCAGAAAATGAAATATTCCGCCTTCAACAACCACTCACCTTCCAACATTCCGCAGAAAGTGGTGAGCTCAGTTTTTCGTTTCCCACTTTCCGCTGAATTCTGTAGGCATTGCGTGCTGAGTGGTGTTTTCAACGCCGCGCTCTTGCCTCGACACCAGAGCGAAGAAATCAAAATACTAAATATTATACATTCTCGAATGGGAATCGAATCCACAACCTGTCGCGTTTACAAGCGTTCGCCCCTACGCTACAAGTTTTAGATTTATAAAATAACTTAATTTTTATATTTTGATTAATTAAAATATAAATTATTAAAATATTAATAATTAATATATATTATTAATCTTAGAAATAAATCCAATATTTAATTTCATCTTTGTTGCTTGTTCTTGATTAACGGATTTCGTTTGCGAAATATGATAATGTAAAGACTATATGAGTATGACAATACTATTTGGTTAATTTTCTTAGCCTGACATTGTATCCTGATAGGCAGAGAGACAGGTTAAGACAGTCCGTTCCCCACGCCATTATATAATCAAGACATCACGTGTTGAGTGACGGAACTCAACGCTGCGTCTTGTCTTGATACCAGAGCGATATAATGAAAATAATTCATTACTCTAAATAGGAATGAAACTCACAACCCCCGTTCTTACGGCCTGGCCATGACCATCCTTTACTAAAATATGAAAGATATATAAAACTATAAAAATAATATTTTCATACAACATAACTATTTCTAGATAATCAAACATAAAATCTTATTCAGTTCGATCTTCGTACTTCAGTGTCTCAGAAAACTTAGATAATTAGGATTCCGCCCGCGGTCCAATCACGCGGCATTGTGGGTTATAATTATGTTACTCGGGTTCCGAACGTCCGTACGAGGACTGAATATGTTAGTTTCTAGACAAGTTCATTCATTTGTAACTTCGTTTCGGTTGCTTGGTGTATGTATGTTAAATACGTGATAGTTAGTATTTATTGGAAATCTTAATAAATTATGTGTGAAAATTTTATAGTTTTAGATGTCAAAAGCCTTTTTTAATAATACATAGTGTGAATAATTCCGTCGAGGCCGTCGTACGCAGGAGTGCGAGCGTGCCACTGTAAACGTGGCTTGATTATGAGTTCGATTTCCATTCGGGAGATTTACATTTCGATGCGTTCATTAACTGTTAAGAATTACAAAAAAGTGGGAAGAGGAGCCTAGTGCTAAAATAAAATTTTCGATACCAGTCCTACAACCTTCGCGTTTACAACCAAAAACTGTGTTTTTTATATACAATGAAATACAGTTAAAAATATTTTAAACATAAAAGAATCTTTAGTGGGGATCGAGCTCATGATGATCAGTAATGTAAACGGTGGTAACACATATATAATATTGCAATTTTCAAAACTTTATATGAATAACAACCAAACACCGTATAATCAAATAGAACTGTCCTTTATTAAACGTCAGCCATCACCGTACTCCCCCAAGTCTTATCAGTTATGCCAGTCAATACTATGGCCTAGTCAGCCAGGATATAGCTCATATTACTGTGGACATGTATTGTTCAACTTATTATAATATAAATCGAAATTCGTCGTGCATTCGTTGCAATTAAAAGGGGTGGCATCAGGGGCTGTCATCCATCAGAGTCGGGCCGGGGACAGTATTATTAGCTGTCGATAACCGACTTAATCGGCTTTTTGTACTGCATTTTGAATAGCATTGTTATACAAATACCGGCAAAAGTTGAAATTTTCATTTAAACTTTATTAAGGAATTGAAATCGCTTTGTTTTTGTAGTAACATATATGAAAATCATACATTCATCATGTTTGAAAATGTATGAAATTCCTCCCTCGCTCTCAAGAACTAAAATCATTAGAATTTAACCGCTGTAGAACAAACATCTTAAGGGCCAAACTGATAGTGTATTAAAAATTATTAAAATAATACTTATTTTAATATATATTTTTAAAATTTTACATCATCGCGCAAAATAGTGAGTGAGAGCAGTGGCACAGTCTCAGTCTGTACATACTACATATAAGAAAAACAAAACTTTTCTTTACCTATAATACAATGTCTCTAAATATAGCGAAAAGCGGAGAACGGAGGGTATCACTATGTATTCTCTGTTATTACTTCTTTAAGCGAGATAAGTCATGAAAATGGTAAAAAATCCATTTCATCAACAAAACTAACATGAGACGCGACAGGCAGACATTTAATTACTACAGTTTTTCCAACCATTGCGGAATCTTCCCGTTAACAACGTCTTTTATTCAGCAAAGCGACTTGTATGAAAAGGTGGTTGAGTATCGTTCATTAAACGTAAACACTAACTTTCCCTATTTAACGTGGATTTTGTGAATTGAATTTATGCAGACGGTCCCTGTGGCTCAGTGGTAGCCGGTCTGCTCGGTCGGATATACGAGTATATTACGAGTAAAGGTATCTTTTGGAGGTTCTTCGAAAGTATTATATGTATCTAAATAGGTACCTACATCTATATGTTTAAGATGATGTCGTAGCGTAGGGAATCATCTGAAAGTAAGTAGAATAGTTTGAATAATTCTATTTAAATTATTATTATTCTCTCTTTGGCAAAGCGCGACGTTGAGTTCCACGTTGAGGAGCGGAGGAACACTAACGTCTTAACACTAAGAGTCCCTCTGCAGAGAAAAATCATAAACCTGTAAATAAAGCAAAAGATTTTCGGCAACATCCACACATATGGATACATCCATACATATGATATATTTGCGAGTGAGTATTACTTGCACGCGTTACGAAAATCTGTCTTCATTTACCTTATCGTTGAGATTTTTCACTTAAATGGCGCATACATTATGTCGCTTAGAACGTATCTTAAGTGCTTGTTTCTGTTTATATCTTGCCTATATACCATGTCAGAGACCGTCGCGGTGCAGTGGCGCGGCGTCTGTGGCACCAGTGGTTGTGGGTTCGGTGAGCACTCAAACAATTGAAATATAAATATTTTTATTTCTTCCCTTTGGTGTCGAGGCAAAGCGTGGCGTTTAGTTCCGCCACCCAACACGCAATGCAGAACTCGGCGAAAGATGAGGAAGAGGTTTCCTCTGCTTACCCTAAAATAATGTATTAAAAAGATATTTTATTTTATCTCGCTCGGGTAAGACCAAAGAATAAGAACACGAAGTATCTTGACACTAGGTTTTTTTTTGATTTTAGAAAAAAGCGTAATGGTAAAGCAACAATCCTGCTATACTGACTTACCATAAATTTTCTAAAAAATATTTTTTGCAAAATATCTTTATATTAACATATCTCGGGAACCATTTCGCCAGTTTGTGTATTAAAGCTTACACCAGATACCGAGAACTTCTACAAAAGCGATCTATACGAGTATGTCAGGTTAATATTTGAATTGGGTAGTAAGTGGTGGTTATACAATATTATTTTATAACTAGCATTCAGCCACGTTAAAACAATAATTATTTAGTGGATACAAAATGAAACATTTCGTAAATAAATGTTGTCATTAAGGCTCCCGTTTATATCTTATTTTGGAAAATGACTTCAATATATATATGAGTGAAGTGAACGAGAAATGAACCTAGACAAATATCAAATATCTCCTACAGTCAAATACTTATTAACTCAACCCAACGTGGCTAAATACTGGCGAAATATAATCGTAACTCTCAAAGCTTTGACACGAAGAAGAAGTAGATCCTCAATTTCGTAAAATTTCTAATAAAGTTCAATCTTCCAAGGAGGTGAAGGAGGAATTGAACACAACTATCGTATATATCGTATAGTATATTTGTAGGCTATCCTATAGGGATAGCCAATTAAAGTATAAACGAGTTAGTATAAGTCAATAATTTTGTTAAGTCTTAGTATCATTATTATAACTTTTTTCACCGTCCTCTGCGGGTCTATTTTTGTGCAACTTTGCTACTCAAAGACCATCTACATCTAAGAAAGACACTAAAGCTTAATAAAATAATCTTAATTTCTTATTTTATTTTACTTTGTTTTTTATTTATATGTATGGCTTCGGCCATCATGGCGTGCGATACGCGCAGGTAGCAGGCCAGAAATATTAACTGTTAAGTAACTTTGTTCTTCACTTTTCACCCGAATTTTAGTTCCTAATATTGATTAGCTGAATTAAAAAACTTCAGTTTTATAATACCTATATTACATTTGTTACAAAGCTTTAGAAAATATCAATCTTGGACTCCAATAGCCACTGGCTGGCGCTCTAAAAATAGCTTTAACATAAAGGTTAAAAACAAAAATCCAAAGTAAAGCCGGCATGTGACGTAAGGTTCCACTGAAGCAGTTTTCATCTCTGAACGCTTCATCGAGCCTTCACGATAATACTTGGTAAGGAGATGACGGTCTACTACATATGTGTTGGTATGCTAGTCTATTTTTATTGAGGCTTTTTACCTTAGTTTTCTTTCTGGATAGTAAATTTCCAAATATAATTTGTCATCTCTTTTCGTTTTGAGTTTGAGTTTTATATTCGATAAGATGTGATTACTATTACAAACGTGTGTTCTAAAATAAGTTATAACATTTTTAATTTCAAAAAAATGTATTTGCTGACAACTGATACAAGACTGGTACTGACAATTGAAGTGGCAAACAAATATAATGTTAAGGGGAGATCTTTTTGAAAACCTATTTGAGTCGCTCCAGCTTGCATTGGGGCTTAAGAAAATTTGCTGTAGGATTTGATGATTATATTTTTGGGAAGCACATGTAACTATAAGATATTTTTTAAAGTCCTACATTGTTGGTGTTAAATTAAGACTAATATATTTTTTGCATTTTAAAATGTTACTCGTGGGGAATATATTTATATAAATTTGAAATCCTCTTCAGAAAGAAATGTTAAGTCGGTAGGTAGGTAATTAAAGTTCCAACTAAAACATCAACCTAATAATAAACGCTTTATATTAACTCAACAGTTTTCAAAACGGCCAGAAATGCTATTTTACGCAAATACTTGTCTTAAATCCTTCTTAAAATTTCAAGGACTAATTCCCACTGCTCATTCAATCCGGCTTAGTGTCGTCCCTACTCCCTTCCCTAGGTATTCTTTTTATTATCATTTTCTCCTGGCGCGAACTGTTAAGTCATTTTTAAGCTACTTTACACTGTAACACCAAGTTAATATTAGTATTTGTATACTTAAGTTAATTATTTTTCAATGTTATATGTAAACTTAATAAAGTCGAGGCCCGCGTGGTGTAGTGGAACAGTGTCTGGCACTAACCGCACCGGTCGTGGGCACGACCTCCACTCGAGAGAATAATTATTATTTAATTTAAATCTATTTCCTCGCTCTGGTACAAAAGAAACGCAGTGTTGTGTTTCTTCATTAAACTTCGTTTTGAAAAGTTGGTGATTTGAAGGACGGAGTGTCTTAGCCCTACGTTCCTTCTACGTAACACACTTTGCAGAAAAGCTGAAGTCTTAAAAAGGAAATTAGAGCTAGGATAAAAAAAAATAAAAAAATATGTTAATTGAACCCAAAGGCATCGCGGCGCGGTGGCACGGCTTCCACTACCATACTTCAATATTCGAAAATTGCAGAAAGGTGACTATTAGCAATATTTTTTTTAATGAAAAAATTGCACTTCATACACAGATCCCGTCGCATAATTCTCATTTCAAACACAATTTTTTTTATAATATTTACCTGTTTTTTATTCTTATAATAAAACTATTAAAACAATCCTAAAAGAAACTTGAATTGTATTTACATTTGTGGTTCCGGATGGACAGCTTGGGTGGTTTATCGGCGTGGGAGGAGCCAGTTCGTTTTTTATTGGCGGCAAAAAGACGTTTAAATTATTCACGCGGGCTACAGGGAACTGAAAAAACAGCGTCCCTCGGATCAAATTAATGGATTTTGCACTGGTTTTACCACTAATGTTTGAATTTAAGATACGAGTATATAAGAATAATATCAAATATGCTAACACATAAAGTTTGTGTTGTGTTAAGTTTATATATTAATATTATAAATTTAACGGTATATAGCCCACAAATTCGTTTCCGTCAAATATAAAGTTTTTAGTTTTTCGTTGAATGAATATAGCAAGGAAGGCAGAAAGAATCTAATTTTAAGACACTCTTGATTGGCGGATCTGAACGCAACGTTACCTGACCAGAGTGAGGAAATGAATAGAATTTATTCTCACACGTGGGAATCAAACCCACGACCGTAGCTCTTACAGGCTGACGGTTGAACGTAGACGTTGGTGCGGAACCTACATGCCTTACTTTATGCCCAGTAACTACGGCTGGGTGTTGTCTCTCAATCACACAGTTAGTCAGGAAGTTTTAAACAGCTTCACGCTGTATCCTGCACACAGCAGCGTAGGCAGAGGTAACTTAGTATAACACTCCGTTCCCCACTTTCTGCTGGTTTCTGGAGGCATTGCGTGTGGAGTGAAAATTTGGAGCTTAGTGATATACATTTATATTTAATTTAAAAGAAAAAAAAAAGAATAGAATACATCAAAACAAATATTTAAATTTCCATTTTTTTTAATAATTTAAAGTGTTGTTAAGGCACACCACCTACTGGTTACACCTCATTATACTTTAACGAGGTTTTTAATTACAACATCAAATCACCCGTTTTCACGCGTCAGACGTCATCGACATCTATATATATATGTATGTATGTATGTATGTATGTATGTATGTATGTATGTATGTATGTATGTATGTACATAGCCTTTGTTGGTGAATACCATAATTTACTTTCTAATTTCAGTCGCTTTAATTACAGTGGATCTACTATAGGTTTTACTCGACAGTCACTGATGTTAACTGTATAGTGAGATAGATTTTATGTTAACTTAGCTTAAGCATATTATATAATATTTAGGAATTTGAATTTATCAAGAGAGTGTTAGAGTTAAAAGTTTAAGTAACTCAATTCTAGTGTGAATACCATGTGGTAGTTGTATGTGACCTGTCATACATTTTACAATAGATATATTATGTACCTAGATCTAAATCTAAATAAACCACAAAAATGTACTGTTTAAAATATTAAAAGTGTTTAATACTACAATTATACTACAGTAACTATAGTAAAGTAACGTCGTATTCGTATAAAAAACCAGCTCGTGGTAGATTACTACACGATACAGGCGTCTGATTTACGACGTTCTGAATCATTTCCCTTCATTTGATTTACTACATACATTTTTCCGTAAATGAAACGAACTATTCTAGATCTTACTCTGCTACTTTTAAGTTTCAAAGTCCAATTGGAAAGGTTGTTGCGTGCTTATAGCAAATGATTTGATTTTTTCGTTTTGAATTCGTTAAATTTGTACTAAATAGTAATAGTTACATGCAAGCTTTCACATAACTGTACTAATATGTATTTTTTGGATAATAAAACAGCAGCTCCGCGTTTTAAAAGCAAAGGGAGGGAACCCAGAGTAAAGACACTCCACAAAAACGTCTAAATCATTAATATACTTAGTAAAAGCATCTTAGATAGATGTGTGTAAGCGTGACACTTCCGTACACACGAGTGTGAGATATAAAGTACACGCATCTTAAGATATTATGAGGAATGTTCGCTCATCTCTCAACACGCCCGACACATTGAGGTGCCTAAACCTGTATCCGTACTGGACTTACAAATATTGAGCTTTTGATTATTGATACAGGGCTGTTCTTAAATGTATGTTTCGATTAGGACGTGTAACTATGTGATAAAATATAAGAAACTGAATTTGACCTATTTGTAAAATTGTATCATTATGATACTTGGTGATTAATACAATACAATAAAATAATTTCGTAATTATATTAAATTCAAGTACGTGAAAGCTAAATAAGCTGTAGTTACATAGAAATAGCTATTCTTCTTTTAGCTTATAGCATGGTAGGCAGAGGAAACCCGAAAACCTACTGTTAGGATACTCTCCATTAAGCCTTTCGCTGGCTGCCGAATTCTAGAGACATTGCATATTGAACTCAACGCCGCGCTTGGTTTCGTTACCAGAGCGAAGGATTTAAAATATGAAATATTTCATCCCACCGAATGGGAATCTGTTGTGTCATATGTATGCACGCAACTGATACAAAATTTTGAGGTATAAAACTTTTTTAAAATCGTGGAAAAACGGGGTTTTCCATTTAACGTCTCAAAACGCAAACAAAGTTGCAGGCGAGGATTAGTATACTAAAAAGGCTTCAGGTTTTCTATTTAACCGGGTAAACAGAGAGTACAAAGTGTAAAGACATTTCGTTCCCGTTAGCCTTCGTTTTCCACTCGTATTCGTTATATTGCGTATGTAATGGCGGATTTCAACGCCGCACTTTTCCTGACGACGAATAAATCGCTTAGCTTTATAGCGCACTTTACAACTCAAGCGCGAGATACGTAACGTCGATTCATGTCTGTAGATTTTAACACGTCTGGACCCATGGAAAACATTTTCTTTGAAATGTATGAAAGGGGAACTTTCTTGTATTTTTCTTTATTAATACGTTTCATTATTTGCGCCATTTCGTACGTTTTAGTAAAAGGAAGTAGCTTCATGCTTGTCCCGCATTGCAGGATAGATATGTTCAGACAATCTGTCCCAAACTTTCCGCCTGATTTAAAAGCTTAAGTATTAAGTGGCGAATTGGAACGCCGCGTTTTATCTTGAGATTTATCCCACAATCAGTTACAAGCTGTGCCGCTGCACCTCGACGGCTTTAATGTTTTGCTAGCGCATTAAAAATAACTTTTCTGTTGAATATTTCTTGTATCTCCAATGGAAATAAATAAGAGATATACAACATATTACACGATCTCGGTGCCCTATGTATGTAAGACCTCACCACGGACCCCAATTACTGACTAATATGGCATATTTAAGTTTTATAATATAAGTACAGAAGTATGCATAAATTGAACATCTACTCTGGTAGACATTTTGGGAACAAAACCACTTTATTTAATTCCACTGGCGAAACCAAAACAACTACACAAAAACTTAACCCTCAATCGGCACAGAATCCACGATCACCCCATATACAACCAAATACCTATCAACAGAGCCACGATACCGTTTTATAATTTGAATACCCATCTGCATCAGTCTGAGAGCCATTTTCATGATTTACCAAAGAATAAAGGAAGAGACGACGAGCGGGCTCAGTACGAACAAAACCCGTAATGCCCAGAGACTGAGCATTGTACACTACTTGTTTTAATAGCGGTGATAGCCGCGAGGCCTTTGAATTACGATATTGAGCAATGTTACAGGAGGACTTGTATTTAAAGTGAACTTTCGGCTCTTTAGTAAGATAGTGGTAGTTTTGGTACGATCCCATTAGTGGGTATGTTTCAATTTAAAATATATATTTCATACGAAATGAAGCGCGCCGTTAGGTTCCTTCACGTCTATCGCCTCCTTTACATTTTCTACCCTGCAAAATTATATTCGTCAATTACGGAAACGAATGAACGAAGCTCAGTCACAGAAGCTAGTACTTAATAAAGCTTTAAGCTTTTTCGCATCCCTTACAAAATAATAATATACGCACTTTATCCACGTTGATCCCGTGAAGGCAGTGTCGCGAATAAGCATTGACTTGAATCTTTTGGACTGTTTTATACTGAAATAAAATTGTAGAATTGTCGATATGTTTACATTTTGTTATTTAAAAAGAATTTAATTTTTTGTTCCATCTTCATGCTATATTTCGCCTGTAACAGAGTAGGTGTAGGTGGTAGGAGTAGGTGTAGTGTCCGTACACTCCGCTCCGTACTTTCCACTAAATTCTGAAGGCATTGTGTGTTGAGTGGTGGGCCTCAACGAATGCTTCGAATATTGCCCACAAAGTAGTGGACGGAATTCCTATAATGCTTGCTACATATGGAGGATACGGCGTGAAACAACTTTTTTAAACATATTTTGTTCAAAAAAAATATTATCGTGAAATCTTTTTCTCAACATACCTTGAAGAAAGTAACTAAATAGAATACGTAATTGTTGTTGCATAGTATAATATTTGTAGAGTTTCTTCATGTCGATGTCGTAGAGAAGAAGTTCAAGAACAAATTCTACTCTTACATATGTTTCAACTATATGGAAAGCTCTATTGATCTTTGATTTTAGAAACAACATCGTAAGGTAGGTTTTAATATATCTTATTCTTATAGTACAAGATTCAAATTAGCGTGGCACTCGCACATGTAGCATAGAGGCAGAGTCAGTGAACAAAATATATTTTCCAGTTTCATGAACACCAAAAGGATTTGTAGTGTTTATTTTACTTCAATAGTTTTTGAGTAATATTGACTTATAGATTTCTTGTTCAGTGATTCCATAAGCCGTTTCGATAGGTCGCTAGTTCAAAGTTTTGACTTTTAACTTTCTGCTAAAAATCGAGATATTGTGTGCCGGTTCGAGAGGCGGAGATCAACAATGCGCTTTGTCTTACTTGAGAATTAGTTTTAAAGAGTGCAATCGTATAGCGCTTACAAGCAGACGCTATCCTGATATTTTATATTCTTTCTTATCTTCTCACATAGCAGGGTAGACATAGGGAGCTTTGCAATCCACTGTCTTAATGAGAAAGGAGTGTCTTAACACTTAATAGGCGTCTTAGCAAATAAGCCGAGAGGCCATCGTGGTGTGTGTTGTGGTTCCATTCCCAGGGATTTGGGGGAATGAAATAGCTAATATATTAATTTCCTCGCTCTGGCAACGAGGCAAAGCGTGGATGTGGAGATGGAATGAAGCGTCCCCAGGTTTAATCTGCCTACACGGCTACATATACGGGATACAGCGTCTCGCTAGAAAAATAAAAGTCAGAAACAAGCCTGAGGACAAACGGAGCTACATGCTTGCTACTTTTATATTATTTAGATAAAAGTTGTAAACAAAAGAGCGGCACCTCGAACGTCCGCACCACGGCGACATTGACGCGGTCAAGATGAGCTTGTCATTTATTCAGACCTCGCAGACCCGAGCTTTGTAGCGCGTAAAACTTTTATGATTTCATTCTGTGTCTGTACAATGAATTATAATTTTTTTAGCTTTACACTGTATCCCGCACATGGGAGGCAGAGGGTACCTAGAAACCTCTTGTTAAGAGGTTCCCAGTAAGACACGTCCATTTACCATCCACCGAATTCTGGAGGCATTACGTGTTGAGTCAACTCCGCGATTCACCTTGTTGCCAAGATCGAGGAAATTAATATATTATATATTTCATTTCTTCGAGTGTGAATTGGTTGTACAACTTGTTGCGTTTAAAGTCGCAAATTTGTGTTCTACGCTACGAACGGCCTAAATATAAAATATCAAATTAATTACTAATTAATATTGAATTAGAATATCATGCATTGCATATTTTAATAGTACCTTAGTACGGATATTGTTCTTTTGTTACCCACGCATCGCCAAACGTTGAAGAAATTTGCGTGTTGAACAGAAATCAGTCCCCGACACTACCCTACTGTGTCATGAGAACCTCACAGAAACTACTATTAAAAGAAACCACAAAATCTCACAATTTCTTAGAAAGCAATATCTAAAACATATATTTGACAGAATAAATGTATTGAGGAGGAAGAACACTAAGCCCTAAGGTTTTCTAAGCCGTCCATTCCGCATTGAGCTGGCGACGCTCCAACGTGGCCATTGTGGCCGCAACCCTTTTGTGATGCGTCTCTTGTAAATATTACCAGCGATACAGAATGCATTTTTTGTTATTTTTGTAAAAAAATCTACAAATTAATTTGTTAATTAATTTACCTTAGGAGTATCTAAAGACAAACCAACCGTTTCCCATTTTCCGCCGAATTTCGAGACATTGCGTGTGTCCTGGCTCTGACGCGCAGACGGCCTCATATTTGAAGTGATAATCTATTTTTTATTAAACTAAATATTACATATTCCTCGTTGTTAGTGTCAATACTTAGATTCTATTATAAGCCACAAAACTTCTGGTAAACAAAGGATATAAAAGTGCTTGGAACTATAAATTATGTTCAGGTCTCGGTTCCATAATCAGACCAGCTCAATGATCACTGTATTGCCAGTTTGCCATCAAAATCCTTTCTTCATCTATTAATATGTAGCTAATTTCAGTTACTAATATCTACGTAACAAAAAACATTTTTCTATTTTAGAATATATTTTATACAGACGTAGCTACAAATTTACTACACAGATACCTAGGTAGTTACGAAGCCCCCCGTCAGCCGTAAAGCAAGACAAATATGTTGCTCGCAATGTATGGGTGCCGTGCTGCCGTGGACCTGCCATGTAGATAGATTGTCTATTCTAGGTCCTCGTGAGTGAGAAATATTTTGCTTAAGCAATCTGGTCAAATATACATAATTAAGAGTAGTGTATCATTTTCAGAGCCTGAAGTCAGCGGACGCGGACCGAAGGTCTCTGGAATATTACAATCTGTATCGATACATGGAGTACTCAACACAAAAAGAATGATTCATTTCGAACTAGTAGTTCAACAAAACAAACCATTCAACTTTATTACACATTACATTAACAATAGATAGAGAAATTTACAAATTCAATATTTTAAAAATATTTATTGAAATTTGGCCATACATGACCTACTACATATCCTATTGTTATTTGAAGAAACAGCCGATACTAATACGTACCTTATGTTGCTGAGGCGCTCATTGCTTTAGAGGGTTTTTCTTTTCAGTTGTTTCATATTTGCTTAAGTTTGTACGGAGTCTGTAGATATGGATATTTGAATGCCTATGTACAAAAAACAGTAAACACAATGAAGGGGAAAAACAGGATTTTACGTTTTATAGTCCACGCAAACAAAGCTAAGAGAGTCTCCGCCATATTTACAAAAGTAGAGCATTGACTATCAATTTTATCATAAAAATGAAATTATTTACTGCAAGCTATTTACTGCAAGATATGATAAAAGTTTTCCACCAGACACGCAAAGTATAAATTAGTAGGTACTTCACATTTTTTTAACTTTTTCACATTATATCTGCAACGTTTATGTTAATTATCATATTTTTACTCGTTCTACACCCTTAACACATCTCAAGCTTGTACGCCTAATTACTGAAAGTAAAGTGTGGCCCTCAAAATGAAAATTTCGAAGCTGCAAAGTGAATAGTTTGTGAGGAAAAGCTTTTAGATGAGTATTTATTATTCAGAGATAATCTAGAGCCAAAACACTGGATGTTATTTTTTACAAAATAATGCCTGCTACGGAGCTTAACACCGTGGCTCATCAGAACAGGGAAACAAAAGTAATATAAATTTATAAATATATTCATTCAGCGAAACGTTAATATAAAAAAAATATTTTTTATTCGTTTAAATTGTAGTGCTTTAACACTAACTTCTCTTTGCAATGAAAATTAAAAAAAACAATAGAGCAACGAGCTGTTCCAATGCAATTTACTAACGGGGGGGGGGCTAAAAATGAGAATCTTTGGGAAAGCAATCAATCAGAGGTGCTCCGCTTTGGGACACCGCACGAATATCTAATTTTGTTTGTTACCAACCCCCTCCCCTCCTTCCCCTAACCCCTTACCCCGTGTGTACCCCATGGCCCGGGGCTACCGCGCAAGCGTTGTTCACCCTAAATCCAGGCGGACTTTGATGGATCACCCTTAATGACAAGTAAGGGGAGGGATAGGTATGTACGTACGTATATCGATGTTCGATAGTATTGAATGGGGGTAATTATATCGATAAAATCTATGGATTGAATGGAAATTGTAGAGATAACAGACGTAATGTTGGCTATTGATGTTTTTAATGTATAATGGTTTTTTTTATTATATTACCCTATAAATTAGTATTTTACACAACGTAAAAGTTTGTCATCAATAACTTTTATATATTTTTTAACTTCACGCTTTATTCCATATATAACGGAGTAGTTAGACGAGTGGTGAAACTCTAGGTCATGATTTGCCTTTTAATTAGAATGAGGAAATAAAATTAATTATCTTATACTTGTAACTCTAGTATATTAAACTAAAAATCGAACAAATGACCGTCGTGTTTAGTCAGACACAGCTACGACAGCCTGAAAAAAAAACAAAAAATATATCTAATGCACAATTCAAACCTCCTTTAACACAATGATATCTACAAGCATTATAAAACATCGACATATCACCTCCCGTCCCTCACACCCTCTCTAGTATATGAACAGCGCTACAATCGTATTAGACATTAGCATCGCACTTGTTGTGGCTCCCGACGACGCTCGTTACTTTAATTGTCATATTGATTCTATTGAGACAGACCGACGGTTCAACGCCTGCATTGTTGCCTTGGCGCGCCTTTTTTATTATACGCTTTTGTCACCCTTTGTTAGTAAGCGACGTCTCTATTATAGGGTAGTGTTGTTTGTTCTTGAGTAACGTGGAGTTTTTAAGTAGGTATTTTAATGTTTAATTAGCATTTTATGATTGTAGGTATGATTTGTGCATGAAGCAGTTAGTAGACAAAACGAGGCGGTCAGTTCCGCCGCTCGAAACAAAATGTCTTGAAAAATGGGGAACGGACTGTCTCTATGTTAAAAATAAATGGAAAAATAGCTCCGAGGGTTTGAACTTTACACATGTACAATGTGTATTCCGATAGATACATTAAATAGTAATGTCCGCAGTCACGACATGCACTCGTCAGTAGCATCGATTCTTAAACAAGCTCTGGGCTCGTGAATAATGTAAGGATAATCGATTTTACAAATTACATGTTATCCATCCATTGAGGCCACCGTGGTACGGTGGACGTTGGACTGTTTTCCTGTGTCGTATTTAACCCACTACTTATTTCCATTTCATCAAGGACAACATCGGAGACCGGAGTAGAGTATATAATTATACACTTGTGGGTTATAATTACAAAATCTTATCAATATGTCTGTAAAAATGTGAAATATCAACCATCCGTACTCCACTATCACAATAATCATGAGACACTTGCTTTTCTGTACGGTAGGTACTCTGGTAGATTACAAGTTACATCGCAGTAGGTATGTAGCTGAGGAGGAGAGAGGCGGAGGGAGTTCCACAATTATTCTAACACCGCATCTTAGCGACGCGCCCCTGAGACCTTAGAACTTCAATTTGATCATTAATGTATTTACTTAAACGAAATGAACTTTGAATGAACTGAATGTCGGTGCTGCTCAGTGCTTTTTATATATAAGTATTGGTTTTACGAAGTGGTGGCTAGTTCATTTATTTGTTTGGTAGATTTGAGTGTACTTGTGTAAAATTTAAAATTAATATAGTTTATTTGATCAAGAGTGCTTATCCCAGGAACTACCAGTACATATTGGAAAAGTTTTTTTGTATAGTCCGAGGCATACGCTATGTCATCCGCTGTCCTTGCGGTTAGTGTTGCCTCCTTTAATTACTTACTTCCATTGGACCACGCGGGCCAAGCCGCAGGTGAAGTAACACTATTTTGTTATAAAATGTAATGATACGAGTCACTGTCAACATCTAACTACAGCGCTGGGAACTCTCACTGGTTTATATTGCGCAATAGGAGATATTGTTAACTTCTCAATATATGCTGCTACTACTGTGTAACTATTGCAACAGGTTGCCTTTAAGAAATATCTTACTGAGATAAGTCCCGTAGTTCAATTCACTGTTGAAGTTATTTTATTTCTACGTATATTTGCATTTCTCTTATTAACCGCGACGGTTGTGGGTTCGATTCCAACTCAGCGAAATAAAATATGGTATATTTTCAATTCTCCGCTCCGGCGTTGAGTTTCGCCACTCGATGCCAAATGCATCATGAAATTCGGCGGAAAGTGAGGAACGGAACTCACATAATGAGTAAGAATAATAACCTCATCCATAATATATCAACAGTCGTGGCATAGCGGCACAGATCCCATAGTAAATGTGACGATTCTGACTGAAATGTGAAAAAAGGTAAAGTGCAGCGTTAAGTTCCACCACTCAACATTCAATGTCTCAAACATTGGATGAAAAGTGGGCAATGGAGCGTAGTACCACTAGGTTCCCTCTGCGTACCTTGCTAAATGCAGGATACATCGTGAAGCTAAAAACAATGTTAATGTTGTAATAAGAAGTGATATGTCACTAAAATCTCTCTACAAAAGTAAAAAAAGCTGAAATTCCTATACAACAGCAGCGGATGCGCATACAATGCCAAGCTTTAGCTGGACTATTTTAGACACGTTGCATTGTAACTCATTGTGGTCTTTATTATTTAAATTATAAAGTTGATTTTAAGTTAAGCAAAATTAATTATCATAACGTAAATCGATCAACGCGTGCATTTCGCTATCATCGCAAGCGTACGCCCCGTCCGCAGTAGGGTGGCTAAGAATTACGGAGCTTAGCTTTGTATATGGATTGTTACTAGTAAATCCAGTCATGTGTTTAAATATAGTGTTTATTTCACTTAATGTCGTTTACTTAAGACCAGTCGTGGCGTGCGTGTGTAAACGCGACAGGTTGTAGATTCAATTCCCACTCGAGCAAATGAAATATTTAATATGTTCAGTTCCTCGGACCTCCACAAACTAGGAAAAGTGGGGCGTTGAGTTCCGCTACTCAACAGACAATGCTGACGCTAGATTCCGTGTGCCTATCCTACTGTGTGCAATATACATATAAATAAAACTCAGATTTTATAAAATTCTATAATTGTAATGGAAAGTAAATCAAAAACATACAAATGCACTTCAATAGATGATGCATCAACGTTGCCTGCGCCACGACTGGTCTCCAACAGCTGGTCAGTCTTATAAATCGGTAAAACATAGCTACCACATGTTCGCATTGGTCGGATGCGTCGCTACTCAACTTGCTAGCACTCCACAAGCACTCCTCTATGTATGTGAGGAAGTAGATCATCGTGTGTGGTCTTAATGTTCTTAGAATCTATAATACACTAGTTACTTAAGTGTTAATTATTATGACTGGCCACTCTGCCTGGAACAATGCGTGAAGCTTCAATAAAATACAATCTTCAGAATTGAAAATAGCCTAGATATTTAGTCCCAGAGTCAATCTGTTTTCTTCTACCTTTATTTTAACAGTGCACCTATTGTATGACAGAGCCAACGGAAATATGTGCAATATTAAAATTTCTCAAATTCGAATTAGAATTGCGAACATAGATGGCGTTACTGGCATAGATTATACCGAATACATTTCGTTACTCAGGAATGACATACAATGCATAGATGAAACTGCAGGACCTTAAAAAAAATTCTCCTCTGTATCCTGCACAAAGCAGGGTAAGCAGGAACAACCTAGGGTTCAGTAAGACACTCCGTTCCCCACTTTCCGCTTTTTTTTGAGGCATTGCGTGTTGAGTGGCGTGGGCGTTTTTCCTTAGTGCTAGTGCGAAGAAATGAAAATATTAATAAATAATAATTCATTCCCCCGAGAAGGGGTAGAACTCACAGCCGTCGCGTTACAGCCACGCATTTGTGCCCCTTCGCCACGACGAGACATGGAAAGTAGAAATTTTGCATGTAAGTAACTTAACAGAAGGAAATCCTTAATTAACAAGCATTGCGTCTTGAATTTAGCAGAAAGTGTGGAAAGGAATTATCTTAATAGGAATGGAGTGTCCTAACACTAGGTGCCTAGGTTTCTTCCGTCTACGCCGCGATGTGAGTTTAGCGTAAAGCTAAGCCGTAAAAATTATTACATTTAAATTCCACTCATTTAAGATAGCGGGTAACTACTACTGTTTATATAATAGTATAGTTTTCATTTAACAAATGTGAAAATGAGTAGTTCGTTCGCGGCACTCACTCGCAGACGCGGCTAGTATGACAGGTCGTCACGGTGACAGGTGTCAGACTGTCAAGCTCCAGGTTTGACCACCGATTCATGGTATTCAGTCACGAAACCATAGAATTTGTGCTATCTGAATTTTATAAACGAAAATATATATCATTTTTTTTTACTATAAATAATTATATGCTGTATGTCTGTAGTACTGGTACAGCTGTTCTATATTTTTGCTTAGCTTAGAGACATTGTGTCTTAAATTTGTAGCTTCACGCCTCATTCCTAGCGCCACGCTTCATCCACCTTTTCATACACGTCCTCCGAGGTGTCCTCAGGCTTACATGAAAAATAAATGAATAGCTTCACGCATTGATTTTGAAAAGAGCAACTGTTGAGTTTCATGCCGGCTCTTTTCAGCAGAACTGCCTTCCGAACCGGTGGTAGCTTTTTGTTCATATGTTCATTCGACGATTTAAAAGTGCTTATTATAAGTCTATTTGAATAAAGAATATTTTGAATTTGAATTATCCCGCATAAAGGGTAGGCAAACGAAAGTGTTAAAACAGTAAAATACGTATACAATGAATCTATATGACTTCTTCCAAATTGAATTTATTTACTGAGAAGTCATGACTGAACCTGTTAGGAGTGCCTCTCCTACAACACGGTAACAACCAACTCTGCACAATCATCATCTACAGATAAAGTACTTTCCTCTGTTTATCCTCAATCAAATCTCTATAATCCTCTCGTAGTTATTTCATTCGTCAATAATGCGCTTAACGAAATGCATCTCCCATTCATACATACCTTGGCTTTAAAGAAGCAAGAGGTCCATATTCATAGTCTAGTATTCAATTTTAGGTTGATTTTTTATATCTTTATTCCGCATGTAGCGAGGCAGGCAGGAAGGAAGCGCGTCTGCTGTGCCACTGCGCCACAATCATCGTAATAATTCAAAACAGAATAGCCACTCTTAAATTTAGTTATCTGTACGAGATTAACTTATAATATCCTAAAATTGGTATAATATTTATACTTAATATACTCGTATCCAAATATTACATTTTTAATAGATAAAAATACATTCTCGCACTATATAGGTGGATGCGCGCGCGCATGTAACTCGATCCACATGTAGTTCTCTGAAAACATTGACTTTCTGTTTACTATCGTGTCCATCTGTATTATACTGACTTAGGAGTATTAAGATCAAATGTTGATTTACAACATGCCTTGTTAAGTAATAATAAATTACAGTGAAAAGTCTAACTTCAACGTTGTTTTGAAACTAAAAAAAATGTTTGCAATTTCATTAACTTGTATATAATAAAGACTGGAGTAGTGCTAAATATTTTTTGTATCTATATTTTTAGCAGATTTGCGTGTCGAGTAGAGAAATGCCTCCATAGACGACTAAAACTAATACCAACCTGGGTAAAGTTTTACTTTATACAATTATTTATCTTCCAATAGCTAATTTTTATTTTATTAGCACGCATACATAACGCAACATTTTATTAGCGTAAATAACAAAGATTATTTTTTATCTAAAATAATTTTGATTTTCAATTACTGCATTTACTGCATATCACCACTAGATGGCCTACATACAGACGCAGTTAAAACAACAGCTTCACGCAAAGAAGGGCAGGCAAAGGGAACCTGGTGCTTAGGCACTCTGTTTCCCACCTTTGAAAAACATTGAGTGAAAAAGTTCAAATCCGGATCCATTTTTATCATACGAGTACAAGAGCAATAAAATAATAGTAATCAGACTTAATTTTGATACTTCCCATTTTATTTCTGGTTTGTAGAGAAAACAATCTTTTCTATGTAAGTTGAACGGTGTGTGGGAAATGGAGTGAACCTGCTACGTGCTATACATCATGAAGTTAATAATCCCGTTGTATAAACGATCATTGAATATTTTATATATAAGTATTCTAATAATATTGCACTCTTTACGTCCTGCCGTTAAAGCTATTTGTGCCGCCGCGGCCCGAGACACTTTACAAATAAGTTGTTATTTTTCTTTGATAAAGACAACTGATAGTGATGTGAGGTGGACAATTTAAAATGTCGATAACAGCAAAACTATCATACGTACTATTTCTAGTATTGTAATGATTTAATTATATGTTTAGTAAGAAAAAGTAATTTTTTGTTGAAAGTTGAATAACATATATTTACCAGAGCGGGAGCTCTGGTAATTAGACAAAGCGCAGCGTTGAGTTTCGACATTAAACGCAGGAATACTGCTGGTTAGACAGAGAGTTGCAATAATATACGGCAGCGTAAAACAAAAAAAATGTCTAATTATAATCAGCGCCTAATTATACAAACTGCCTCTAGATTACATTAAAAGAATCTTTTTTTCTTTTGAATGTAGGTACTTTAAGGAATATAAGGAATCACTAAGAGGGGATTTATTTAGCAAACGGGGAAAAAATGGAAATAACCATTTTACGTCATAAAGTCCACGCATTCCAATGAAATATCGATAAACAATATATTCCAAAGTAGCATTCGTATCGGCTACCTGCGTCGTGGCGCCGCCACTGTGGCGCTTAACTGTCTTTTGAATCTTAATCTTACTGATTGATTTGTAGGCACTTGTACCAGTAGAGTCGAGTGGGTACATGTGGTATTCTTGTTTTTGTTTTAAAATTTGTAAAAAATGTTACTAATTTTGAGATGATAATTTTGTAGTTTAAATTATTTGTATGTTGTGTTGCTTAAGAAGTTGTAATTATAATTATTTATCTAAGCTAATAAGTTGAACACGCTAATATTAAGAACTGTTGGTTCGAACTGTGTGGATAGTTCATTAATTAAAGAAGACTGTTACCATATCAATAACATAAAATATATATAACAATGAGAAAACTTAAGTCCGTCTGTTGCACGTTGCGTACTCTTGGAGATTTCTATTTAACCATGCTGATAAAGTCGCATGTAAAATTGTATCGTAAGATCGTAACACGTAGATTTTTGTACAAACTGAGGAAAAATGTATAATGTAAGCTTAAATATCCCCGGAAACAATATTTGAACTCACAACCATTGATGTCAGTCTAGTGCACCAAATATACGACGTCAGTCTCATTCAGAAATCCTGATATCAGGTAGATTTTTTGCGATGTTTATCTATTAACCAAACAAACGACATCCTGTCTTCTAAGAAGCTTATCGATAGAAATGTAACAGCATGGGTCTAGCCAGTTCACATGAGAAGTGGACAAAAACTCAGCAAAAACTTCATTTTTCTGGAATATATCTGGTTCAAAAGTAACCTCTTGATAAAGAGATCAACAGTTATGGTTTTTTAACGTCCTGACGCTAATTGCTGATAAAAATTCATGTTTCGTTTGTTTATTTTCTTAGAGTTAGAATTATATTGAGATTGTAGTGATTGCAAACGGGTTTGATGCTCACTCGATGGAATTAATTATTTTTATTTTCTATTTATCTGGTAACAAGAGAAAACCCGACGTCTCAAAAATTTTACAGTGAGTGGGGAACGGAGTTTCTGAGCACAAAAAAAAATACAGACAGCCCACACACACAGCGTGTGTCACATCACTTTTACAGCTAGACACAATCCCACTGAGCCACAATACCCTTAAGGTAAAGTTGTAAGTTTCAATAATAATTCCCCAGCTTGTACCTACATACCTTGCGATTCGCGTTAAAATTATTTAGTATTTTATTTAGTGGTCCCAAGGTGTGTATTGTCGAGGGAGATATAAGATAACTTTCATATTTTATGTTCCCTCCCACTCGCGCGTGAAGGTACTACGTTACAAGACGCGAGCGTTCCTTAAAATACTTTTATACAATGTTTAAAGTCAACTTATATGTTAGGTTAACTAAAATATAATCAAATGTTGGCTCATAAACAACTAATGTAGTTTTTTTTTATCTTTATTTATTTATAGCATTTTTGGGGTCTTTGTCTTAACGTCTCACTGTAAGCGTTGCGCTACTCAGGGGAATTAATTCTGAAGTAAAGCTAAAATAAAATACCTCATTCTATGAATTTAGCAGAGAGATCTCTGCACAGAGTTGGAAACCTACCTTTTTATCTTTCAATTCTATATATCGAATTTGTCCTATCAGTTATTAACAAAGTTTTTGAGCTAAGACACTCCGTTGCCCACACACAATTTGATGTTTTACGTGTAGTGTAGCGAAATTCAACGCCACGCGGTGATATTATGACCAAAGGGAAGTGAAACTGTAAATAATTTATTCACCCAAGTGGGAATTGAACCTACAACTGCCGCCTTTACAGTCAAACGCTGCACTATTGTGCTAGGACGACCTCAATACTAACATAACATATACCAATATAATTATCGTATATTTAACCCACATTACAGTAGACACCTAAAATTTGTAAAAATATTTTTACTATCCTTACCTCGGCCACGTATAAAAGTGTAAAATTAAAATTCTCCATAGTATAAATCAAAGTCACAGCCCCCACGCCGCTCGCAGTGCGCTACAGGCGGCCGATAAAAAGACCATACGTTGTCCACTATGGTCCAGAATGTATGAACTTTGCGCAATATCGCCTTTCTTGGAGACATTTATAAGTTATTATAGGACAAATGTTGTGTGTGGTACGAAATTAAAGTTATAAGTTAAGAAATAATATGAATGTGAAGGTTTATTTTTATAAGTAAGACTGATAAAGCAAGACAAAGTGGTAGGAGAGGCAGAGGGAGACCTCGGGTGACTTCTAAAGTCAAACAAGAATACAGTATCGATGAATATTTAAATTGACCCACGTATTAGGTACAAGATCATCTCTGTTAGCTCTGAATTTAAAAGTAAATATATATTTTTATTTATATTTTGAAAAAAAATATATGTTGTAGATATCCAACGTAGAACTACGCGGCGCAGAACGCTGAAATTAGACGTAGGTAGATACACAGATTTTTTGAAGAGTATAGGAAATCACTAAGAGAGGAATTCCCAAAACTCCTACGGGAACGGCGAAGAACGAGACTATAAATTTTGCAATTCACGCAAACGGAATCGCAGGCTAATAGTAGTAAGTTATATAAAAATTTAAAATACAGTGGTGTAGAATGTAAGTGGAAAACTTAACACGTGTTCATAATTCAGTTCCACAGTTCTGACGAGGTGTGCGCTGGCGAGACGCCAGTAAGGACCCCGGCCCTCGCCTCGAACAAACGCATTTGGCATGCTCGGCTTTCTTACTCTGAAGAATTGTTCAAATATCCTTACATTATTTCCTACATATTTGATTGCTATAATTCATGTAGCGATCTTACATTTTTAAATTACTTATTAAGGTCGGTATTTTAAAGTACTGTAAACGCGCCGCCACTCATCACGCAAAGCCTCCATAGTTTTTTGGGAAACTAAAGTATCTTAACACTAGGTTCCCAGGTCCCCCTCTGCCTACCCTGCTGTGGTACCTTGTGTGCGAGACTCAGCGTGAAGTTAAAAAAAAGTTATTTGTTATGCATACTTACTCCCACTCGTTTATATATCCATCGTCGCTCAATAACAGTATCTGACTACTTTAGTACTCACTTGTGGAAATTAATTGTCTTGTATTTGGGGGGGGGGGGGGGCTAAGAATAGGGGGTCTCATATTAACTACACATGCTCACTATTGTAGCAAAATTTTTGAACAATACGCTTAAAGTTACGTTTATATAAGTATACATTTTTTTCCCTTTAAGTGGAATTCGAACCTACGACCGCCTCGTTTACAGCTGTACCGCTGCACCATGACGACTTCATGAGCTAAAACCGTACAGATAACAGATAACCGCTTATCTTATAAAATGACCATATAAACATTACTTTTAATTTTTTTTGCATCACACCATTCGCGTCATGAAATGTCGAATAAAAATAATCACCATATTTGCATATTCAAATGAACTGCACAATCTTGCTTGTATGAATATTGTAACGACAAGTAATTAATTTACTACTATATTAGCAGGTCTTAGTTGTCTGGTGGGTTCATTTCTCCGCTCCGTGAATACAAACCACGGCGTTGGGTTCCGCTACTCGCCACGATACGTTAGACAAAGGTCTATGTCGATATATTTAGAATAAATAAATATTGTCAATTCCTTTATTTGGTTAAAATTCGAAGTTTGGAGGGATAGAGGGGAAAAAATGTCTCAACACTAGGCTCATTGTGCCTAACAAAAAAATGTGCATAATTTCAAGTAAATTGAACTCTTGAAATTAATATCTCTTATATATTTGTATAATTTAAGCTACTTCAAGTATATTAGAAATAATTAACAAGACACTATCCCAGAAAGTTTACAAAGTTTCTTCTTACTAATTGCCGCTCAGTTCATTTCTTTTTCGTTTTTCACTTGTTTTCGTTCACCACTGCCACATCTTTTTAAACTTAAGTAAAAGTTGTTAACGACTCGTTCAATTCCAATGCCATTTTCTAGGCAGCGGTTTAGTTTTGCCATTAATTTCTTAAAATTTCGTTAAAATGATAGCCATTCTTGCAATCTATACTTTAAATTAATCTATTACTGTATAACTGACGGACAAAGCTCAAACAAAATTGCGGCATTTGCAAACTTGACACTTTGAAATTTGGCATGTAAGTAGGATTCTTGCGGGAATGCGCAAAAAAACACTATTTTCCATTTTACGTCTTAAATTCATTCATTGGCGGTTATGAATATTTTTCTTTCAGCAAAGTTTGGACATGATAGAAGAACAGAGTATCATTACTCTATTAAAGGAACAACTCGGTAAGATTCCTACCGAGGTTCCTACCGGTACCGAGTTGTTCCTTTAGTAATCTTCAAACTTACTAAAACAATGAAGTATACGTATAAATAAAGAAATTTAAATAATAATTACTGTAATTAGTAACATGAATACAGCACGGAATGCTTGAAAACTTACTTTTGATGAATGCTGTATCATCTGGCTTAACTGACATTAAACTTGTCTCCATGTTAAATTAATAACTGTTTAATGCTAATGACGTCGACGTATTAGAAATCATTTTAGCCAATTCTTGGACACAAACTAAACCAAACAAAAAAGTCTCAAAATCTGTAACCCTGTGTCAACAGTCACCACCGAGGAGGGAGCCAGACATTCCCAATTTTCTTGTTTGTCTTTTAAAGGCAGACTTCAGTCTATCCGAATTAGAATCGATATCCAAAGGGGCAAATAGCAAAAATAAAACGTACCCGTGCCTTTTCTGTATCCACGGACATATGTCAAAGTAGCGGACCGTCCCATTGTGTGTTGCGAACAAACATCCAGCGAAGTACAGACAACGGATATAGGCGACCGGAAGTGCCGGTCTGGAGGAAGTACACCTCATTTCCGCAACGAGAGGCGCTTTTATGCGGAACTATTGCGGGAAAAAAGATTCTAAGGTAGTAAGTATTACGATGCTTTGCAATTTTACATTTTTATTAGCTAGTTTCTGTTTTAGGAAAGATTTTATATTTTACGCAATTGATGTCTAAAAAATTGAGTGGAAAGTGGAAAACGGAGTGTCTTTACACTAAGCTACAGCTGCCTACCCGGCTATGCTTGTATACGTAATGTAATGAGTCCACCACCACGTCGTTCACGCTTGATTGTTCTGGGCAAAAATATTAATAACTCAGTGACAAGTATCTTTTATCCGACACAAAGGATAATCACCTCAGATTTAAAGCTACAATATTTACGTATTATTCTGTACAATTATGATCAAATCCATATGTATATAAGGTACATATATATAAAAAATATAGCTAACATAGTTTTTAGATCGGTTTTCTAAAATGAAAAGCCCAAGAACATCCAAAAAAATCAAACTTGGTATTACTAATTTCAGCATTTTCAGTACACATTGAAAAGCCTAGCACGAGGGCGAGGGTACCGCGATCAATTACCGGACCGTCCAATTTGTCAGCCGTTAAATAATTCGGGCATCCGAAAAAGTAAAAAATAAAGTACTTATAAGTTATCGTGGATCGAAAGTCGAAAATCAAACCCTTCTAAAGTAGATGGAGGTAGAGCAAGCGATTTCTGACCCAAAATTTTAGTTGGAAAGGTATACTTTCAAATGTATTTAGATATAAAGTTTGTAAATAAAATATTTTTTTAGTATGAAACGTGTAAAATATCCGCCGATGCAATGGACAAATATTTAAATTCGAATTCATAGTGAGCACGCCGGCGTCCAATTACGTCGATTTTATTTTATTAGTCATCGTGTTCAGGTTTGGACTATTAAAAATAATAGACAAATACCGAATTTGCCGGCTGTGGAGACAGCATCGCAGGCTAAATTCAATTATGTAAAAATTTTTGCAAGAGGAAAATACCGGGTAATTTGCGCTTGACTAGTACCTATGGAGTTCCAAAGTAACTACTCGTGTGCCTATTGTCTATTTTGGACAGATCGAATTATGTTAGACTACTAGATGTTAGTAATTTTCACATATTTTAGAATTGTTTAGCTGTTTTGATCGGTTAAACGCACTTATATCAGAGACTATTGATTACCTGCAGTCAGAGTTGTAACAGTCACTTAGATGGTGTCATATCCTACATAACACTTAGTTACGAGTATTTCCATTGACCTGGTGAAGCTGCGGGTAATAACTAATGGTATATAACAGTTTTTAAAGGGTACAGGTACAGCGTAAATTTATCTCGCACACAGCAGAATAGGCAGAAGGAATTTAGAACCTAGTGTTAAGATAGTACATCTGCATAAAGATATTTTCGTTCCCCATTTCCCGTCGAACTGGAGGCATTGCGTGTTGAGCCCAACGCTGCGTTTTTTACCTCGTTACCAGAGCGAGGACATCTTCATGTCCTCGACTATAGAAATAAATCTTCATATTAAATATTTAATTTCCTTGAGTGGGAATCGAATCCTCAGCCTGTTGCGTTTACAGTTACACACATGAGCCCTGTGGCCCGGGTCTCAAAAAATCTCTCGTTAAAAACGCACATTTTCATCCTTTCAAGCCCAAACGCATATGAAGATACAAGATGTGAGAAAGAAAACAATAGGTACATTCCATTCACCCCGAGGGCAGGCCGTTACATTACTCGTAACAGGTGTTCTTACGAATGTATGGCCTTGCCTGAGACTATGATGAACTACAGTCATTTACCTAACATCCTTTTTTTACTTTTAAACTAGAAATTTGTTTCTTCTTTATTTTTTTTATAAATAAGTATGTAATTTCAAACTATGGAAGATGAAATTTAATTTACTTATTTACTTCTTAAAACTTAACTAAAACACACTCACACAGACACAGCCTCACGCTCAATTCTTAGCGGGATAGTTAGAGTGAACGGAGCCCCAAACGCTACGGTCCCACATATCTCTTTCGCCTCGTCGACTGTCATCAACCTCTTCATACATGCTCATCGGGGGGTCCTCATGCTTTTTCCAGCTCCAGTATCTTTAATGCTGCGTTTGTCTGCGACTCTACCTCTCTTGTCGCTCACTATTCCATCATAGATCTTTTTAGCCATTCTTTCGTCACTCATTTTTTTTTTATATTGAATAGACTTGCGTTTGACCGCATCAAGTCTGGTGAGCGTTGCTGCGATCTATGGTGTGGCACGCTTGCCTAGCAGATACCTATTCACTCTGGTTTTGAAGAAAATTCCTTCGATGTGCCCAAACCAGCCAGTACGTTACGTACTTAACTAAAAAGGTGATATTGAATATTTTCATTTCGTCGCTCGTCAAGTACGACATTAAGTTCCACCACATAACACGCAATGACTCAAAAATTGAGTAGAAAGTCAGTGAAGGACTATATAACATTGAGTTTCATCTGTTTTCGTGCAATGCGGGAAATAGCGTGAAACTTTCTTCTTCGTTCTTACACCAATCCTTTACATAATAAACTGTAGTACCAAAAGAAACAAAACAAAATGAAGTAGCATCTATTTATTGGTTCGACAACAGACACATAAATCAAGCCGCGAAGGGTAACTTCGGAGCATTGGTTGCTCGTACCTACTATAAAACTACTGCGGACTCGTGGAGGGATGCTTATCTGACGATAAATTATTTTAAGGTTTTATAAAATAAGTATCCACAATTAAGGAAAATGGAATAAAACCGAATAATTATCGCTTATAATGCGATAGTAGACAAAGAGCGGCGTTGAGTTCGGACACTCAACACGCAATGTCATATATAGTTAAAACAATTTAAGCCGTTAGTAAATAAAACAATTTATATTTTCATTTCTGAGTTCCGTAGGAATTATTTGGTAACAAGATATATAGCGAGATTAACAGGCGCGAGTTCAAATCCCGCGTTTTCTAAATAAGTATTTGTATTTGCTATGTGTGGAATACCACTTTAAAAATGTTAGGTAATTTTTATAGGAACATAATATTTATAGTACCTATGCTGAAGTGCACTAGACACCAGTGCTCACTCATCCGTTCAACTTAGTTCCGGTATTTGCGGCGAGAGATTTATTAAGTTAATCAACTGTCCGCTAACACCGTCCATACCGGCCACCAACTTCCGCTCAAGTATTTCCGGCTGCTTTGAATGAAACAAATAGTTTCAGCCTATACCTGTTGTAGAGGCGAAATAGTCAATAAACTTCTTGTTTTTTAATTTATTTTTTGGTTACGGAGAAAGCGAAAGAGCCTTATATGTAACAAACCAAAAGCTTAACGCTACGTTCTCTCCATTTTCTTTTTGCCTCGTCCAGTGCAGACATGCCCCTCTGGACACTGGGTGGACACCGCACACTCACTTTCCCCAGCATTATCTATACTGTGTTAAAGACATATACGAGTATAACATGAAGCTCAAATCGATAAGCTTAACTAATTATAAGATGCGTACATAAAGACGTAGCAAAATAAGTTAGTCAGATATGTTATAATTTTGTTGTAGCTAGTGGAGTTAGAAATATGAAAATTCCCTTGAATACCATTGGAACTTTTACTAATCGTTTCTAATGTGCCACAGACATCTAAAACTTTATTTTGTAGGTTCACGCTCTAACCCGAATGGAAGGAAACTAATTGTAAAGTCACTCCGTCTCCACGCACCCACGCATCTATAACCACTGCGTTGGTCCCACTGCGCATCAATGGCATCTCGGTACAAAACACAAAATGTTTCATAAGCCCCATATAATGAAATATGCACGAGTAACACACAGCTCGCTGGAACTGCACAACAAAAGTGCTTAAGAATAAATAAAACAGCTTTATAGTATGTTTGAGAGCGGCGGGTTCGCCGTCATGCTGGGGCTTAGCTCCAGTAGACGCGGTAGGTGGAGATTTATTATAGCGATATAACTGCGTGGTTTTTGTGATTATAATTATTAATTAACTACTATTTAAGCCCAGTGGTGGCGCAGAGGCGCAAGTGTCTGACTGTTAGCGCAATTGGCTGTGGGTTCGATAGTCACTCGAGGAAATTATATATTTAATATTTTCATTAATTCTCTCTGGTTTCGAGACAAAGCGTGACATTGAGTTCCGCCACTCAATACAAAATGAAATGAGTTCGCGGAAAGTGGAGTGAATTGTCTTTACACTAGACTCCCTCTGCCTACGCTGCTACAGGGGGACTACAGTACAAGCTGAAAAAATATATAATAATTACTAATATTGTATCTCCACTGAAGTTAGTAATAATAAAAACAAAAGTAAACTTACTCAATGAACAAATGAACGTCATTTTTTATATTGCTAGCTAACAATGAAAGCTTAGCTCAGCTCAGTCACAGAGACGCCGCCCTAACGGAGCTTCCCCAGAATTTACCGGCCACCTGTAAGCGGCCGGTTAAATTTTCATCCCTCGAGGCGGAACTTAGAACTGTTGTTTTATGCGCGCTCGCCTTCCTGCTGCTACAGTATTATTTACATTGACTTGCTTAAATGAAGCGTGCGTCTGTAAACGCGACGGTTGTGAGTTCGATTTCGCTCTGGTAACATTCTGGTATCCTCTGCCTGACCTGCTTGGGAGTAATGTTTTCTAAAAACTTATCTTTTCTTTTTAGAAACGAAAATTCGGACCCGCACCTCTTGCACAGTATATACATTTTGTTTCTATCGATAATAGCATTATTGTATTGGAAATATCTTTCCCTAACATATAAGCTTCATATGCCAATAGAACTCTACGAGCTGTATGGAGATAGCCCCTTTAACGCAGATATCAAAATGCTGACTACTAAATTCGTCACAGACTATGAACGAATAGAAAATTATTTTAACAACGTTATGTATAGGCCGTCGTGGCGGAAAGTTATTTCTTTCTATTTACGTTAAGAAAGTTAATTTCGCATTTCTACCCTGCTGTGTACGGGATACAGCGGGAAGCTGATATATATTTTAAATAGTTATATATTTTTAAAACAGATGATATAAGACAATTAAAACAAGTTTTATGCCGATTTTTCATTTGATTATAATAACAACTAATTAAAATAGCAAATTAGAGTTGTTCTTGCCACAAAGTTATTATAATACATATTATATGAACAATTTTTTATAATGTAGGTAAACATATTTGCTAATATCGTGTATATGAAATGTTTCTTTCGATTACTCTGTGGCAGGAACTACTAGGGCAAGGATCAATGGGGCGTTTTATGTGACCCATAAAACATATTCGGGATGTGGCTTGAGGAAAATTCTTTTTACATGCACGCTGAAATAAAGAATGACTTTACGTCATTACATACATTATGTATATACGTATATGTAACATACTTATATAACTTTATATACATACATATGTGACGTTATCGTGGCGCAGTGGAGGCACGACGGTTTTGAGTGAGATTCCCACTCGTGGGAATGAATTATTTACCTTTTCTCGCTAAAGTAACAAGATAGAGCGCGGCGTTGAGTTCGGCCATTCAATATGGTAATGTTTTGAAAACTGGACGGAAAGTTGGGGACGGAGTGTTTAACATTAAGCTATTTCCGTCTTTTCCAATAAAAGAATTCGAAAGTGTAAATTACATTCTTGAAAAATTCAACGTAGCGGCATTTGAACTTGCGCCTGTTGGAAGTCGACGCGGTGTGCATTCAAGTAATTTGAATACGTTGTCTACAATAATATTTTTTTCTTTCGTAGATTTGAAATAACACTTTAAAAATGTAAAAAATATATCCACTTACTAAACCAGTCGGTAGTTAATTAATTCAAACATGACACCGTGAAATCTTTATGCCTCCAATTTGTTCTTCTCGTTAAGGTCATAAACTACATATAACACAGTTGGCGTGGGCTCGGACTTTATTAATTTTTCAAAACCATGTATCATCTGATTTTTATTTAATATTTATGATAATTATTCATTATTTTATACCTTTATGATCAGTAGTTATGTTCATATTATCATTTACGTACATAGTTATGGATTTAAATGTTACTTAGGTTAGAAGCATTTTTGTTTCATTTCCTATTATTCTTTAGCGCATGATACCTGCGCTAGAAATGCCGCATAATAATTTTGAATATTACCGAAAAATTAATTTTAATTAAAAAACTAAAAACACACTTTTTTCAACAGAACACATTAATAAGAATGTAATGAGCACAAATTCGATTTGTTTACTTCTAGGGAGTATATATCCATCCATCCATCAGCCGTCTTCCAATTCCATCATCAGAGCAGCTCGATGGCTATAACATAATTGCCAAGTTTAATGGTGATACAGCAATCAGTATTAGTTACATAATTACAGCTCGACCTAATAAAACGTGTTAGTAAGCCCGTGACGGGTTGTAGTAATTTCAGATATAAATAACACACTTTTCTAGTTACAAAATTTATCATTTATAGATGAATGTTTAGCAAATCCTTGAGTAAGATTGGAACTCTATATCGTATACGTAGACTCTGATATCTCTGGTATCACGAAAAATTATTAAACATGAACCACTCACTCCACGACTGACGCCACTCGCGTACACTTACATTGCATTTAAATGCATTCCTCAATCAAGTATTCTGATTAATTGCTCTTAATGTGCGTATCAGGACGTGTCTGTTAATAAATATACTTGCCACTTGTCGCTCAATAAATCACTGTGAACAAACAATCTAATCTTTATTTAAAAGTTTTTGACTAGCTGCCTGTCCTGTCTCTGCCCACAAATATGTATTAAGCTCGTATATTTATGTTAAAAACTTTTCTGTTACTCACTGATAGAAAAAATACAGATGAAACCACAGTATTTTGAAAGTGGCAATTTCAGTGAGTAAAGAGTTTCAGTTTCAGTGAGGAAAAGGATTTCACGGAATTAGAACAAGAGCAGTCATCATCATATTTTTTGATATCGTTTATTTTCATCAAAACTGTTGCCTGACGGTCATCACCACCAGAGCGACTTCAGTAATAGGATGTTCTGAACTAGAATATAGTAGGCTGAACCGCCAACTGACTAAAAGCAATGTCAGCAACAAACGTCAGTGCTAGACGCATATCAGATATAACAGAATTAGAAGTTATGAACTTAACACAGGCTCAACTTTTCCGCATGTCTCGCACATACCATAGAATCATTCCCCTTTTAATCCCCATAGACTTTTCACGTAACTTCTGCGAACTTCGAGCACAACAAAGAGTGAAATATTCCCGTCGACGTATTCATCACAAGAAGTTCGGTTTATTTCTTTTTGCTTTGAACGCTGACACCTTTATTTATTGCTGTTTTACAGACTTAGCTATATTGTATTTAATATACATTTATAAAGAATATGTAAAATAACATTTTGATGACTTCAACCTTTACATGAATAACTTCGCTGCCTGCCCCTGCACTGTGCTATCCGTCTAATGAACCCTTGAGAAGTTTTTTGTATGTAAAAAATGTAACAAAAAAGACTAAATTACTAACAATACTATAAAATTTCACATCTACAAATGCGAATCAAATAAAATTTTTACAAAAATATATCAAGCTAATTTCAACGGCTGGCATCGCTACATTAGTATTTTTATTCTATCACAAAATAAATGCCACTCGTAACAAGTGTTCCAGAGGAACTTGTCGTCAATCGAAGTCAATTTAAACGTCCGCAAGGTCAGCGTTGCGCCACGCGCCTCTCCATGTCGCCTCGAATTAACGTTGTTTATGCGGTGGACCCCTTGCGCCATAAAATATGTGGACATTGGCTGCTGATTGAAATGAGCAAAGGTCTTAAAGGTTTAAAAACATAACAATCTGCATAACAAAGTAGGCAGAAGAAATCTAATGATAAGATTTAGATTTCTCACTTTACGACAAGTTTTCAGGATATTGGTGTTGAGAAATGAACTCCATGTCACGCCAACAAACCTAGTAAGGTTTAGAACAGGTTCCCTCTGCGTACTATAAGGGAAAAACTTAAATATTATAATTTCATAAGACTTTGGCATAGCGACGGTCGCTTTATCAAAAAATACCCACATACATGCACCCAAGCCCTATAATGACCAAATCCCATTTCCCGTTTCATCCGAGAGCACTCTTCCATAACTCGTGGTGGCACGGGGCGTCACATGTCATGCGACGGTTCGCAGCCAAATTGAATATTTCACAAAACGCCCAGACATATTACCGACAGGCGGTGTCGCCGTCGTATCAATTGATTCGCCAAATTTCATATTTTCCGAAGAGCCTCCGGGTTAGCTGCTCAGTGAATTGCGCATTTATTGAATTTTATTATTATATGGTATCCATGTTGTCTTACATTATTGGGTTTGTTGATATATATGGATTCCGTAATATTTCTTTTTCGTTTGGCGTAGTGGTCTCATTAGGCGTATCTGATCTAATATTTCGTTTTTTCTTTTAGCGTCACTCTAACTGCCCTGGTATGCATGAAAAAACGTAAAGCTGCTTTTATTGTAATTACCCTAAAATATATCTTGAGTAACCTATAAAGATCCACATTAAACCCATAGCTAAACTACCGTCAAATGAATAGTCCTGCTTCTACTTGTTACATCAGAACAGAACAGATCCTAGCCTATTATTTACTACACAATGGAGCTGGCTTGGTTCCTTGCATAATTAAATCCTTTGGCTAACTATACGTGTCAACCCGCCCAGGCAAATGTAAACAGATAATGAATACACTACCTGGGATAGATAGCCCTCGTGAATACACAGTATACCTGGTGTGTCTCAATGTTATATTATGAAAGGTAAAGTTGATTTTAGTGTTGCTATTTGTTGATTTAGAAATAGTAACATGGAAAACGTTACAATTTTTTAATGTTCAATTACAAATATCTATATTTTTTTTTAGGTTCTATATTTATTTTTTTATTTCGGCAGCGTATGCAGAAGAAGTCTAGTGATAAGACACTTCGTCGCCCATCATTTCACTATATTTTGGAAAAAATGTAAGTTGGGCGGTGGAACTCAAAACTGCGCTTCATCTTGTTACCAAAGCGAGAAAATGAAAGCACTTCATTTCACCAAGTGAGATTCAAACTTACATCCGTCGCGTTTACCGTCAGATGGTCTTTAAATCCTTTTGGATTTGAGTAGTATGTAGTAGTATGTACGAGTATGTAGTCGTATGTATGTGACTCTCCAATATATCAGTTAGTAACATATTAAATTTCTCCTTGCCCAACACGACTGATTGCTGATTGCATTTGGTTCGTTCGTTAGCGCCGCACAGCGCCGGCAGCCGGCACACGCTTAACGCTGTTTAAAGTGAACCAGCTGACCTCTCGTTAGCTTTGCCAATACTGTTCTACTCTGATACTAGACATCATCTGTTTGTAAGTAAGTATTGCTATTTTCCGTTCACTATCAAGAAGTGGTCGGTGGTGCAATATAGGACATATTTCAGCTAATTAACCCTCTGAATTGAAAATATTTTTAATATCTCATGAACACTAAATTCAAAATCAACGCCTGTATAGTTAATATACTCGTAAACAAATAAAAATAGCTTCACGTTATATCCCGCATGCAGAGGGTTAGGCATAATGTTATAGTGTAAGACACTCCGTTCCCCACTTTCCGCAGAATTCTGAAGGCTTCTCTGAAGTGCTTTGCCTAGACACCAGAGCGGAGGAACGAAAATTTAAATATTTCATTTCCTCGTGGAGTGTGAGAGTGGGAGTCGAATCTACATCTACCGGTCGCGTTTACAGTCACACGTGCTCCTGAGCCACGACTGTGACTTAAAATATGTTATCTTCCCCAATTCCCTTCTGTTTCAATTCCCCAAAATAAATTTATTTAGTCAAATATTTTATTTCACAACCACTACACATCTCTATTTGGGTAGAAAATGAAACGTAACGTGATTCTTCGAGAAATAACCCACCGACAGTGCGGTCTTAAGTAAACAGCCTTCCAATTATCACTATTTCTGCGGACAAGATAAATATTAAAAAAACAAGCGAGACATTTCCAAGATGACATGTTTTAAGAGGTGCTCGAAGTAAAAAGTTCCTTTTAGATTTTTTAACTGGCAACGACTGCGCGAGTCATCTGAGTAAACACGCACGCGCATGCTAATATTGATTTATTCTTGTTAAAATAACAATTTGGTACTCTTACAATTTGACATTGTATACTGCTTACTTAAAATGTAAGAATGTAGCTTTCGATGATGAATTTATTATTGGGAGCAGTGTAACAGATAAATTAAATAAATTCTGATTTTAAATTTAAATAAAGTTTTGCAAGCTCTTTGCAATCGTCGATTAAACGTGTACCACCAGCTCGGTTAAGTAGTTCTGTCGAGAAGAGTCGGAAACAAACTCAACATTTCAATCAATTTTAGTTTTTTAGCATTTAACATAAGATTATTAACGTAAGAATATGCGACATTTCATTTCATTATAATATTTTTGTTTCTATTAACCCTAAATATTAAAAAAATATCTATGAACAGTACAATATCATATAAGTTTAAAGAATTATTATATATATATATATATATATATATATATATATAGTATAAAAACATAAGATATGTTTTTATAGTAATAATTAACATAAATTTTACAGAGATGAACTAAAAGAACCTAAAATCCAGACACTTCATTCCTCACTTGTAGAGTCGCGGACTTCAACATCGCGGTTTATCTTTTTATCAGACCGAAGAAATGAATATTTAATAATCCTTTACCCTGAGTGAGAATAGAACCGACTACCGTTACGCTAAGAAGCAACGGCCTTATTTTTTTGATAATACTTAGTTTAAATAGGCAAAATTTAACTATAAATAAATGCTTAGGTAAAAAAATTGGTAGCTCCAGTCTCCCTACGCCTACATACCAACTCGTACATTCTCAGAGCTGTCAGAGCAAGCGTCGGTAATCAGAGATGATGGATGGGAGCGTATAGGATGCTTCGGCCAGCCTCTCACCGAACTAGTATATTCCTATAATACCTATCTATCCCTATATTCTATACTTAATATTATAAAGTGAAAGAGTTTGTTTGAACACTTTTATCTCAGGAACAGTTGGTTCAAATTGAAAACCCTTCTTTATTAGTCTATGTATCGAGGAAGGCTATACGTTGTTTTTCATTAACAATGATCATTACCCTGAAGAAGAAACAATGATGTGAACACAATGTACTCAAAACAAGACTTGTACGACTTCCGTTTTTCACATTAGAAATGAAATAAACGTCATAACATAAACGCGATGCAATTAATTTTTATTAAGCGGACGAAGTCGCATGTTGGATAATTTAATATATGTGTCTTAAATATTATAATTTTTAAAATAAGATAGGGTTTAAGTATTATATTTAATAAATATTAATATAAAAATAAAAGAACTGCGATAATTATGTTAATTGATATGTTTATGAAGGCGGAAAATAGAGAATGGAGTGTGACTAGCATAGGTAAGATGAGATTGGATTAGAAATAAAACTGTTGACTAATATATTAGACTCAAATAAAGCTGAGAGAAAAGTATACATATATTTAAAATATGGTTTATATTTTTCCTTTCCGGTTCTTGTTAGGCAAAGTACAGCGTTGACATTTGCTGCCTAAAGATGCCTAAAATAAATTATGTGATAGAAACAACTCTTACATGTCGGTTTAAATTACATCTTTATATATATAGTTATATGGAAACACATTATTTTAGCACTCTAATATATATATATATATATATATATATATATATACACCTTCTAAAAAATATTATTTTTACAATATTCATGTTTGAACGTAACAGTTAGAAAACAGACCTTTAATAAAATATACACCTCATCATTATATATTGAATCCTAATAGATAAATAAAAGAAATAAATGGATCATAGCTAGGTAATTTCTCTCTAAACTAAACTCTGTATTAAGAGATTCAAATCATAGCGCGTCCATTTTTTTTTACAGAACTTATATATATTATTTCTGAAGTCGGCGTGACATGGGCCACCGTTTTCACGTTCGATCGTTACTCGAGAGAGTTATATTAGATTATATTTCATTTATTTCATTTCCCCCAATTGCTCAAGTAGACGAGTTCCGCCACCTTTCCCGTTCCTCCTTCCTGTTCCTTCTGCCTAACCTGCTATACGGGATACACCGTGAAGCTGCTTTAATAACGTACCAATAATATATTATCATTCCAAACGCTCGCACAGAAAACCGTTAAATTGACTCAACGTAACAGACGGCAATCGAAAACAAAGCACGAAAATGATTGATGACAAAATAAAGAGGAGTAAATTAGGAAGTGCTGGGTGCTGGTGCCGGCGAGTTGAGCCAAATTGCTCTAACGCAAGTAAAACAATTCCGATCCATCATGTGGAGTGTGGACGCTTCTGAGAAAAAAGTGCGCGATTGATCTTAATTCAATGTGTCTCGTTAGGGTTGTTGAGTTAGTTATAGAAATATGCGTTTAGATATCTCTAGGTAAATGCAATGAGCTTGCACTATTGACACAGTATCTCCAACTCAGGCGAGAAGCGGAGAACTTAACGTCTTAACACTGTATTCTCTGTACCTACCGTGTCATGCGGGAAAAGCGTGAAGCTTTCTTGATATCTACATTTGTCTAAGTACGCCGCCACATTAACGTTAACACCCAAAACTCACATCATCCAAATAACGTATTCAAGTAATTTACATACGGGATCGTTTTAATCTGTCAATCTCACAGTCTACATGCAAACAGATAAATTTGTCCATCGGCGATCGTCTGCTTTTACAAATAGATTTATTCAAGCTTTAGAATATATACTTTACTGCCTTGCAATTGGGTTCATTTTGCTTTACTCGCGTTTAATGTCATGGCAACATTATTTCCTAGTGATATTTAAATTTTCGACCGTTTATTTCCTTTTTTATATAATCATGTTCTGCTTCTGAAGTAACAAATAGGGTTGTCAGGGCTTAATTATATATATTTTTATATAACAAAAAACATCCTTGGATATGGCTTAATATTTTCAAGAATTTTATAGATTGAACGTACCATAACCTGTAGTGTTTTCTACAGCCTCGTATAGTCCCCGCAAATAATGATGTAAGCAATTTTAAAGGCAAAAAAAAGTCGATGATAACATAGTGGTGAAATAAAAATAATTACAATAAATTATAATTGTTTTCACTGTACACACAGTGGTAACGAGTTAGAAGCCAGGCGAGCGATCTGTTCTCTTATTGATGATTCTTAGTTAAGCATAGTTCACCTCACCAATGTCACGAAGAATAGACAAGACAAAAAAAAAAGTTATATAACAAAAAAATTATATCAAATATTGATTTTCTCATAATAAATGTGACTGTTGACTTTAATACGAGTAAACAGACACGACGCATCTAGAAGGTTTCAAGTTTTTATCTTAGGAACTGCATTTCACTGTATTTTATCTAAGTGATAGGTTACTGTGAAACTAACATTACAGACTTTTCTATGTAACGACGCTTTCACTACTACTTTTCACATTTATTCACAATTGTCGCTAAGCCCTAATCAGTCGTCATTTGATAATAGATTTTGTAATTTCAACTTAATGATAGTTTTCTAAAGTCGCATTCCGCGTTTCGTGGCCGAGCGCCGAGCACCGCCGGATGTCACTATTTATAGTAGGTACTAACAGAGTTCGGCGGACGCGCGAGGTGTAATATTGCAAAGCTTACTTGTCTTGTTGCTGTCAAAGAACCATTTATGTAGAATTAACCATCCGAAACTTTTGTGCTTTCAGACTTAACTGTTCTATTTGGGATTCTTGCCAATTTTGTGGGTTAAAATGAATCGAATACATGTATTATACGAACATTTTAAAAGTTATACTATTTTACAATGTTAGTCTAGCATAGCTAGTCGGCACAAGCTAGCTAGTTTAAGCATACATTTGTTCAATTTTTTAAGCATAAATGCAGAATAGAGAGAAAATCGACTCAATATAATCGACTAAATAAAATATGTCAAATGTTACTATACAAAGTGCGAAATCAAAAACGTAACAAGGAAATGAGGCAGGTGTGATCGAGAACAGCTTACAAAGTCCCGTTAAAGTCCTATCGAAGGTCTCATATGAGCACCACCATAGTACTCGAGTAGAAGAATTCCTTAGGAAATGTATGCCAAGATCGTTGCACGTAGAAATTCCTACTTGTTTGGCTCACTCGGGGTATGTTTATGCAGTTTATATATTAGTAACCACTAGTTGATATATATGATGTAGATATAAGTACAGCTTGAACGAACCACAAATAAAAATATTTTTAATATACCTATACGTAAATATGCTAACGAGAAGGGCTCAAAATTAATTCGAGCAAAAGAAATAAATTTTCAATAATACATTTGCAAATGCATATGAAAAATTCCATCAAAATCGGCTTAGCAGGTTATCCGTGAAAGGATAGTCTAGCTTGCGTATAGCCGTTGTTATATTATCTGTTGGTCACTGACTAACTTGCGGGCTCCGAGCGTCTGTCAGACTATACATTGTACGCCGTACACGTCGTACCGGGTCTGGTCTGGTACTTTAACTAATACAAGTTGGACTGACTAATAGCTCTCAAACTAAAGACTAATAATTTTCAGGCCCTTTCAGTATTTTGTAAAAGGCAGGAAGAAACTATTGATAACATTTAACTAGCTTAACTTAGCTAACCTGCGGTTGTCGTGTGTCAGTGTCTTAACCCTGGGTTCCCAGGTTCCCCCTACCTACCCTGCTGAAGAATATAGCATGAAACTATATAAGAAATAGTATCTCTGACCGCACCTATACAGTAGGGTATACCGAAAGAATAACCGTGATGTCTTCCTTAATAAATATATTACTTACCTAATACAGTAACATTATTTCTATTCAGACTAGCAATCTAAGATGTGTATGTCTATCTAGTGTACCAAAGAAACCCTTCTGATTTAAATATTAATATAGATAAAATATGTAGGTGTGTAGATTGGCAAAGGATCTTTTTACTGCAATTTTATGCAATATTTTTCATTTATTGACTTTGACTCAAGCCGTGAATGATGCGGGTGCTTAATTCAATTGACAAGTGTTCGAATTGTTCTCACTTTGTTTTTAATTCCTCTTATGGGCAATGAAAAAATACGAATTTTTATAGATCATTTTTTTTTTGTAATTCCAGAACTGTAATTTTGATTCGTATAAGGATAACTACGATAAATGTCTGTCCAATCTACATAATGATATAAATGTATATATTTTTTTTAACCATCGTCGTATCTAGAAACCAGGATGACCCGAAAACACTTTTTTGTTGTTATCAGAGCGATTAAATGAATTCCTCTTCCCCCCACCCCCATTCCCCCGAGCAGGAATCGAGCCCAGTACCACCAATAAAGATCTAACTAACTTAACCCTGAAGGAATATTATTTATTCGTTTACTTACAACAACAAAACACTATAGCAGTTCCAATCAGATGCTTTCGAAGCAATGTGAATGTAGGACAATTTACAATTTAGTCAAATCCGATCGCTATTCACTGTAATCAAGAGTGTTTCAAGTCATCACTCGGGGAGTCCCGTTCAGGATTTACACTCAATTGCATCCATTTACCGACGTGAAGGGAAAATTATATACGTAGCTAGTACATATGTCGATGCATATGCGGCCTGCATACCATGATAGCCTTGTCGGTATAAAGTTACCATCAACATTAGAATTACATTTAGATTAACATTGAACGTGTTTTTTTGTTTCTTTACGCTGTATGCTGCACATAGCAGGGTAAGCATAGCCTAGATTTAATATAATCTACTCCACAAAAATCAATTTTTGTGTTGAGCGATGGAACTCAACGCCTCGCTTTGTTTTATTACCACAGCGAGGAAACGAAAATTATTTATATCTCCTACGGTGAATTGAACCCACAGCCGTCCCGTTTACGGCCAGACACTGTGAAACTGCGTCACGATATACTACGGTAATAGTAAAATCTGTAATTATGGTAATCCTTATCATAAATAATAATGATTGTATTACAACCGTCGTCCCTTTTACATTTATTGGTTTTCTACTTAATGAGTCAATGGACGTTAAGCCTATTCATAAGTCGGCATGTATTGGATTGGCACAAGTGAGCTCCAATTACTCAATAGGAAATAAAACACATTTTTAATTTGTTTTTAGTTTTTAAGCTGCAGCTAAAAAGCTTCACACTTTTCGCCGCATAATACGAGGCAGGGAACCGATTGCTGAGACATTTTGTCCTCCACTTAGCCTCACGCAGTATCCCGCACATAGCACGATACACAGAGGAAACCTGGGAACCTAGTGTTAAGACACTCCTTCAAATTAAGACTCTTTTGTTCTCCATTCCACGTCGAGTTCATGAGGCGTTGCATTTAGAGCGGTGGAAGCGCCACGCTTTGCCTCTTTACCAAAGTGAGAAAATATTAAATATTTCAATCTTCCGAGTGGAAATCGAACCCACAATTGTTGCGTTTATGGTCCCACATATGGCTTATGGTCTCAGTTGTCTTAAATAAAAATAAATAAATATTAGGATTTGTCAACGAGTAATATTTTTATTATTGAAGAGTGAAGGAAAATAGCTTAATAGTTTCAGCTACGCATATTTTTCACGTATTGCAGTTCACAAAGAAGTCGAAGAAGCTGGTGACAAAACACTACTCTCTCTTTCCTATTGCAATATTGCATAGGTGCGGTGGCGAAAACCCACGCTGCACTTTCATTTACTAGAATAAAAAAATATTGTAGACACGCTTTTATTAGGTCACTTATAACTATGTTACTTTGTAATAAAACTAGCAGACGCGCGCAGCTTGCTTATTTAGGGGTGAATTATAATAAACCACAAAACATGTGTTCAATGAAAGATTTTTAAGAGTCTAAATTTCAAATTTTATAAAAATCGGTGCTGATTTAAAGATTTTTCCATACAAACTTTCAACCCCTTATTTGCACCCTTAGGGGGTGAATTCTAGAAAACCATGAAACACATATTCAATTAAATATTTTTAAGAGTCCAAATTTCAAATTTTATAATAATCGGTGGCGTTTAAAGATTTAGACTTACCTCAGTCAGTGAGGACAAGTCCTTTTATATATATAGATGTAATAAAGTGAATCCGACCCATCATGAAACTCGGCAGTCATACTTACGTGTGTATATTAGAGCATTACAAATAATTTTAAATTATTTCAATAATTTGTATTATAATGGTAATCGGTTAGGTTACATTGATTTGATAATGAATTTAAATAATACTTAGAAAATTAAGTCAAAGTTCATAAATCAAATTAACATAATATAAAGCTTCACGCTCTTAGCCGAGCCGAGAGCCGAGAGAGAGGGAACTTAGAAATGTTGTATTAAGATATTCCGTTCCTATTAAGACTCTTCCGTTCCCCACTTTAAGCCATACAACGTCGCGTTCTGCCTCGTTATCACAACGAGAAAATATAAATATTAGATATCCTCAAATGGGAATCGAACCCACAAGCTGTCGCAATGACAGTCACCGCTCGTGCCGCTGTGTGATGACTGACCTCAAAGGATATTTGAGAAAAGAGAAAGAGGAGGAAAGGCATTTCCCATTGTACATCTTAAGATGTTAAACCCAAAAAAAGTTACGAGCTATGAATAGTAATATAATAATATCTACACTTCCTGCCTACACCCGTAACAGTCGTATCCAAAAGAAACTGTAATTGAAGTGTTCCTTTATTCATATAAAATACGTTTTCCATACAATGGTCACAATATTGTGATTAGAGAAGGCATTGTTACCGAACAATTGTATTATTTCGGGCATTTGAACCCGCTATCGACTTAATGTTAGGGGAGTTTACGCGCGTTCTTATTAAGACGTCATAGAAAGACGCACGCCATTCATGCCTCTGGAAAAAAATGTTTCATACAAAATTGACGTTATGATGCTTATTCGATGGATAATTTAAAATATAATATTTTTCACATTTTCACCCGCAGTATGCGGTGCAGTTTGCTTCATTAAGGATAAATATTTTTTTTTAGAAAACGTATAAAACTTGAAAGTAGCGGGACACAAACCCGCGCGTCTTAGACCAAGGTGCTCTACTTTAATTATTTTTTCTTACGATTATATAAATACCTTTAAAAATAAAATTGCAGGCTTTTAACGCAAGAATGCTTCCTCCATTCAACCTTTAAATCTTAATGCCAATTCTTGACGTGAGAAGTACCTCTACACTTGTACAACCATTTCACTAAAAAACTAGATTTGTCGGTTCCGTAGATTCATTGTTTTTATTTTTTTACTGTAAGCACATAAAGCGGAAATTAGGTATATTTGGCTCAGCAGCAGTGTTGTAGATCAATGGCAATGTTTGAAAATTACTTTAGATACTGTATTAGTTACAGAGTTTATATTTTTCTTGAAATCGATTTAAAATTATCTGAAGATTGTGAAGTAGTACTAATCGATTCTAAATACTAAAATTCTGAATATTATTCTTTTGAAAACAAATACACAGAGATATTTTTTACATCGAAATTACCGAACCACTATGAAATAAGCTAAATTTTATTTACGATCTTTGATTTCCACAATTTTCACATAATTTAAATGAAACTTTTAATCCCTATTATGCATGTATTTACAGTATTATACAATAAAGAAAACCTGACGTTTTGAACATTTGGCCATCTGTGACCTTGGTCACTGATAAAGTAAATTTTATTCTTTCCAAACCATAAAATCTCTTAAATGGAATTTAACCATAAGTTCATTGTGAACCTTTAAATGTATTTTTTGCGCTACATTAACTTACATTGCCGGTAACCGCCCCCTCGCGTCACGCCGCGTCACGTCGGGCGACAACTGGAGACATTGTTCCTTGTTCATACAATTCTGGATGTGTTTAATAGTAATTTGACGCCTTTTATTATTTTTAAGGACATTTAAAATGAGAGAGGAAATGGTTGTTGAGGTTTTGGCTTGTTGAATTTGAAGTATGTATTGTTTTATTAAATTACAAAAAAAATAGATTTAGTCGAAATTATTAATATGCTTAAACTATTTCACTTCATTGCTCATTATATTTCTGCTGTGGGTTGCGTGAATTATATGTAAAGTATTCCTATTTCGACTAAGAAGCTTGGTTTCATGCTTCAAGAGACCATATAGTCCAATGATTGATACCTCTACACGATCTCATAGATAAATGGTGTTTACAGATGGACAGACGGACCATAATGGTCCAGTTCTGCTTGTACCTTTTGAGGTACTAATTTCTGAAGACGACTGCTGTTTCTATAGTTGGATTCGCTAATCTCAAGATATAACGTTATAGACTCTTCTTCCTCCTGGCATTAACCCCGGCTATTGCCAGAGTCTGCTCTCCTACTCAACCTACTACACTTTGCACGGTCTTTTGCCTCCTCGGTAGTTAGACCATTGGCAGTCATGTCCTGCATCACGTCATCCAACCAGCGCTTCCTTGGGCGTCCGGAAGGTCTCACTCCAGGAACTGATATATCAAGGCACTTGCATCCGACATAGTTCTTAGGCCGGCGCGTAACGTGGCCACACCATCTAAAGCGACGCTCTTGGAGCTTATCCGCTACGGTCAGACCGCGTTACGCCGCACATCCACCTCAGCATCTTCATTTCCGTGACGTGAAGCTCCTGAGTGTGCCGAGATAGTGCTGGCCAACATTCACTGCCGTATAAAAGAACCGGTCGGATGATGCTCTTGTATATCAGCCCATTGAGCTTGGGCGGTATTCTGTGGTCGCAGACCACACCAGTGGCCTCCCGCCATTTGGCCCAGGCAGCGCTTATCCGGCCTTGGATATCATGATCGATGCTTCCAGACTCATGCATAACGGATCCAAGGTACCTGAACTTTTCCGAATTAACGGCTGGCTCAGGACCTATAAAGATCGTGCTCGAGTCCGGGCTCCCGCAGGCCATGTACTCACCCTGCCCGGCGCAATGATTGCCGACTGAGCCCGATCCCAAGCATCCTGAGCAGCCTCGGTGTTAGTCGAAAGATTGTGACTTTTCACCTCTGCCAGGAAGTTGATCTGCATCGGTCCATTCAGCTACCACCACTTGATCCGAGGCTTACGTTTCTCGGCCACTTTCTTCTTCGGAGTGACGTTAAAGTCCGTGACAAGAAGGCGATGTTGGGCCGTTAGGCTTTCGCCTGTAATGACCTTACAGTTAGTTACCCTGCCCATTTGACACCGTCTGGTCAACAAGTAGTCAATTTAATTTGAGTGGGACCCTCTCTTGTACGTGATAAGGTGTTGAGAATTCTTTTGGAAGAACGTATTGACGACGGCCACATTAGACGCAATACAGGTTCTCAGAATGTTTTCTCCCTCTGTATTGCGAAGACCGTGCCCAAAACCCCCGTGAACACGTTCATACGGCTCAGCAGCCTTACCGACGTGACCGTTCAAGTCCTTCCCAACTAAGACCACTTCGGTAGACAGTATGTCAAGTAGAACCCTTTCATACTGCTCCCAAAATGTCTCCTTCTCGGCTGCACTACATCCCGCCTGGGCATAGGCACTGATTAAGTTTGTGGTATCAGTACCCTCACCTGCATCAAGCGGTCGGAGCGACGGTCAACTTCAAGGAGCCCATTCTGAAGCTCTTCAGAAAGCACTACCGCTACACCGTTTCTACCCGAAGGTGACCCAGTGTATATAAGCCGGTAACCCTGTCCGATGTTACGGGACTTATTGCCCTTCCAGCGAGTTTCCTGGAGGAAAGCACACTGGACCCGACGTCTCATTAGTACATCTGCGAGTTATAAACTATAACGTTATAGACTATATAACGTTAATTATTTTGACGTAATACAAAGAGGGTAATCTGCGATCAGAATTACCTCGAACTCTTAGAATGTCACTCGTGTCATTTACAAATTATAGTTATTTTCATTTCACCACACTAACAAAGTCGCAAGTAAAAACTAATTGACGCTATAAAATCTATTTTAAGCTTTTAAACACACAACAAGCCACTTAATCAGCATGGAATCGAACTGAAACCTCCTGAAGTACCGAACAACTGAACCAAATTAAAGGTACTCGAATCAATTATATTATAAATACGACCATACAACGTATGCCGAGCTAATTATACGATTTGAGTACTTTATTTGCGAACAATTACTTACGCGGGGCTGTTGCAACGGCAATTAATATAAGTCAAGCATAATTTACGTCTCACTAAATTAACAGTCGGTGACGAAACGTTGTGGACGGATGTATGCGTGTATGACTCATTAAAGATTTTTGTTTAAAAAAAATATACATAATAATAAATCTGCTTTTAGATGGTTTTGCTAAGCGCGGAATAGGCTGAGAAATTCTAGTGTTAGGATACTCCACCGTTAATTGTTTTTTAGAAATCTTATATCACGTGTGTTTTCATTTTTTAAGTAGCTTCACGCGGTATCGCGCATATAGCAGGCTAGGCACAGAGAACCCAATGCTAAGAGCACATGACATATGTATATTTTATTTTATTTTGATCTTTTTAGAAAAAAAATTGTAACAAAATAAACGAGACAAACTTCCATAGTTTCCAGAAACTATGGAACTTTGTCTTCAAATAAATTTCACAATTCAAATCTTCAAATAAATTTCACAACTTAAATGTTCATTTTGTGTAAGCTTTTAAGGCACTAAAGCTCGTTCACATACATTTTAGGCAACTTAGATCTGAAAGACGCTTTTTGGAGGGTACTTACACGGTACGACCGGCTCAAGGATCCAAATCTAGGGTTAAATGTGTCAGTGTGGTAAGCTAGAAACTTTTACTTTAATAGGATTAAGGTGTTGGGATATGGCTCTCAGCATTATGCTCAAAAGTTATGAATTTTAAGCGAAATCATTTTAATGAAATATTTTAAAATATTTATTATTGTATCTTTTTTTAGCTAATTTTTTTTTGGAGCTATCAGGAAACACTCTCGCCTCGTCCATTGTCATCAACCTCTTCAGACATGGATGACCGGCTACAAATTAATGTATCTTAATATTTTTAATTCCCTCTTAGTACTAATACTGTAAAAAAACAATATGCATGTGTGTTCAGAAAGATATATGTATATATTGGTACGTAGCAGGACTAGAACCTGCGACTTTTGCAAGTAGTCCTAGTGCCGTTGCGATTTAGCTTTACGTCATTACTGAGCTATGACGAATTCTAATACGCTTGTTAAATAATATTTTATTGTTTACATAAACGTATGTTTAGGGATAAAATGAAAAACTTATACTACGACATATCTACATATTTTACTCTCACATTGACTTCAAATCTCGAGGACGAATGGAGGTACAATATTTGCATCAATTTGCATTATAATATAGATTAAAATAAAACTTAAATTACGTTTCCACAGCAAAGTGGGACAGAGTCCTTGCAATGCTAAGACAACCTACAGAAAAATGTGGTATTTGTTAATATCTGTATGGTAATATATTTTTATCTTTTGGTAAGATATTTTTGTCTTTTTTTACGATTCATCCAGATATAGCAGGGTAAACAGAGAGAATCCCCCGTCCACCCACCATCCAAATTTGTTGAACGGTGTAAACGACATGATATCCAAAAGCGGAGAAATGAAGATAATATAAGCCCTCGAGTGAGGATCAAACCTATAATTATTGCGAGTGTCAGTCGGTGACGCACTGTGCTGATCTCGCAAGATATTTCAACTTTCTGCTCATTTCAGAGATAATATAATTACCTTGATTCTTTAAACTTATACTCTGATAGATACAACGCTACTAATAGCAAGAATAATAAAAACAAGAAAATTTAAGATAAGGAACATTAATTGTTATTTATCACTAAAGAAAGAACAATGTTTAGCAAGTTAGTATAGTGGAACTTAAACTGGTGGGCATTTTGTCGGAAAAATTGAACATACTTGGACTCAAACCAACTGTGTCACAATGGCTTAACTAAATTAGTGGGTTCATAGGTAATACGCAAAGTACCTAAATATGGGATACCTCAAAAGGGATTATCCTTTATCCCGGCCATTAATTTGGCAACCAGCTAACGCATCTATCGGGGCTCCTTGCTAATGTGCGTTAAGCGATAAAATAAATTACGGTCCGCACCTACCCTCAGTAATCACTTCATGCCGCGTAAACTGAAACGATAGCTCGAATTCATCTTTATAATATTATTAATTTCTCTGTATTACAACATAATGAATTTGGTGTTTTATATTTAAACTACAATGCGGTTAACTAAGTTTGAATAACTCAGTTAGTTACTAAGACTTTGTGTTTCTAACTGGCGGAACTCAACGCCGCACTTTCCATTCCATTACAGCACAAAAATAATAGTTCATACAGTAAGTGCATAAGAAAATTATTAATTCCTCCAAATGGAACCGAACCCACAGCAATGACGCTTACAATCATACGCCTTTCTATTGTGTCAATATGGCACCAGATGGAACACGACGCCAGTCTACATGAAATATTTCAAAATTTAAGCGGCGCGTGGGGAACGGAGTGTCTTAACATTAGGTACCCTCTGCCTATCCTGATGTATATAGCAAGCAAACTAAAGTAATAATTAGTTTACGTTAAATAAAATACAAACATCCAAAGTTCCAGATGCTATGCTAATCTGATTAGTATTTAATTTTCATTGAGAACGTCTGCGTTGAACACTGTTAAAACAATATTCATCTACAACATAGAAAATTACAAGAATCGCTTGTAACTTGTTACTTTAGTTGTTATTAAAATATGCGCTAACTAAAATTGCGGTACGCTGTACGTGAAGTCGTTTCTTAATTACTAATAATGCTAAAATGGGAAAACTGTAGCTGATTTAATTATTTTGTTAACTATATAATAATATTAGTTATTGAGGTCATTGTAGCGCAGTAGATTAGAGAAACCACAGATATAGTGTGTTCGATATTTACTCGAGGCAATGAATATTTGTTGCTCTAAAGAATAAGTTCAGCGTTAACTTCAGCCTTTCTTCTGTGCGGAGAACGGAGTGTCCTGAAATAGCTCGCCTTATCTACCTGAGAAACAACATTGTGACAATTATTAAATATTACAATTATAACTTCTCATTCGAAATATTTCGAATTATAGCGATCGTAAAATAAATTCGTTACAAAGTTTGATAATTAATCAAAAACCTTTAATTTGATGTTGAAAAGTAAACATTTAAAATTTAATTTAAAATCAACTCTAATATAATATATGGCAAAGCAAGCTACGAAAACAAACATTCTTATTTATAAGATTATTTAATTTTTCATATGCATATTATGCTACATATTTTTTTAGCGTGTCTTTTTACAAAAAAACTTAGTGACCCGACACTACTTTCCGCCCCCAAACAGTCGTTAACATAATAATCATAGAATAATCTCAACTCTCAAGCGGAAATATTTTAAAAACTGCAATCGCACGTTGCACATAACTCGCTGCAAGTTGCTGCTAAACAGTAATTAGCTTTAACTATAATTAGCGCGAGTGGCGCTCACGAATTTATTAAATGACACTTAGCCAGTGCTTGTTAGCCTTTTAACATACGGGAAATTTTGCCAAAGTAGAGCCTGGCTGGGCTTAAACCTACGCTTAATCAAATTGAGAGGTTGCGCATCTCTGGATCATTTATGTTTTAATTTTAATTATAATTAAAACAGTTTTTGTTCTTGTAATGTTTGTATTCGTGTTTAAGTTTGAAAGTAAGTGTAGATACGAGCTCCGTTTGAGGCAATATTACTGGACTTTGTCCTGTCTAATTGTATTACCTTTATAAACTCGCTAATTGACGACTCGTATCAATATATGTTATCTGCCTTTTTCTAATATTTTTTCTTTATAAATGAATATCTATTAATCTCTATAAGTATATAATCATCATCATTTAAGGCGTTACAGCCGTTACAGGCGTTACGTTACAGCAGAATAATTTTCCAGTTTCTTCTATTGCTGGATTTTCTATGGCTCAAAGGTTTTGTTAAAGTCTGTCCATCCACCTGAGCTTTGTTCTGCCTCCGTCCATCGGACTTACCATACAACAAACCTTTAGAAGTTCTAGTTTCAGACGTCCAAGTGTGATGGTTCGGCGGAGGTTTCCCTGCCAAGTCCTTTCCTTTCATATAGAAGTTTTTTAGCTTCACGCTGTATTAATATATTGTATCCATTCAATAGACAAATCGCGGCATTGAGTTCCGCCGACACACATGTCTCGAAAGTGAGGAATAAAATTCTTGACACTAGGTTCCCGCAGCAGGGAACTGTGCCTTGCCTGAAGCATAAAAGAAGCTTTTCCTTATTTGCTTTTTAATGTAACACTGAATTAAAAATAGAATCAGTAACGCTATGCTAATTAATCAAAAACCTCATTCAATAGAAATGTAATTACATATGGACGATAAATGTCGGTCGGTGGGAGAAAATAAATAAAATAGTTTACGAGTTGTCAATGTTGAACGCCGCGCTGTGTGCAGCCAGGATGCGGTTAACGCGCGCGTAACGACCGCACTGGGACACACGAGCGGCAAGATTCAGTTATGTTATAATGGCAGCATAGCGTGTGACTGTAAAGGCAACGGGTTCAATTCTAACTAGGGGGAATAAATTATTTTCATTTTCTCTCTCTGGTAATAAGGCAACTGGTACTTAACCTACAGTGTTTAACCAACACTGGGCCGATGAAAATATTTATAATATAATTGAACCCACAATCGTCGCGTGAATAATCAAACATTTTCCAATTACAATGGTGTGTTGTATCAGAGTAAACAAAAGGAATCTAGTATTAAGATACTTCCAATTCGAGACATTGAGTAGCGGAACACTACGCCGCGCTTTGTCTCATTACCAAAAAATTTCATTACATTTATCTAACTTAACTATAAAACTTTCAATCTTTGTGTACATTTAAAGTAACGCGTGAATTTCACCACTCGCGCGCACACATACTCGTATAATTAGGAGCGAGTCAATAATAAAAACATGTAAACAGTAATTGATAGTCGCAGGATGTCGTAAACTCCGTTATGATCGTTAAACAGCCCACCGTGATTTAGTGGCGGGTCATATTCAGATTTTAAACAATTACCAATTTTATGGGTCTCCAGTCGCTACAAATGCCATTAAAGTGCAGTTACATTTAGCACAACTGTACTTTCTGTTAGAAAACTGATAAAAAAAACGAATGAAGCGATATTTGAACCTGCTTATTTCTGAAGATACATTTACATACATACATACACAAAATCAGCTTTGCGCTATAAACCGCACTCAGCAGGGTAGGCAGAGGGAACTTAGTGTTAAAATACTCCGTTCCCCACTTTCTGCCGAATTCTGGAGGAATTGCGTGTAGAGTGTCAGAACTCAACGCCGCACTTTCTCTCGACACCAGAGCGAAGAAATGGAAATATAAACGTAAATAAACATTTCACTTCCTCGAGTGGGGATCGAACCCAAAACCGTCGCATTACACTCACACCTCGCTTCGCTTTTTAACGCGGTTCAAATCCCAAGCTAAAACAACTAATATAATATTATTTTCTTTATTTAATACTCTAACGAATAATTTTCACAATATTAATGTAAATTTGATTGTTTCAGTTATGTACACCTTATGAACGACGTAATAGGTAAGCTTTTTTTCTAACAATAAATATGAAAACTGTTGTCTATTGTTTTATATTTATTTTGTCTAAGTTATTATATTTAATTATATTAAATTTAATTAAAAAGAACTCCGCATGGGGTTACTATAGCGCAGAGTGTCTAAGTATTCTGACGATAAGAACTGCGCTGGCGCTGCTTCGCAAACACGCTTGTGTCAACGGCCTCTTCAACTATAACAAACTCTTCAGCTATAACATTACTTATTTTACCACTTTATCGTGCTATAAATTTAAACCCATTATTAAAAACACATAAAATTATGAAGTATGTACTACAACTCATAATTAAACAAACCATTTCCGAGGCACGTCGCGCGCACTATCGGTAGCTGTGGCCTGTGAGTCCCACTCCTAGGCACCGCCGCGCCGCCTACAGAGTTGTTAACTCACTTATTACAGACACTTAATAATTACATGCGCCAAATCGGACTGACAGCTGTTTTGATTACTTTAATTGGCATTAAGGACATAAACTTGATATTGTTTTATGATTAAATATTGTAGCGAGGTCATAATAATTGTATTTGAATTACTTTCATACACCCTCTCTTCTTCACAAAGCGTGGGATTGTGTTCTGTGTTTATCAACATGCAATGTCTTGAAAAATGGGTGCGAAATGAGAAACAGGACGCCTTACGCTACCTCCACTGGCCCAAGTATGCAGGAAAACGAATCTAATAAGTAAATAGAAGTGCTTTAAAGCATAATTTTCATCGTCTATAAGTCATCCTATCCGTTCTTCCCATTATGTGATTGTAAAAACATACACAAAAGTATATAAATCAATCCACATATCTACCATATCTGTTTTCCTTTTAATCTATGTAAACGTAGGTATAGCAGTGCGCGGGCGCCGGCGTGGGACGAACAATGATCTGTCCACGCGAATTCTTATATGTTAATAACAGTCATTGTGAATGCTTATATACATATTTACTTATTAGCATAATTATTGTAAACAAAAGTTTTCTTAGCACCGTCATGACACACCTGTAATAAGAAAATTGAATCCCTCGGAATCGAAACCATAACCGACGCGCTTACTGTCACACTCTGTACTGCTGCGCTATGATAGCCTCTAAAATTAAACGATTCAACAAACAAATTCAGACAGTGCCAACATAAAAGCTAAATGACATATTCACTCGTCGCCGGTACAAAGTATTTTAAAACAGCAATTTGTATTTCTAATCATGATATCACCAAGTGCTTTCTATCTTCATTCAAACCATGCGCCGAGGGGACGTTTAAAACAGAATCGATTGCGAGACTTATCGATAAACATGCGCGTGCGCAGAATAAGGTAGCTTTTAGCATATAAAATTGCGTAAAAATGGCCGGATGGCGACGGAATGCTGGGGGATCACGACAGGATAATTGTTTATGGATTTACGTGTAATATATTATAAATTATTTAACACTGTTGAGGTTAGCAGGCGTCTGATTATAAAAGCGACAGTTGGAGCTTAGATTGCCAGTCGGGGGAATGATATTTTAGATTTTGTAATAACGAACGAACGAACGGTGTATTCTAGCACTAGGTGGCCTCTTAGTACCGCGTCATGTACGGTATACAGCCTTATGCTAAAACAAAAGGTCATCACAGCGCACTAGGACAGTGAGCCGCACCGGCCACTGTGCAAGTAGACATTCTGTTAATACATATTCGGATTTGAGCTTGAGGTCCTTTTGTTCTCATTGCCATTACTTCCTCAAAAGCTGACATTCAAGTAGGTACAAGCGGTAACACACCAAACATTATACTTTCAGATAACTTGCGTCAATAAATTATAATAATGTAAATATAGCTCATTGTCTTTTATGTACCACGTGGGAGGAACTTATGGAAGTAAAGACGAAACATTTTTCATTTAGTATGTTTGGTTTATATTTTTAAGTAAATTTGTATAAAACGTTTTGAAATAAAAGAAAGTAATATCGAAATATGACTGGAAGGTTTTCGTGGCGCAGTGATACGGCGACTGTTTATAAACGCGGTAGTAGTGGATTCGATCCTCACTTATAAGGAATATTACATTTAAATAATTTTTATATCCCTGCTAATTGTAATGCATAATTTAGACACTAAGCGCTGTCATTCGTTTGAGACCGACACTGACTGTGTAACTTAACTCTGCTTTACGCAAAAAGCGTACAATTAAAAATCTCATCATTAGACGATGCCTTTAGCTTAAAATCGAGTGGTTTACTAGTAGCCTCTAGTTTTAGTGTTCAGTTCCTAGCTTCATCATCAGACCAGTTCAAGGATAACATATTGTAGTGTCACCTAAGTTTCGTATGACATGATAATACAATAATTACAAAGGATCAATTTCAGATACTGAGTTTATATTACATAGGTAGTGTAGCAGTAGTAGTATATTGGTACAAATCGTATTAATACAGGCGTGTTAAAAAATGTAAAATACAATTTTTTGAGACAAAAACTGTGATACTTCAAAGAGATATGTACACTATTTTTTTATTTATATCAAACTATTTCTTTACCATTAGGTAATAATTATTTACTGGAATAGAGACTTAAAAAACTTAGAAACTTGAAATGCGGAAAGCCTACCTGATCAGGGTGTGCACTAAGAACGGATTTCTCAAATTTCCTACGGGAAGGGAAAAACGGGATTGTCTATCATACATCTTAAACTCCAAAGTTATATCCCCTTACAAAGTTGCGTTAAATGACTAGTTCAATTCTATAACCATCTGAACCCGACACTACGAGTATATTACAGTATAGTATAACTTGAGGCCGCGACATTACTTCATTCCGTGCAAACATTTCGCCGGAACAGGCAGCTGTGCAAGCGCTGTCACTCGCCATTAGACAGTGCCTCTGTTTACTTCGCTAGTGTAGGGCAGGGTTGATGAAATTATTATTTTCTGTATTTAAACGTAAAAATATATTATTTTTAGGCAAATGAGAGAATCGGGTCACAATCGGCAAAATTTTGGTTTGCGTTGCCAAATAGACGTTTTATTGAACCAGATCGGTCTGGTTATGAATTTTATTTTATGTTAACGCTACGCTATACTATTGATATCATAATTTCCTTGGCAGAGTCGAGTAGAGGGTTTACTAGTAGAGTCATTTAAAAATATTATTTGAATGTGACGTGATATATCTTAAGGTTTGCTTTTACCATTATATCCTTTAAATGGCTAAAGTACTCGTGTAATATTTTTTATTTGTTACACACTTAAATAGGAGATTGTCAACCCTAATATAATGCAGAAATATAATAATTCTAGTACATAGTGAAGTATAGTGTTTCGTCCATGCTGTTTGCCCGCTACCCTCTAATTGAACGCGACTCACTCGCCTCCGCCATTCACTACACTAAATGTAATAATTCACTTGGAATATGAACTAAAATATCTAAAACTTGCGGCTTCGCCTGCATTATTAAATGAAAATAACTAACAATTTTATTTAACAAATGACACATTTTAATTGCCCGAGGTTTTCCTGACCGGAGGTGCAGTAAGTAGCTTATATCGAAATTATTAATATAATGGTGATATAACATTCTTTTTTTTAACCCCCCACATAGCAGGGTACGAAGAGGGAACCTGGTATTAACGCCCTTTATTCTCCATTTTCCGCCGAATTCTGGAGGCATTAATGAATGCTGCACTTTGCCTCATACCAGATCGAAGAAATGAATATTAAATATTTTATTTTCACAAGTGTTGTCGCATGTTTGTGCCCCTGCGTTACGAATGTCGTCAATAATAATATTAAAACAATTAGTTCCTGAGATTAACATGTTCAACCAAAGAAAACACCTCAACTTTACACTTAACATAATACAATTAATAGCCTTTCTCTTAATATTTACGAGTAACTAGAAAGTTTCATTTCCAGATATCAACTTTTATTAGCTCGTTTGCCTAAATAGACTGGAATAAGCAAACTATTTAAATTTCATATTTCAGAAGATAATTTTATCTTCTTCTTCAAAATGCAGATTTCTTCTTCTGCAAATCCAAAATCTTTATCCAAAATGAAGATTTCAAAATGTTCAACGAGAACAGACAAAATAATGTAACTCTTTTATTATATCTACACTCTTTTATTATGTCTAAACATACATATATTTTTGACCTAAAAATTTTATAGAAATCTTTTTAGAACAGAATACAGTCGAGCTGGAATAATCTACGAAGTCGAACAAAGTCTATAGAAGTATAATACAATATGAGCAAGATTCAATAAAAATAACAAAAACGAAACAATGAAATTTTGAATATTTTTATAGAGTATCTGTCATAATTTTTTTATGCATTTCTCTTTCAACTAGACAAAAAGAAGCTACTGGCACATTTCTCTATTTTCTACTTTTCAGCTGTAAAAAAGTTTCCTATCTGAATTTACATATATGAGCTTAACCTTGAATTGAAAGGTATAAGTGGGTCATTTTCAGGTCCATAGATAATAAAAAAGTGTTTAAATATGTCATATATTTTATGTTATTTTAAAAAACATAATTTAAAAGAGATTTAAACTCAAGTCTAGTTGATCCATCACCGACGAGAAGAGACTACATACACCATGGACGTGTCCATCACGTAGCAGGGTGAGGCTAGCTAGCTAGCAAGCTACCAGTAGCGCCTAAGCCTTGAGACCTACGTGTAGATTGGATGGGCTCTTTTAAATGCTCGATGGTAAAGTGAGGTAATCATTTCTATACCTCCAAACTAAGGAAATATGAAAGTTATAAAGCAAGCTAAACTAATGTTTCCACAGCAGGCGTGTTGGTTTAGCTATTAAGGTAGCCGTTACCGATCTGAGCAGTCATCCCATAACAAACGTGAGTAGGCGGCTTTTGAAGGAACTACGCTTGAATGTGGAAGGATAACTGTTTTCTATATACATATTTTGTTTGTAACAATGTGAAGTGGTTCATAATTTATTTTAAATATATAATAATATATATATCATATTGAAGTTCTCGTTGTTAACAATTTTTAAAAATATCGCTTCATAGCTCATCAATTTCCTTTCAGAAGAGAGAATTATTTTTGGGGAACGGAGTGTCTTAAGTCTAAGTTAGGTGTGTCGACCCCGCTATGCGGGAAAGTAAGAAGCTAATTAAAATGAAAATAATAAAGTGTTCACGTTTTGGATAACTCTACATTCATATCGCTCTAATTAAGTCTGTAAGTTGAACGATAAGGAGGTTAGCACGCGACCTGTTGTTCCGCGAAATATGTCGCCTTTTCTTAAACAATATATTTATATTACTTATATTTGTTTTCGTTCATAAGTTGAACTGTTTTAGTAATTATTGTAAAATTAATAAATAACAGTGACTTATTATGAATTGAAGTATTTATTGAGGCCAGTGTGGCGCAGGGGCGCAGGGGCACAAGTGTGTGACGGTTATGGGTTCGATCTCCACTTGAGGAAATGAAATATTTATTTGAATTTTCTTCGCTCAGGCGACGCGGACGAGGCAACGCATTGCCTATCCTGCTGTGTGCGGGATACAGCGTGACAATAACTTAAATAAACAAGTTTATTACTTACGTAACAGTGTTTAAAGTGTACAATGTACAAAGTATGTCGTCGTCAAACACGTTTTACGACTTCCCCACTCACTACTTGACACGGATGACGGAAGTTTACATTTAATACGTAACTGCTACGTTTTAATTAGTTTAGATCTTTTATGATGGAATACAATTATTCGGGATTCATTTTATGTTTATGGTAATACGTGATTGTGGTAGTTTTGGTTTATATTAGCCCGTGTGTGTACGTACGTATTATACTTTACTAATCGAAATATTTAATATTTTCATTTTCGAACAGTGGAAAACAAAAGCGTATTAATGAGACCCGAATTTCTTAACAATAGGTTCTGTTATTGACACGAGGATCTCTATCTACCAATCTCAGCTACTACGAATATACCAATACAGATAAAAAATATTACTTTTTTATGATACCAACGTGTAAAAAATCAAGTACTTCCCTCGTCAAACCCCTGCATATCAATCAGCTCTTTCACAAAAATTAAATATTCCTCAATTTCACAAGCAAATAAATGGAACTCCGCTGCCATCAGATGCACAGTGCCATCGACGATGTTTCACTATTAGCTACTCAAATCGCGTTATCACATCGCCTAGGTGTCACTGTCGCGTACTAAAACGAAATTTTACACTCGAAAACATTTTTTATCGGCGTCACGAAGTATATTTCATTTGATAGAGCCTCTAGAGGTGTTAACGAACGCCGTAGAAGAGGCTCGTTAAAAAAGATAAAAAGGTACTACAATAATAATTCACCGTCATTTGCCAGCATTTTTTATATGGGCACAATGATGGGATGTGTCGCCCGCTGACACTCGTGGGGTTGTGTTAACCTTTTCTGATTTAATGAGTGATATTGTCTTCTGGCCGCCATTTTTGTAATGTTTAAATGGATATTACTCTCATTTGTTGTAATTGTTGTGTGGACTTGCATAAATAATAATGTTAAATATATGCGATTAATTCAGTTTAAGAGTTTCATTTAGAATGACTAATCAGTTGTTTATGTAGTTTGTAGGCGGAGGGACTTATTATAAATAAGGAAATACTCTGTTTTCTACATTAAAATTTACTTATTTAAAATTATTTAAATATTTTAGACATTGCGTGCTGAGTGGCGGAACTCGATGCGACTTTTTGTCTACTTACCAGAACGGGAATCGATCCACAACCATCGTGTTTATAATCAGACCAACAGATTATTCTTTTGGCTTTGATGCTTTAGATTTTTCTATTTAAATTTACATAACCATTTTAACACATTCCAATATTCGTCATGTTTCCTGTCAACCAAATGCTAGTGTATCCGTCACTGACTCACAGACTTACTCATTTATACTAAAAGTACTAAATGCAATAGAAACTCCATTCTAATATAAGATGCGGTGATCATTAGTTGTCAAGTGTATAAATAAAACATATTTTTTCTACTTACTACTTTTAAAATATAAGGAGGTGAAATGTATAACATATGTATGAATCTATTATATAAAGGCGAAAATTATTAGAAACTGGAGAACGGAGTGTTTTCTACTTTTCTGTGCCTATCCTGCTTACACTTACTTACTCGATGCGTCGATCAGACTCCTCAGCCTGTTGGAATCCATTGCATTGCATAGACTTTCTTCACAGTGCGCCAGAGCTCCCAGTCTTCCGCTTTACAACAACTTTCTTCAGGCTGTTAGTCTATCGAGGGAAAAGAGGGTGCCCTCCGCCACTGCTGCCGATCTCTGGTCTCCATTCAAAGACTCCAGGTCCTTAGACATACGTGTCCAGTCCATTGGCACTTGAAGGTAATAATCATGAAAGCGACATCGGCAGGTCCTCACTCGCCTTCTTTTCCGAATAAGTTTTTATCCCATTTTATCCTGTAAAGAGACTTCGAGGTATGCTCCATAGCATGCTAGGTGACTTTTAACTTGTAGACAAGACCGGCCGTCGCGTCGCGTCGTATATAATAGTGACCATATTTTCGCATACAATTGAATAACGTTATCTATCAATAATAATTAATTGAAACCAAACCAATGTGAAATATTTCTTTAGTTATGTTAATAACGTTTAAAATTAATTATTGTTACACAAAAATAATTACACGCAAATAATATTAGAAATAAAAAACCTTACACTCCTTAAACAACTAGAAGGCGCATTTTTTATAGTACCTCGATGTATGCGTTGTCTTACCTTAAATAAATAATTGATTATCTTTTTTGTTCTCATAACATGGTACTATTGGTATTTAGGGTTCCGTATTTCAAAAGTAAAAAAATAATTAAAATCAAACATCCAGGTCCAAGTCCCTTAGAGTATATAGTACAGAGTATAGAGGACAGCTTCTAAGTCAACATTCATAAAAAAGATATATTGTATGAAATTCGCCGTGCAATCAAAACCAATAAGGGTATCTCATGTTAACTTGAATTATGAAATTTGATGGGAGGCGGTAACTTACAGTACGGAAAATTAACAAAAATCCAAAAATAAACATTTTATTAGTGTATAAAAATATTTCATATAAAATATAAGCGTACAACCACAAAATAAATTTGTCACTTACGGTACGGAACCCTCAGTCGATGAGTTCGACTCACACTAAAGTGTTTTTTTTCTACTTATAAATAAACAGTGTCTAAAATCTACATAGGTACATCTCGTCTAAAGCATAACATCGTATGTTTAATTTAATGAGATATTTTTTTGCATCTACATAAATCAAAGTTCAAATGGCTATACTAGTTTCTATATGCGATTTTATTTTGATATTTTATTTTTAATTAGTAAATTAAATTTATTTTCTTGTGGCCATCTGACTTAACATGTGTTGGTTGTCGATACGATTCACAAGACAAGAACGACAAGATTATGAATAGAAAGTGGAGATCAGAGAGCCCTAACACTATATTCTCTTTGCCTACTCTGTTCAATATATGTCATATTTTATTAATTTAATTGGACGCATTTTAAATGGGCCCCCTAAAATCAAAGTAAGAATTAATGAATGTTGAGTCATCAGTCCGGACTTCTCTCCATCCGACACGGTGGGTAGTGAGACTAAGAAGCTTCCTCTGTTTTTTAACTGACTTCTGTAAGAAAATGAGGTTATCAATTCGACTGTAATTTTTTTTATTAAAAATTAAAAAATATATTTAACTGATGTATACAGAATGAAACAAAAACCTGATTAGAATAATATCTACAGTGCTCGTATCTACTTACATACAAGACGTCTCACAAGGTCACCTTGGACGCACATCCCACAGACAGATTGAATGACCAATTATATACAATATAAAATCAATAAACTAAATAGATTTGATTTATTATTCATAATTTTTTGTTCGTACTCAAAGTGAAGGTCAAACTTGTCTGTAAGAAAGTATAATATTTTATGCTAACAGGGTGCAGTAGAAAATGCGGATTGTACGTAGTTGAAAACTATTCGAATCCGCATCTACGACGTACAATTGACTCAAATAAACTGTTTTCTCTTTACTATGTACACACGGAAAACTTTAGGTACTTTTTCTAATATTAAGAATATCCTTTAGTTGATTTTACTTCTTTTGTTGGTTCATTTCAATAACTCAGAGATTTTTTCTAATAATATGTCTCCACTTATAATTCTTTTTGATTATTTAGACTTATATTTTCTTACTAATTCTATTGAAAACTGAAAATAATTTCATAAATATAATAAATACTCTTATAGTTCAAGCAGGCGTAGCCGCGTCCAGATCCACTAGTATAATATAATCTACTAACCCTCCTTAAATTGACACTTTTTTATAATTCGAGCTCATATTTACGCGTTCACCTCTTAAACTGTTTAATATTGGGAAAGTATATTGAGTTGTAGAATATATTTTGATTATTACGATTTTTCAGCTATAAAGGAAGTCCAGGTTTGTCAGTCGATGATACATTTAAAAGGCAGATGCAATACGGAGTGTATTTGTATGTAATGCTTAATGTTGCTAGTGACAGATTTACGTGGGATGAGTTTTTGCTTCTAACACGTGTACAGGATCTCGATATTACAAATATATTTTGTTTTTTATACACATTAGTAATATTATAGAGCTGGAGAGTTGGTTTGGTTGAACGCGCTAATCTCAGAAACTATTGGTTTGAATTAAAAAATATTTTTGTCTTAACTAGTTTATTTACCGAGGAAGACGAGTATCAGTATATAAATTTTACAAGACTCTTAGTTATTTCTATTTGACCTCGGGGCGAAGTCCTATGTAAAAGCTAGTACATTATTTATATACATTTATATATTATATATATATATTATATATTATAAATATAAATAGGACAAAAGTGTTGTTGAAATGGTTGATTATTTTGATTTGAATTTGAATTTATAGAAAGTTTTCCTATCCAAAAATTGTTTCGAACAATGTCTATGTATCAAAAAATGCTTTACTATATTTTTGATATATACTTACTAAGCATTATTTAACCACGTCAGAGAAACGGAAGTAATTTTCATAATTATTTTCAGTGCAAATCGAACACAGTCTCGTGCACCATAAAAAATTGCGCCATAAAATTTTTTTTTCCGTATTTTTATCATTCTAAATGTGTGAATAACGCCTTAAGATATTATAAAGTAATAACAATTTTGAAATTCTAATTTTCGATCATTAAAAAGCCCAAACAAACTAAAATGGCAAACATGCGCGGGCGCTTGTCCGTCGTTAAATATTTGGACAGCTTGATCGTTTTATTTGCACGGTGTTAGCAACCAGTGATTCAAGTTCATGATTTTTTATAGTTATCGTATATATTTTAGATTTAAGTGTAAAAATATAATAAATTCATAGGTAGGTAGGTATATGCAATTATATATCTACATGTTACCATAGTAAATTTTTTTCGATTTCAAAGTTATACATACATACATTTTTTTTCTGCATAGCGGGGACAAAGAACGAGCGTAATGTTACGATGCGTTCTCCACACACTGCCCTAGTTTTGAGCCATTTCATGTTGAGTGGTGAAACTCAACGCCGCGCTTAGTCTACCAGAATAGGGAAATGAAAATACTTAAAATATTCTCAAAATAGGGAATAATCTATCCCCCGAGAGGAAATTGAACCTGCAGCCAACACATTGTAGTCAGTCTGATGCTGCACTGTGTCACAACGGCTTCACCGAAGATTATCATATTTAAATACATATTTAACTTCACAACAACGACTGTAAGATGGAGAAAAAAGTACCTCGACACTATTTTCCTTATATTTTAATAACACTACTTATATAAGAGATATTTAAAAATGTATAATATCAATTTTTTCTCAGATTTATCTTACATTATGCGTCATAATATTTAAACAAAACTAAGATAAAAGTTTTCTCAGAAATATGACAACGGTCATGCGGACATATTTATTGATAGAATAACTCAAATATATTAAATTGTATTTTTATGTAAATTATAATTGATATATGATATATTTAGGCCCGTATTTATAAACCACTCTCAACTCTGAGATCAATCTTGAGATGCCTACATATTACAGTTAATGGCATATCAAGATGTTTTTTAAATATGAACTATAGTTATTATAAGTAAAGTAACAATATTTATCATAAATAACAAATATTACAGTAATTGATAACTTGTTGTTAGCTTCACTCTGTATCCCGCACATACCAGAGTTCGAAAATTCGAGACAACGAACATTGAGTAGCGGAAATCAACGCCGCAGTAGTAGGATAGTAGGGAAGTAGTGTAGGTAGGACGTCCAGCCCGTCCAAAGGGAACATATTCACGAGATATCATATTTAATAAAATGAAGATTTTTTTGTGCCAAATATATATTTTGGCACACGAAGCAAAACAAGCCGATATACGGCAGATCTTATACAAGATTCATAATAATATCGAGAATGGCTAGACTTCAGTTATAGAATGAATGTATTAGTATGAGAGTTACATTTGTTTACGTGTAAATATTGTAACTTGTAAGCAAATTACACGGCAAATTTGATAGTGAACAAAAGGAATGTCTGACATAAAAATTGAATTCATCAGGTGGTGATTTTTTTCATTCCGTACGGACATTTTGTTGGATTAATAAATGTCCAATCGTACGTGGATGTTTTTATTTAGGTTCGCGTTATATACCGCAAATAGTGGGATTGGCAGAGGGTACTTGGAAACATAGTGTTAAGACATTTCGTTCTAATTAAGACACTTCCATTCCGCACTTTCCGTCGAATTTTGGAGGCATAGCGTGGTAAGTGGCAAAATTCAACGCCACGATCCACTTGCCTCGGTACTTGAACGAAGAAATGAAAATATCAAATATTACATTCCCTCTAGTGGGAATTTAGTCCACAACCGTCGCATTCACAATCGCACGCTTGGCTCCCTGCGCCACGGTGGTTTATAAATAATAACGATTATAGAAGGTATAATAAACATTTACCCTATTCAGGATTTCATCTGGCACGTTCGCTATTACTAGAAATATTGACAGCTGCTGTTTCTACTGCCACTTAATATATAACAATTAAATAAAATTTGGCTATTATAATTCTATTTGTATATTTGTATTTATAATCTCTTATTTTTTAGGGTTCCGTATCTCAAATGGATAAAAAGAACCTCGTTCGTCTGTCACGACTATTTTTCTTAAGATCGCGTAAAGACATCAACTTGAAATCAACTGCGAATTTATGCACCGTTTTGCTGTATTTTGTGCAAAAATTGCCATGAATTTATTAATTACTATAGAAATAAAAGTGAAAATTTATGAGTACTTTCTGGAAAAAAACACTGCAGACTTATATTTGTAGTTAATTTCATATTTCATAGCAAACTTAAGTTTGTTAACTTTATTCAACATTTATTAACTTTATTTAATTAAAACCTGGAGGCTAATTTCCGTAGACCTACAATTATGAAATTCGGCTAGAAGAGACAACTTGCAGTACAAATAAGAAGTATTATAAGTTTCAGAACCCTTGCTGGGCGATTTCGACCCGTACTGGTTTTTTTGACTAAACGTCAAAATTATAACATTTCAAAACATAAAAGAAATGTACAAAAGTTTAAATTGTTCATCCCCTGATGATAACCTTTTGGAACGACTTTGTGAACGATGTCACTTTAAAATTTAATGCCTTATAAGCTTAATTTTTTATTTCGCTTCGCGCCTAAGGTACATAAGGTGGTATAAGATATTTTAACATTATTTATATATACGTTGTTGTTGTTTTTCGAATAACGGAGTGTCTTGGCACTAAGCTCGTCCAGCCTACCAGCTGAAGAAAATACCATATAGATACATACGCATACGCCATCTTGATAGGTGTTCTCACGAGGTAGTTGTAAAACAAAACCCATCTAACACTCTGGTGGTCTAACTACTTAACAAAAGTTTTTAAATTAACGATTCGGCCATTAAATATGAAAATGGATTAATTTTAATTGTTTCTATACGAGCCTACGTATAAATGTTCTAAACAGACCCTAAAATACTTTAGCCGAAATATCTTGAGGCTTTTTAAAGTATCATAAAAAAATTAAGATATATCGTAAAATGCAATTGGTGTAAGTTTATTTTTATTTTTAATTGTTTGCTAGCTTCACGCTGGATCCCGCATATAGGAAGGTAGGGTAGATAGGCAGAGCGTAGCCAGTGTTAAGACACCCCATTTCTCATTTTCTGCCCAATTTTAAAGATTATGTATGTTGGGTGGCAGAACCCAACGCCGCGCTAAGTCTACCAGAGAAATGAAAATTAATTATATCGTATATAATAAAACTACTACAAAGTAATTAACTAAACAAATATTTAAACAGTAAACAAACAAGTTAATAATTTATCAGTGACATATTTTAAATGTAAATGCTCTACCGAGTTAGCGAAAGCGGGGATAAGTTGGGACAGCGGTTAAGATAATTTGGATGATAACAGCTATCCCGAAGCTTACACTCGAATAGACAAATACGTAGATGTGCCTTTTTAAGAAGGTTTTTTTGAGGCTGTGGGACAGCAACTAAAATCGAGATAGCTGTAGATTCGGTCCGAAATCTGTGTAGTTATTTCTTTCATAGCAGGGTAGACAGATATAAATATTAGTCCAAGGAAATTCCGTTCTCCGCTTATCGCCCGAAATCAAGACATTACATCAGAACAACTCAACGGCACACGATGTTTTTTTAGAACAGGAAACGGAAAATAAAATTTCCAAACAAGTAGGAATATTTATACCCACTTAGTAACCCTTGTCTTACAAATTTTAATAAAATTTATTACTTAATACAGCATAAGATATAAATGTATAAAAACAGTCTCTCTCAATCAATTTTCTACTCTAGTAGACAAAGGGCAGCGTAAGTTGCATTTCTACACAATAAATATACTTTGCCGTCTAAACCCCGTTATCAGTCAGGGAGCATCGGGTCACAAGTCCGCGGGGGACGCATTAAGATGGATGATAAGACTCTGACCGACTGAGCTGCCACTGTCGACTGGACTTCAACACTTTTCTCTTATATATGAACATTTTGTTTGGACATTACAACCTTTTTGTTTTCAACATGCATAGAGATTTGTTGAGTTTTCTTATAGTTTTATAATATGTTCAGATATATTTATGGTTATTACGTATAATGTGCCTAAACAGTGCCATTTGAATATAGGAATTAATAAATTAAAACTTCATTATTCATGTCTCTGAGTGCAGCTTATAAACATGAACTTTTACGCATATTATTTTTTTAAGTTCACGCTGTATCCCGCATATAGTGGGGGTGGCAGAGAGAACCCAGTGACAAGATTCCGTTCTCCACTTTCCGCCTGATTTCTGAGACTTAGCGTGCTAAGTAAGACTTACAGACAGAGCTCAACGTACTCGTATTAACACTCAGACGTTGTGACGCTGTCCCACCACGGCATTTCTTCCTCATTACTAAAGCCATATTTAAATTCATATAACAATGACTATTTCGAAACAGTCTTAATGTTTAAATATTGATAGTCGCAAGTTAGGCGATGTAATCTATTCAATTCCAGTTAAGATACCATCGCCTAATACGTAAGCTTATTGTGGAAACCGTTTGTATCAGATTGTGATAAGTCATCTACGAGTACTTAACAAATATTATGCGTATTTTAAAACCGTTCTTGTATTATGCTACGACATATTTTTTTTTGTATTTATCGATTATGAAAATAAAAGAAAGTATAAAAATATATTGAGTGTAAAAATAAACATCACTTAAGATATATGGTGATAGACCAAGTTCGGCGTTGAGTTCCACCACTCAAAACGTAATGTTTCGAGAACTGTGAATGCGTGGTGGATTAAAGAATACTAGAAGTTTAAAAATGAAAACTAATTCCACAAATTATACTTATATACGTACGAAACTTGTATATGAATAAAAGGCAAAATACTAAAAAGGGAAAATACTAAAACTATAAAGTTTGAAATTAATTGGTAAACAAAGTTCGAGGAAGTGGGCCAATTATGTAAAATCTACATCCTATATTTTGGCGACGAGCCAGCGCTCGCCGCCATTTCGTGAACAATACGACGCCATCTTGCTGTGCCATTGTACGCAGAAAATGAGACCGGATGTTTGGTTCTAACGCCAAATTACTATTTGAAACATTAAATGCTTGTACATTTTTTATATTAGAATTAAAATAATTTGTAGAAGCTTTTTATTTATATTCTTAAAATTATATTTATACATGAACCAACACTTTTAAGCACATTTACTTTCTTTTGCTGTGTCAAAATGAATGTTGTAAAGTGAATTAAATTCATGTACGTTTTTTTTTTGTAAAAATAAATAACAAAAATTTATACGATTGATTTCTTCTATGGGAAATAATTAAAATGTTCAAGATACTCTATTTTAAATGAAAATCTCTTATCGAATTAATCCCGTAATTCTTGTATTGTACGGGTTCGTCATTGGAAGCCCAACGCAACGAACAATTCGTCATTGTGGGAAACCCGGCGTTTCGAAAACTTTACAGTAGTCTGTGATCACGAGTGGCATCCCTCTGTCAGTTATTATATTAAACCACAGACACAATTATTATATTAAACCACTGCCAACGATTACTTAATTGTCTTGGATTCTTGGTAAAAGAGCTGGCTGGATCTTGCAACCCGGTTTGATGGATTTGGACCTCCTCGCGGATCATTTCTAAGAATGTGGGGCTTACCAAACCTGGTGTAATGGTTTGTAAGATACATTCAGTCTTATTTTTCCAACAATTTCGAGTTATTGAGTGTTGAATGAGGAAATTCATTATAACATCTTATTTTTCATCAATGAAATAGCAATAATTTAACAATGATCGAACCCACAAGAGACGTGTATACAAGCCAATCCTGTGCTACAACTGTTGTAAAAAGCTGATTAAAAAACAAATAAACATGGAGCAGCCCTACAATACATTAGTATATTCATAAAACGAAACGTACTAATTATCGTGCCATAAATAGAAGGTAACTAAACACCAACGATTGTTGAGCGCTAGTGGGTAACGCATTAACTCCGAAAATGTGTTTATTAGTGACTTCGACTCTACGTATTTCTGTTCTGTATTGAGTTACACGGTATTTTTGGGCTGATGTTGGGTGAGATATATATAAGACATAATTAAGAAGCATAGGATTTTCAGTAGTATAGAAATAACTTACTAGTAGGTATACAAGAAAATTAATGATTAAAAAGTCGAAACTTTTTATTTATTTCACGGATGTTTCTTTTTTTGTGGAATAAGCAGAAAAAGTAGAAATAAAATTTTCTATATCCTCAGTATTCCGAGTTTGAGAATTTAATTTTAATATATTCCGTTTCTTAATTTTCACTTAATTTTCTAGACAGTGTGTTGTGAAGTGGAAGACAACGCCCCGCTTTGTCTTATTACCACAGCAAGGAAATAAAAGTAATTGGTTTCTCTGAATAGGAATCGAACCTACAATCGTCACTTTTACAGCCAGATTTTGTGCTATTGTGACCTCTTTATATTGCTTTCTTGTTCACACTTCTTTATTATTGTTTTTTTTCTTTTATCTTCTACAGACCGGTCTTTCTGTCTGTTAAATATAAAGCTAGAAATAAATAAATTCAATCCCGGTGTTCCGATCAGTATTAAATTACAAAACGACATTAGCACGCATTACTCAACGCAAGGGTCCTGATTGAGTGATTCCGTCTGTCAGTGTTATTGTTATTAATTATATATTTATTGGTCTCCACACTAATTTTGATGCTATAACAGTTGTTGGTAAGAGCGACTTAAAGGAATATTTTATAATTCTATATAGGATCAATCCTCTTTTTAGCTTCATTTTCTAGAGAAAATAACCGGGATAGATCCCGCCCTTAGCCGGTAGGCAGAGAAAAAAGTCTTAACACTAAGTTCTCTCTGTCTACACTGTTACATACGCGATATAATTTGAAGAGAAAAAGGCTGTTGTCTTCTTGTTCCAATAAGTGATATTGTTAACATAACGTTATTATTAAAAGTAGAAATATATTATAGGTACTCGTATAGTGATTCAAATCGCACAGAATAAATTAATATAAATAGCTCTAAAACAAGTTTCGAGGACATAAAGTTATAAAATCTTTTGTCGCTACTGTATTGTATACTTGACCTTTATTTACTAAACATATTTGCTATAATTATAATAGTTATTCAAATTCAAATTCAAAATATTCTTTATTCAAATAAACTATTAAAAGCACTTTTGAATCGTCGAATGTACATGTCAACAAAAAGCTACCACCGGTTCGGAAGGCAGTTCTGCTGAGAAGAGCCGGCAAGAAACTCAACAGTTGCTCTTTTCAAAATCAATTATATATTTTACTATTACATTAGCTGGCAGCTATCCTGCCTGACATTCAAAAGACATTAATTCCATACATGTTTATCCTCTAAATATTCTTGAATCCATACCTATATTATAAATTCGAAAGTAACTCTGTCTGTCTGTCTGTCTTTTACGCAATCAGGCACAAACCGCTAATTTAATTGTCATAAAATACTCATATAGAGATACTTGAGGGTACCGGGATGAACCTATGTTCATCCTATGATACTTTACAAAAAGTATCCTATGATACTTTTTTTTTCCTCATATTTGTAATATTTTCGATATATACCAATATATTAAAATAATTAATTTGACATGCAATTTATTCCGCCATGTTAATAACAATGGTCGCTACGCGTTGCTAAGCAACGGCTTGCAAAGTTTGTTGTTTTAAGAAAACGTCACCCAAAGTGAGTTTGCTTAATGCAGACATGGCGCGCGCCGATATAGATTTGTATACATTAACAAAAATTAGATGATTTCTATAATTTGATATTCATCCTTATGAAAATAAATATAATAGTCACTTTTAGCATTTCATCTAGATGGAAATTATNAAAATATATCTATAAGTAGATATTTTAAGAAAAATAAAATACAAAAACCGAAACATAAATAAGCGTTTTATTACTACATTAACATATTCTCTAAATAATATGAAACATATTTATAAATTATTATAAAAGTCCGTAGTTCCATTAAATAAATATCGCGAACATCAAACGTATTGATAATATTCTATTTTCATAACACGTTTTTTTATATAATAAATTAATTTTTAACATAAAGAAAAACCGATTTGTAACAACTAACTAAAAAGTGAAAAATAATTTTACAATGGTTTTATATTTTTGAAGTCGGTGTCAAGTAAAACAAAGAGGCTTAGTAATTACATATTGTAGTAAGGTTATTGTAGCATTAGCTTGACACCGACTTCAAAATTATAAAATCTTTGTAAAATTAATAATCTTTTTAGTTCGTTGTTAGAAGTCGGTTTTTCTTTTTGTTAAAAATTAATTTATTTTACGATTTTAAGTGATGGGTAGATCTTATATGATGCTTCTTAAACGAGTGGTGCTGGTGGTGGTAGTGGTTGTCAACGAGTGGTTGTGGTTGTCCTATGTAAAACTTCATTTAATTAGGTATTATTCTTGTGCAAAGTAACATTTTGGTATATTGACAAGAACATACATAAAAAATATTCGAGAGAATTGGGAATCTCCCTTTTTCGAAGTTGGTTTAAATTGAGAACATCCTCTTTTTTGAGGTTCGTTGAAAAGAAATGCAACGATCAGGAATCTCACTTCTGACATCAATTTAAAAAGTTTTTGCTTGTAACTATTATAGTATAATTATTTTTTTACCAAAAAAAAACAAACTTTCTCAATTTTGAACCTAACCAGACTTTCACCAAATTATGTATCCTTTCAAACAAAAAAAGAATCAACTAAATCGGTTGGCGCGACATTCAGTTATTTGTCTATTTGTCGCGCACATACCTAATGCAAATTTAAGACTTATGTGATTTTCTCGTAGATACCATTGTCAGACATGGACCAAAAAAGGTCCCATTTTTTTTCGGAAAGCACTACCTTCCAAATAAAAAAAAATATCCAAATCGGTGTACCCAGTCAAAAGTTATGAGGTAACAAACATTAAAAAAAAATACAGTCGAATTGATAACCTCCTTTTCTTAGAGAAGTCGGTTAAAAATAACCAAGAAGGCCACTAGCGGCTCCCACGCGGTTTCGCCCGCTTGACCAATACGACTATTTATTTAAGTAGCATTTAGGTATTTAAGGAATAGTTTAATAATGAGTTCATTAATTTAGTATGTACTGTTGATAAAAAGTAGCCTAAGTGTTGCTCCACAACCTACAACTGTCTCGGAAAGATACCCTTTATCTTGTATCCTTGATATAAAAATCCGTTTAGCTATTCCACAGATTATATCGGACTTACAGAAATACGGACAGACAGACAAAAATTTTAAAATTGTTTGATAACGTTTTGGTATTGTGTTATCATATAATACATGAATTTAAAAAAACACAGTGATTTAGAAATCACGGACAGACACTTCAATTTTATTTACACGTAGACATATGATACATGTTATATTTTTATTAATAGAGTGTATTTATGATAATTTCATTGTAGGATATACCTACACGAGTATCAGACGATATCAATAGTGGTGATGACAAATGTCCCCTCGAAAAGACTCCATTGAATTGTCCATTACTTATGATTAAAAGGTAATTTATATTCTGAATGTTATCATATATTATTGTTATGTTAGAAAATATATTTGGGCACTAGCGCGTCGTAGCGCAGCTATCTCTAAACGTGGTGGTTCAGCGTTCAAGATCCCACTGAGAGGATTTAACCTTGAACCTTCGAGCCTACTATTAAAACAGTACGTTCCCCACTTTCCGCTGAGTTCTGGAAGCATTGCGTGTTGATTGACTCGTTACCAGAGCGAAGACATGGATACGAAGTCAGAATTAGATTTCAGACAGGAACGCCACAAATAAAGAATGAAGTATAGGATTCTGTATTTCGTGGGTTTTAAAAAAAGTCAATAACAGATAATATATTGTATTTATGCTTATTTATCATTATTTAATGATAAATTCCAAGTGTCATTCCAAAACCTTGAAAACAATTGTAACCAAATACAAAATTGACTTAAGCATTGACATTTTCTAAATAGTTTTCGTATGAAACAAATGGTTGCCCGTGGTCTGTCCGGTAACTTGAGACGGCACTAGAGATAAGATCGCCACCCAACGAGATGCAGGTGTCTAAATGCCCTTTGCCTATTATATTGCAATATGAATAATATCTACCGAATAGTTTGGCGGTGTCGTATGGTAGCGTCGTCGATGGTTATGGGTTCGTTATCTACACGTGGGAATGATTGTATTTAATTTATTTTTATATTCTCACTCTGGTAGTCAAAGCGCGGCGTTGAGCAACGAAACGTGCCATGTCTTAGATATTGGGTGGAGGGTGAGTTAAGTGCCTTAACACTAGGATCCCACTGCCCGCCTTGCTATGCAGAAAAAAACAAATTGCGTTTTGTTGACTATCCAGATCACAATGTCTCAAAAACAGATGAAATATAAGAAAGGCTTTTCACTTTAAACATGACGAAAAACAATATGACGACATACAGCCTTTTTGATACTCTTTTCTTCATATTCAATAAACCCAAAGTAAGGAAGCTCTTATTAAAAAAAACTATGACGAAATAAGAAATTACATTATAAAAAAATGTCTGAAATAAATATATCGTCATATTAACATTCTAATAGGCCGTGTGTTACTTTAGTTTATCTGTAATGATTTAAATCATCAAAGGAACACCGATTCTATCTGAATATTTTGATGCTTAATTTAATAAGTCGTTAATTTTATTTTTTTTAACTTCCAAGCTGTATCTCTCACATATTAAAACAGTAGTTGGCTGTGGGAATCTCATATTAAAACACCTTCAGTTCCCCAATTTCCGTCCAATTTTCAGGACTAATAGTGTTGAGTGGTGGAACTTAACATTGTGCCGGTGCGTGACGACCGCTTACGATAAATAGGTATAAGGTTTAATTTTTAATAATGGCCGACGCCTTTATTTGTAAATCGACAAAAAGTGAAGCTTAAGCTTTCTCTTTCGTGTACTGTCACATATATATAAAAGGAAAAAATACAAAAACAAAAACCAACCTCACGATCATCACTCAGCAAACTGCACCAATTTTTTTTTTACTTCACGCTGTTCCTTCACATCGCTTGGTAGAGGAGAACTTCGCAGAGGGAACTTGAGAACCTAATGTTAAGGCACTCCGTCCCCTTTCAGACACTTGCGTTCTCCACTTTCCACCGAATTCTAGAGGTATTGGGTATGAATTGGCGGAACTCAACGCCGCGCTTTTCCCTAATTACGGTCATCGCCTCAACCAAATAACTTATAAAACTTTATTTTCAAAGTATCTAAGCAATGCAAAGCAAACTCAAAGTCGCCAATTAACAAACAGCAGTTTTAAGTAATTTTAAGTAAGCAATTAACAGTTTTTGTGATATTTTTCCATTAATGAGCTCAGTTCAAAGGATCGCTAGTGGAGGTAGAGTCGCCATGCTCGCTGCCGCACCGCCGCACTGCCGACGCGGAGATTACCATGACGAGATGAGATGCGTTTTGCATTCTATTGGAATTGAAATAGGCTATTTTACAAAGGGTATACCTACGCGTGTAGAGATGTTTGAAGCAGATATTGCTTTGTTTCGTCGTTTCTCTTGGGAAGTTTATAAGAAATGTATAGGTGGGTGGTTAGAATTGTTCCATGTTTCTGAGGCTATTACGGCATCGATCAACATCTGACCTGAAGCGCGATGCTCTTAGGTATGATCTCCACTCAAAAACTAACACAAAATTTTTAACGACATTAAGTTTTGCACCGCTCAAACAACACGCAATATATCGAAAATTGAACTGACAGTGTTTTTATTGGGAACAAATTGTTTAATTGTTTTAACAATAGATTCCTACCCCTTGCTTGGTATATGCGTGATACAGCTGGAACGTTACCAGGCTTCCAGGAACAACTAAAACAGAAAGTCCTCGTATCCCACAAAATATAGAATCGTACAGCATCTACACACGCATCAAATCGTAAGACGGTACGAGAGTGTATTAACGAGGATATTAATGAGGCCAGGCCGTTAATTACAGGAGCCTTTCAGATTTATTTCGCACTCCACACACCTACCCGCTACCCGCCTGCCGCCGCGTGGCTCTAATAAAGTGTGATAGCGCAAATTGTCTACGGATGCTGTGAATTAGTTAGTAAATTAGAAAACGAATAAATGATTTCAAAGATTTTCTTTTATAGTTTCACGCTATATCCTGCATATATCAGGATAGGCAGAGGGAACCAAGAGTTAAGACTTATTTTAGTTGAGTGGCCGAAAATAATACCAGGCTTTGTTTATATTCTTATATATCCTCCCCATTTTACGAAAACTGTGCAGACGGAAAAGTATGAAATTTGTCTAACTGTAAATGTGCCAAATTTCATAGTTGGCGAATGCTTATATTTCTTTTAAATAATTAATATAAAATGCACTAACTTCATAAAATAAATACATAATACCATATATTTAACAACACACACTTTTCTATAAAGTGACAATGGCATATAAGTTTCTCAGCAGGTATACTCGTAAGGTAGGTATGTAAAACATTGTTTAGCCACATGCTTCAACGTTCACAAGGCTTTAAACATAATAGTTGATAATAAGACAATAGTTATAATGGCTTTGTTTATTTTCTCAGCTAAACTGCATTGTAGAGGCAGCCACTGACTGTGACCGAAATCCGAACCCGATTTTTATTAACACGTAATGTCTCGAATTCGCTCAGATAGCGGGAAACAGAATGTCTGAATACTAGATTCTCTCTGCTTACCCTGTTACACGCGGGATAGAGCGTGAAGCGATACTTCATATTTATTTTTTAATGTTATACAGATTACATCACAGCCACACTCAATATTCAGATCCATTGTATACATAACAATATGTAAACTATATCCTAGATTTCGACATCCTGACAAATAATTAGAACTAACCCTTTACCGTACAAGGGATTAAACTCCTTACCACCTACGAACTAACGATCAATTTCGCGTAAGCGTATTATTTAATAATACATCTAAACAAATGAAAATTGACTCTATTTCAATATTATTAAGGCTTAACTTAGATAATGCAAATTTATGTCTTAATATGGTAATTCCTGGTGACGGTATTAGTTCGTAATCAGCTAATTTAATCGTGGCGAAATGTACCGACAGCAATTTAGGTAACTATCGAAGCTTATGACTAACGTGGACTAGACGAGGGTATTAGATTCATACTGCGGTGGCTTACAACTACAATAGTTGTATTGGTAATACGTAATAAGGAGTGAAAAATTACTCTGTCCTTCAATTTACCTCTACAGAACTATATTGAGACAGTTCTTGTATGTGCGATGGTTGAGGATTCAATCACGTTCGGGGGGAAAGTGATATTGCAATAATTTTATTAATTTCAGTTTGGGTAAGTAAAGGGTTGTGAGGATATTGCTAAACAAAAAAGTATTATAGCCTTAAATAGATTTTAATTTCTATTTTTCATCTTTTTTATGATATAAGAAGATAGTAACAAATCAAAAAGTAATAAATTTGCAATAAGAGTACGAATAATTGTATGTGTAGCCAAAATAAATGTATACGAGACCGTTGCGGGCGCCAGCGGCGATAAGATAACTAATGTCGAACATCAACCAAAAGTGATGGTTGCCAAAGTATTATTTAATATTTTTCTATTTTACCTAAACGTGTAAATAACGGGGTATCCTGCATATAACGGGAAAGGCAGAAGGAACTTAGGAACCTAGTATGAAGATACTCCGTTTCCATTAAAACACTTCTGTTCTTTACTTTGTAATAAAAAAATATTTACGCTTCTTAAAACTCGTACCTTTATCACAAATTCGTAAGCGTAATTACGTAAGTATACTCTATAATAAAAGTTTAGATAATTGTATAATTTTGAGTTAAAAAATTCTATCACGTTATTATTTCTTTCTCATCTTCTTAAAAGTGACGTTCATTTCAAAATTGCTATTCGCACAGATTATAAAAAAAATAAAATTATGTTTCTTTTTCTATTCATTCCTGTTTATTCTATTTTGCGTTTTAAAATGTCACCATGGTGGTATAATAAAGTTGTAATGACTAAAAAAAATTAAGCCTACTCACAGAACACAACTATCTTTTATTAAGTATTAAAATATTTATAAATAATTATAAAGAAATAGTTTAACAACCGAGTGAACTCGCGATAACGGAAGGTTAATTTGTGAATAAATCTCATTGAGTGCCCGTAACCTCTAGATAGTGGGCATAATTAATATTTATAATTCCATATTAAATGATAAACATTTGCAATTTCGCAGAAAACAGTTCTATAAACATCTTTAAAAGAATAATATAAATATAAAACATTGATAACATTATAAACTAGCCCGTGTGGTCAAATGTGAATAGGTAAGAGTTGTGTATGACATGACACAACCTAAGTGCCCAAGGTAGCTCTGGTCGCAGAGTTGATTGCATCGTATTTCTATAGTTTTCTAATAAATGGACTTACCAAAACACAAAAAAAAATCAATTCGAATTCCTAAGATTAGCGCATCTTACAAATTCTCTAAAAGAAGACGTTATTCTATCCTACACTTCAAAATTTATCATTTCCGTATAGACAACTAATTAAACCCCCCCAATCAAATCACACCCCAAACACTGATTTCTAATCACCGATAACCAAACGCTCATAACAAATGATAATTGCGAACCAAAATTTGCCTTTTCATTAGACATTTCAATCAATTCTCTGGCATCCCAGGCTCCAGGCACCAGGCCCCAGCTCCACAAAGCGGTCACTCGTTCTGATCGATGTATTGCCCCATTTTCATTTGACTGTAGAAGTATTGTTTCTATGGTTACTTGGTCGGTTTTACCTTTTGTTTTCTGTTTACGCATGGTGCAGGTTTTTGGAGTAGGCTGATGGGTGGATGGATTAGGAGGGTAGTGATAAGTCGTGGTTTTCAATTTTTACTATAAACCATGAATAGTAGTTTTGCTGTAGAAACAGAAACACTGTCCCCGATGCAAGTAAAATTATAGTTTCGTTAGCTAAAGTGCATTAACATTATTTATAAGTGGACACATGTTTAAATACGCCAGTTATCTCTAACATATAATAGTATTTAACTATTTATCATTTGACATAATGTCACCCAGTGGCTCTAATTTGGTTTCAAACGGAGACCAGAGGGGCTTAGAAAGGTATTTGTTCCTTCGTGTGATTTCCATACATTGTGACATAGGCGAGGTGTTTTGGTGCTCCTCTGGCACGCTCGGAACGCCATAATAAAAGAACAGAACAGAACAGAGTTATTTTTCTACACAACAAAATAGTTTTAACATATCTAATTAATTACTTACGATTATTATATTTGTATCAAAATACAATACAGGATGGCGGTTAATTATTTACCGATTACCATCTACAGTTCGAAGAAACAGCCACCGAATCACTTCCGTGCGTATAAAGCTCGTCAAAACAAAGCTTGCACGTGCTGCTTAGATGATTAAAGCACTTAAATGAACTATTCAAGCGGACATAGGTTCATATCCCATTATATACACAATGTGTGAAGTTCCAATACTTCTTAATTTGTATCAAAATATACACATCAGCTCCCCTTTCAGCCGCGCCCAGTATCAGCATATTGGGCCTTAATGTTTCGAATGACTGCCAGTATCGCGATCATCTGGAAAGCAAGGCCAAGTTGGCCTCGAAGAAACTGGGGGTCATCAATAGAGCGAGACGGTACTTCACGCCAAAACACCGATTGGCCCTATATAGGGCCCAGGTTCGGCCACACATGGAGTACTGTTCTCATCTCTGGGCTGGTGCACCCCAGTATCAGCTTGACCCATTTGATCGCATACAACGTAGAGCTGTTCGAATNAAAAAAAAAAAAAAAAAAAAAAAAAAAAAAAAAAAAAAAAAAAAAAAAAAAAAAAAAAAAAAAAAAAAAAAAAAAAAAAAAAAAAAAAAAAAAAAAAAAAAAAAAAAAAAAAAAAAAAAAAAAAAAAAAAAAAAAAAAAAAAAAAAAAAAAAAAAAAAAAAAAAAAAAAAAAAAAAAAAAAAAAAAAAAAAAAAAAAAAAAAAAAAAAAAAAAAAAAAAAAAAAAAAAAAAAAAAAAAAAAAAAAAAAAAAAAAAAAAAAAAAAAAAAAAAAAAAAAAAAAAAAAAAAAAAAAAAAAAAAAAAAAAAAAAAAAAAAAAAAAAAAAAAAAAAAAAAAAAAAAAAAAAAAAAAAAAAAAAAAAAAAAAAAAAAAAAAAAAAAAAAAAAAAAAAAAAAAAAAAAAAAAAAAAAAAAAAGTACTAGCAACCGCCAGCGGCGTCGCCCGCTTGAACTTCACGATTATTTATTCAATATACTAAGTTACTTAACTTTGGTACCATAATAGCGTAATTCTTATAAGCGTATAATTTTACTGGTTTAAAAAAATGCGACCTACATTATTATTTAAGATCGGTTCAATATTTTTTTCATAAATACATATATGAACGTTTTTTTTCTTAGAGCGCTTTGCAATATAGTATATAATAAATTATTAATTTTTATTTTCATCATATGTGAAAAAAGAATATAAGTACTAATTAGAGTTATTCAAGCCTTTACAATTGCGTGAAAAGACTTAAAGATTAAACAACTGGCTTTGATAAGGATTCATTCCTAATTCCAACAGGGGGTCTCCCTGTTAGGAAAATTTTCATAAAATGATAAGAGCCCTTATAATTTTTATGTGATTTTTTGTTATACAGCATTATAAATATAAACAAAACAAAAATGTTTTTACATAACTGTTAATATAATTTTTTAGCTTCAAGCTGAATCCCTCACATAGCAAGGTAGGCAGAGGGAATCTGGGAACCTAATTTAAAGATACTTCGTAGCCATTAAGGCACGTCCGTTCGCCGTTTATCGCCTAACAATGAAGGTATTGCGTGTTGAGTGGCGGAACTCAACGTTGCTCTTTGCCTCGACACCAGAGCCATGAAATGAAACTATAAATTTAAATAAATATTCCATTTCTTCGAGAGGGGAGTTCTTTGAACCCACAACCAGTCGCATTTATAATCATACACTTGTGCCTCTGCCCCACGACTGACCTCTGCCCTAACTTTACTTTTTTCAGCTTCACGCTGTATCCCGCACACAGAGGGTAAGCAGAGGGAACATAGTGTTAACACACTCTGTTTCCCACTTTCCACCGCTTTTTCGAGACTTTGCGTGCTGAATGGCGGAACTCAACGCTGGGCTTTTGTCTTTGTGCCAAAGCGAAAAAACATATTAATAAATAATATATCCAAAAACTGGCGTCCGCGTCCTCCCGTTAATACGCGACGCTTATTGTGCCCCTCCGCCGCGACGGCCTCCGTTACTCGTAGTAACGAAGTTTAACAAACACTATATACCCCAAAGTTACATCCTTACAGATCGAAATTAGTAAAATTCCATCTTAATGCACATGCACAATTATAAACTGCTAGCACTTGTAGTAACAAAGTTTCATAGATACTATCAACCGCAAAACAACCCCTTAGTGGTCAAATATCGCAAATTCCCTTCTTAGGGAGAATATAAAGAACGCCAATGCAATATAAGACTCCTAACACTTGTAGTAACAAAGATTCATTAAAAATATTAACCCTAATAACAATTCCTTAGGGGTCGAATATTGCGATCTTAGTGATCACTTAAGTCCTATAAATAACCCTCATACAAAATTTGAGACTCCTAGCATTTGTAGTACCGAAGTTTCGTACAAATTATCAATTTTAAAATCAACCCCTTAGGAGTTAAATATTGTAAATATCATAGTAAGCCCAAGCGTCCTATCAGTAACGCCCATGCAAAATTTTATAATTACGAAATTTCATATAAACTATTAACCCTAGAAGCGCACATTTATTTGAGATTTCGTGATGAGTGAGTGAGTGACCTTTCGATGTTTAAACATATAGATAATAGGCAAAAACTAAAAAATTGAATATAATGTAGATGGATAGTAATAATAATAGAGGCCAGTCGTAGTGCTTTCAGATAATAATATCATGATTAGAAATTGCACCGACAACCAATCCAAACGGCCACATACGTTAACACTATGCCCACACACTCGGAGAGTCCAATTACAAATCACAATTCGTCGAAAAGGTCACCATCTGACTTCCTCGCATAAAGCTCGCCAAAACAAAAGCCAGCACGTGCTGGCTGGTGCGCTATATCGGGAGCTTCCTGGACGTTGTTTACTAATAATTTGCGGAGCTTTGGATCGGTGAAGGCAAACAGAATTAAGTTAACGTCGCGGTCGACGGTTTCCCTTTGATATTCTTGGTATTGCGGTATGGGTTGTAGTGTAATGAAACTAGACGTTCAAGTCGTACATAGATGTATTTTTATCTAGTTTATTGACACGCGGTCCGTACTTTGTTATTTTTGCCAAATTATTAACTTATTTGCCTCTTATTGTTCTCCTATTTCAACTAGGCTTAGAATTAAGAAACAGGTATCTCCAGATATGTAATTATTAGAGATAGATATTTAAATTACCTTTTTCTACCTCTCAATAATGTTTGTTAAAATCCTTAAATGTTACACAGTCTAAAAAAATGGTAACCACAGTTTTTTTACCTTTTAGGAACAGATATTTAAGTTTTAAAGGACCAAAAAGTACAGCATAATTAATTAATTCTCAATATTCTACTTTTCCATTAATTAATAATTCTGTCACATCGGAGCTCACAAAAAGAAAGAAAAACGTTAATATAAAACCAAGCCTAAATAAGTATAAATGGGTGGGTGGGTCCAAAATTGATATTTATCGTCCAAAAACGGTCCCCCGTTGAGGGACAGATGCTAAGAAAAAATAGAAAAAAATGCATTCCCATGTAACGGTACTGGGAAGCTTTTTTATTATTTAATCATTTGTGGAATCTACCATGGCACAGCGGTATGGCGTCTTATTGTAATACGATGGTTATAGGTTCGATGATCACTCGGGCGAACAAATTATTTTCATTTCTTCCCTCGGATGAGAAGGCAAAGCGCGGCGTTAAAGTCAGCCACTTATCGAATATTATTTCGAAAATTGGGCTAACTAAGTGAGGCACAACGTACTCCCGATACAGCGTGAAGCTATACAAAAAATAAATATTTTTTAGACAGGCTAAAATACTTGTTTATTTAAATTTCTATGGTTGAGTGGTGGAACTTAACCCACATCCGTCTCGCTTACAGTCTGACGCTATGCCGCTGCGTCACGAAAGACTCAGTATCAAGGATAATTATCAAATAATAATAAAAAGCTTACCATTGCCAGTTTATTTAATATAGTATAAAAATTAATATAGTTTTTTCTTCTTTATTACCAGGTTGACAAGAAGCAGCTTCATGTTTTTTTGACGAGGGGTGAGTTATATATATTTCTGCCTTTCTATTCTTCCTTCTACTGTAAACTCAAAAATATAGTATTACTATTATTTATGTTGTATGAACTATGAATAAATAAACAAGCGTTTTACCTTCTCTCATTCGTTCACTCTCGGTGACAACGTAAAATTGCGGCGTTGAGTTCTGCCTCTCAACATGCACTGCCTCCAAAGTTCGCCAGAAAGTGGGGAATGAAGTGTCTTACCACTAGGCTCCCTCTCCCTAATAAACAATTAACTATACTACAATATTTTAACAAGTTAACTTTTGATTTTCATTTAAATGCTAATATATTATGTTCCCGAAGCTGTCATTTGCATATTATATTCGACTGAACCAAAAAGCACGAGCGAATTTAACAACGTGTAAGTTTAAAATAAAATTATGATGTACTGAAATAGAGAATTCGAACTGACAATTGCATGAGTATATCAATTAAAGTAATATTATATCTGTATATTTGAGACCTTCCTATATTTGATGATATTTGGAGGAACAAATTTTTATTTCCTGGGTCAGGTAGTAAGTCAAAACGTGGCGTTGAGCTCAGCAATTCAACACGAAAGACCTAAATGTTTTAACAATAGATTACCTCTGACTAACGTGCTATATGCGGGATACAGCGTGAAAAAAATATATATAAATCCACAAACATATATACCTACGTTTCAAATAACATATTACATCAGATACAGAGTGGAGCACGTCTCGAGTCTCGAGCGATCGGCAGTGATTGAGATAAATTAATAACACCGCCTCGTTACTTTAATTTGCATACAAATTAATTCTCGCAAAACTTACAGGATCCATCCCTTACTATCTGATATGCGTTAAAAGCTATTTTAGGTCGAATTACTGGTTGGTTAAAGTTATTTTGGTATAGGAGTAATAAGTTCAAAGTTGCCGTTGACCGCGACCATAGAGACAGCAGTGGTAGAGCCGCTGACTGTAAGGCGACGGCTGTAGGTTCAATTCCCACTGGGGAGAAAGAGTTATTTTCATTTCCAAGCTCCGATAAAAAGTTTAATTGGAAGCCACCACAGTCAAACTTACAATCTCTTAAATTCGGCAAAAAGCGAGAAACAGGGTGTCTTATCACTAAGTTGTACCTACCCTGCTGTATGGCGACATGCGAAACTAAAGAAACAAGAAGAAAGTTTCAATGGGATTGTTTATTTTATAGAGTCCCCTAGCACCCGTCCCCTAGGGGACAACCGAGTCCTGTCACTATGCACACTATCATAATCTCGTTATATTAAACGTATTTCTATTACAAAAGACATTATTGTCTGAAAAATAGTCAATACACTTTGTTCTCCGTTTCCGCCGAATTCAAGACATTAGGTAATTACAGCTAAACTCAATTTTGATTTGAGCGGGCAAATGAATATAATTAATTTTCCGAAGCGAGTATTGAACTCACTAAGTCACGTCTAATACCAGACTCTTTCCGACTGAACCAAGGTTACCTCAACTATAGAAAAAGAATGAAATTTAAAATGTATACTAATAAAATATGAACAGACCTGACGTTACAATAGTAGTGCCACTCATCCATGCAGAACCGGAGTCGGCCATTAATGATCTATTAAATCACACTTCAAACGTGCCGATATTTGTAGATGCTGATAAACATTTACTGAGAAGCTGATTTTTTGTGTAATTTAGGTAGTATTTAATTAAAACATTTAATCAAATGTTTTAATGCTCTTTGAAATTTTAACTTTATGCAAATTGTCGCTATGATCAAATGGCCAAAAATTCCTTTCTCATTCTGTTATTTTTAATACTATAAAGAAATCAACTTCATGAAACCACATAAGAATAAAATAAGAACAAAATACGAACGCAAATGAGGTTGTTTGTGAAATAATTTATTTGCATTTGTCGGATCTAGCACGAATAAGAAGACATAACGCGGCATTTAATTCCGCCGTTCACCACACATTATTTATTAATGGTCGGAAAGTGAGTAACGGAATGTCTTAATACTAGGTTCCATATGCTTACCCTGGTATGCGGAAAAAAGCCTGAAGCTGTCTAACTTAGGGACTGAGAAACAAAAACAGCTGAACGGATTTGGATATTTGACAAACAAATTATAACGATAATTACTACATGGAATATTTTTCATCTCGATGAATGACATGGCTGTTAACAACCTTGTCCTTGTCACAACCATTTTTACATCTTTCACTGAGCCCCGGAAAAATATCTCGTCTCACAGAACATATCGCTATTAGGATGAACCTAAAAGGCAAAGCTTGTAATGTTATTTCTGGAAACTGTGATTTATTAATTGTTTTCGTTGCCGATGTTTAGTTTAATTAAACGCAGCATTGGGTTCCGTCGGCCCCGTAAAATATTAGAAATGCCTGAAAGTAATAAAAATATGAATGTACATTAATTAACTGATTTTAAATAATTTACATGGTTTTTTTACGCTTCTATATACTATATAAACTTTATATTATATGAATAGAATCAATAAATAATCTAATAAAATATGACCTCATTCTCAAAACACAGAATATTGAATATGCCAAAATAATCGCACATCTCACTTCAGCTCGCACCGTTCCCGTTGTTAAGCTAGAAACAACACGGTGCTAGGTGTCGTCAGCTTCACAAAATATTCAACATATGAGAACTTTACTACAACTTTACTTAATTTTAAATTTTACTTAATTACAATTGTGATCCTAAAACATTTATATTATAATTACGAGAGCATATGTATGTCAAGAAGAAGTGACCTCATTCTCAAAACACACGATATCAAATATGGCAAAATATCGAACAAACCTATATGCTCGTATGTAAACAATATTATGAGATGTGTTTAGAAGCGGGCGGCGTCGCCGGGGAAATCACAAAGTGGATGGGTAGCGACACCCAGCCCCAGCCGGGCCGATGTTAACATGTTTAAATTTACAAATACACTAGTGAAATATTCGAGAAAACTTTGTAAATTTATATGTAATACATATGTATGGTTGTATCTGTTTTTATAACATAAATATGCAACGTCAGACTGTTAGCTGAAAAGAATGAATTATTTTTATTTCCCCACTTTAATAGATCACTAAACACTAAGTGTCTCAAATTCAGGTAGGAAGCAGAAAACGGAGTGGCTTAACACTAGGATTTCTCCGCCTACCCTTCTATATGAGGGATAAAGCATGAAACTAAAAAAATGGTTTTGTATATATGTAAGTTATTCTATAGCTCCTATTTATTCAGTTTTTAAGTGAAGTTGTTTATAAGTTGTTTTGTTCTTGTTTTAAGAGGAGAAGAGGTAACTTATGTTAAAACATTTCATTCTCCACTGTCCGTATTAATTTCAATGACAGTGAAGATGGCAAAAGTCATCCGAAATTCAACTTCACGCTGTGGGAAACCACATCGTGCTGTATCAACACCGACTAAAAAACAATATGCACATAATTCATCTGTGCGGAAAGGAACTGTCAAAATACTTACAAATAGTATTTATATATTTAAATTATTAAATTAGTCGGGTATTTTATGGAGTGTACCTGTATGTAGAGGCTATAAAGACGTGACTTTGTACACTTTTTAAGGCTTAAGTACGAAAAAAATATACCTGTCGTGTACAAGTGTATTTTTTTTGTTACAAGAAAGAAGACTATCACCCACCACATATCATTTTAAAAATTTGCTTCACGCTGTATTCAGCAGGATAGCCAAAGGGAACCTAGTGTTAAGACACTCCTTTCCCCACTGTTAACACGAAAGCTAGGGATTGATTCTCACTCGGGAGAGCGAAGTATTCTTATTATCTCGTTTGGTAAAACGACAAATTGCGGTATTCAGTTCCGCCACTTACGCATATAGTCTGAAAAAACACATATACATATACAGGATGGTGCCAAAAACATATTATTATTAGTCTCAAATTGTTAACAGACCTTGTACACCAGAAAGAAGTTTAGGAAACGCAGTAACGTAAATATGTCAGTCACTCCGCCCCGACGTGACGCGTCCATGGCAGCGTCGCCACCCCAAAGGATATTGGGAGCAATAAAACAATCATATATTTAAAAATATTTCAAACAAATGTCCCTGTGCGCTTTCTATTTGTTTTCTTATTGTCGTTCAAATTACATGTACTCGTGGTTGTTACTTTGGAATTTGTGAGAGATTAATTATAATTTATAATTTCTGTTATTTCACTCTGTTTTAAATAAGGAATCTCATTTGGGATAAAGCGTAATAAAAACAATAAAAAAATAACAGTTAATATATTGATTTTCTGAAATATTTGTTATACGTAATGTAAATTATATTGTTATTGTATTCGCAAAAAAAAGTTGAGTCTCGTTTGATAGTATATTTACTTGATAATAATCACACAAAAATAGCTCAAAATAATCCAAGAGTTATACTAAAATCGAGTTAGCATCGAGTTCCACCAGTACCAGCAAAGATGACAATCATGTTCTCAACGAGGCGTGAAGGATATGGCCGCGCTTATTGAATTTGAGCGCTTTGTCCTAATCACGCCACCCATCGCATATTTGTTTAGTGTTATTTGTATTTTTTACCTTCCCTGCCCTTCCCTTGCCTCGGCTACAAGGAATAGGTTGAACTTTAGATATTATTTATCATATTTGTGTTAATAGATTTGGTATAGTTTTACATATTTGTATATGTTATGAATCTTGTAAACGAGATAGGTCGCGGAATTGAGTTCCACGGTTACGCCACTCAACACACAATGTCTTAAGATTTCGATAGAAAGTGGGGAATGGAATTTTCTCTCAATTCTACTTGTGGAGTTAACAAAGAGAGAGTGGTGTTACGGAATTAAATTCTCCATTTTTTCACATTTTTTTAGATACATAGTAGGTACATAAAGCGTAGTTCATATTTAAAAAAGTATTCTAGGTTCGAAAAGAATTAGGCTTTCGGAGAGCGCGACGCTTATGGGTTCGAGTCTCCCTGGGAAATTTGCTTATTTTTTATATTTTCTTGCTATGGCTGATAACAAGACAATGCACGGCGTTGAGTACCACCACTAAGCACGATATGTCTGACGACGGGGCCGGAGCATCTTAACAGGTTAAATGATCGAAACCGGGTTGAGGTAAGAAATTAATGTATACTAATTCCCTAAGAAATCGACCCGACTATCATTTTATATACCATACTATTATATATATATATATATATATATATATTACCATACAATTTTACAAATAAAAGGCAGCCAATAAAGTAAAATTGAATAACCCCGGTGTTCGTTAACGAGTTATGAAATATTTCGCCCACAATAAAAGTTAAACAAGCGAGCCACTTAAACGACACCAACTGACTATTTATAATACGCAATTAATCTCTACAGAAATCTGCATTCGGAATATTCCTCATAAAATATACACATGTACCTTCGTTTAAGATGTTTTAAGCCGATAGTTCTACTTTATTCATTATACATTGCTTCGTAATTTCGAAAATGAAAATAATATTTACTTTTGAAAATAAGTGGTGTGGGGTGGTGTGGCTATCAGTCTGATTGTACGACAGTTGTGGGTTCGATTTACACTCAGAAGAATGAAATCCTCATTGTGACAAGACATAGCACGACGTTAAGTTGATGTTTTCTTGTTCTTCAGTGGTTTTCTTTGCTAAAGAAATAAAAAAAATTGCCAAAGTAATTATATTTGATAATGATTCCATAAAAACCAAATAAATATTTCGTTTACAACCAAACACAGGTTTCGAGGCCAACGTTGCCCAGAGGCATTTAATTTAATTTCTTCAGTCTAGTTAACTAGACAAAGCGCGGCACTCAACACGTAATTCCCCAATAATACGGCGGGAAATGGGGAATAGAAGTGGGGAATGGGGAATGTCTTAACACTAAGTCCACAGGTGCCCTCTGCCTACACTACAATGTGCTTGAAGCTTAAATAAAATTATATTAAAATACTAAACAACGTACTACAAATTCAATGTATACAAAACTACATGTATTCTCAAAATTTTAAGCATAGTAAGCACCGTCTCGAAACACGTCTCGACCCCCGTGTGCCCACGCGAAACTATTGTCCTCCCATCACCTTACAATCTTACGAAAACTTTAAATCATACCAAAATAAACTTTATTTTAAAACCTAAAAGAGCTTACAGAAAAGCTCGTAAACCTTTGTCAAGTTAACGTTTAACAACTTTCTAAATATACCAAAATAAAACAATTTTGAACTCTATTCATATAGAGCTAAAGATCCAAGAGGCAGTCTTGCGCAAAATAAACAGACACCCGTTGAACATAAATATGGCGTTAAATAAATCATTGGAAGTACGTTCAGTGACTTTGAAATAACGATGCTCTTTTTTAAATCTTTTTGTGTGTGAATAAAATGTACCTGAGGACGAATGTAAGTTGCTGATTGCATTTGAATTGGACGGCTTTTGTGGCTAATACGATGGAAATCTAATAAAAAAGTCTTATATAAAAATCAATCTATGGCTATCTAGTAACCGACATTGTTTTAAGACACTCCGACCAGTTTTTGGAACACCGTTTTTTTGTTTTACGCAATCCAGGTATCACGAAAGGCTAGAGGTATATTACATTATTATAGGCCATATTACAGAATACAACCATGAGCGGAAGCCAAATATAAAGTAAAAGCAGTTATATTTGAAAATATAGCAATTGTCTTAAAAGATAAAACAAATCGGAAGTTTGGTAGAAGTTAGAATGGAGTCCGTGAAATATGGCGACGATTACTCGAAACTAACTAAGTTGAACACGACTTATTTAACGCTCAGAGTTAATATCGATTTTGAATGTAAAATACGATATTTTGATGATTTCGTAGTGCAGCTGTGAAGTGCCTGACTCTGCTCTGTTAGGAACACAAAGCGCGGCGTTAAGTTCTGCCACTAAAGTGTAGAAGCGAGTGTCTTAACACTATATTCTCTCTACCTACTCTGTTTGATAACAACGTAAATCTGAAAAAGCCAACACTGAAGTATTATATTAAGCTTAATTGTTGTGTATTTATAATATCTCTTATTGATTATTCACACTTGACATCTGCCTATATGTATAATATTATATAGTTTTATATATAACATATATAAAACTACATACGTACGTATAAAACTACATATATATAACATATATAAAACTCCTTCTGTTTCGGAGTGTCTGGCATATGACGTACAGACGAAAGTACTGAACTTAGAAAATTGAAATATAGCATGTAACCCATTATAAGGAGTATAGGGGAGTAGGTACTAAGAGACAATTTCTCTAAAATCCTACGGGAATGGAGAAAACCATAATTCGATTTTACGTTTTAAAGTCCACGTAAACAAAGTTACGGGGAAGTCTAGTTTTCCCTCGTTCTTCTTAGATAAAGTAAACATTTTCCATATATTATAAATATCAAAATCTACATCTATCTAGATACTAGAGTATATGTGCGAAACGACTCGTTAAAACGACAGTATAATTGGTGCCGCATCAACAGGCTTCGCGTGCTTATTCCCATGTAGAGCAAACCAACTTTGTTGTAGAAGTTTAAGTTTAAAATCTAAATGCTAGTAATTGTAAGCAATATGATTTCAGCATTATTCTTTCAAAGTGGTGTTCGAAAGCGCAATAGGCGAAACTACCACGCACATAAAAATCTTGAGTATGGTTTCCCAAATAACTATGTGGACCACAAAACCGAAAATTATACGTATACTAACAAAAATAATAATATTCTGCACAAACCAAGGTAGACAGAGGGTACCCGGGAACCTAGTGCTAGCAGCCGTATTTTACGTTATTTAATTATTTATCGCCTCAGTAGCAACATATATCGGCTGATATAGGCCAGCAACGTCAACATTTTTTTAAATTAATGCTAAAGTATTATTAAGTTACCTCAAAAAAATATCTTTCATATCCCGAAAAGACACTGAGAATCTCACAGGCAATATTAAAGTGATGTTTTAATCATCCCTCTAAACCTAACGCATATGGTAACCCCAGTCCAGTGACATTTACTACCAACCGGTTAGGAGTTATGGCCGAGCAGCAGAACTCCTTTGGTTTATTGGCACCACTCCAGGCAGTAAAGGAAGCTGCGATCTGAACGTCCGATATTAATTCATACATCTCAGCTAAAAAACATCGTATTTCTCCGATAGTGCTTGTAATGGGCTGCGTTGGCGTCAATTCAAATTGAATATGCTAAATTTGCCATTTCGAGTGAAATATTTTGTTTTGATCTTGACATTTTATTAAAATTGAGACGGACTTGAACCCGTCCGTCCGTTCTCTTTTCCTCCGAAATTAGAAGACAACGTTTTCAGTTGCGAAACTCAACGCTTCGATTCGCTTCATTTTCCCGAAATATTTTTTATTCAAAATGAAATTTAAAAAGAACAATAAACACAAAAGCGACTGTTGCAAAATATTTTGTGTCAAAATTTCTAAAACAATTTGGACATCTCTATATAAATATTGGGACCATTTCGAGAATTAAATAAAGCATAAACCATTTCTAAAGATTAGAAAAAAACTTGGGTCGTCTGTTGTGTCAACATCCGGGCGAATGGAGTTGGCGGACGCCATATTGTTATTTTTTTTTTCTTGCCTCAAAAAGATTTATGAGTAGTGACAAAGTCAATTTTATGGTCGAAGATGCGTAGATACGACACGTTGGTCCCGAAACGTGGTAAATAGGGAAGTCGTATGGGTTGTGAAGGAATTTTACATGTCTTGTTAATAAAAATATTTTTTTATTATTACTCTTTTGATAACTCTCATTATTAATTAAATTTTATAATATTAAATGTTTTTATTTTTTTAATTTTAAGGGGTGGGGAAAATAAATATAACGTACGTACCCATAGTATTCACAGATAAAAATAAATATTTACAATATAGTTAATTTTAATCACAATACACCTATGTACTACTAAACATTTATTTTAGCAATATGTGCAGGGCAGCGTTTGATTGTAAACGCGGTGGTCTCAGTGGTACCGTTCAATTCCCACTTAGGGGAAAGAATTACTTTTATTTCCCCATTTCGGTGAGAACAAACGACATTGGTTTCTACATAGTTGAATCTCGATCTTATCTCAAATTCAAAAGAAAATTTCAAAACCAAGTGTTTTGTTACCTTACCTGATCTTGCGAAATAAAGCATAAAGCTATAGAATATAATACAAAAATGAACACATTACCAAAAATATATAACACAATTAATACGATGCCACTTCCACGCTACAATCTAAGGCGCAAATCTCGCCTCCCAGAATGCCCTTTTAAGTGAATTTGGCGCGGAGTTTTATCTCAGATTGTCCTTATGTTATTAAGTAAACCATTTACCTGCCAATTGTGATGAATGGCTTCCTACACTGACGCTCTCTAACAATTCAATAATGTACGACAAGTCACTTTTCGGTAACAATACTGAAAAAAATACAATAGAATTAGTCACAGTATGGAAGTATAGATAGTAAATAATATTGAGGAATTAAACGCGTCGAATGATTAATTTGCCATGGTGGCACAGTAGGACAGAGAAACGTTATTTTTGTATGTTCAAAGCCCACTCAGGGGAATGAACTATACATTTACATTTCCTCGTTCAACACGAGGAAAGAAAACGAGGAGTGTTGTGTCTTAACATTAGGTTCCCTCTGCTACCCTGCTATATGCGAGATACAGCGTATAGCTATAAACATCATAGATATATTAACAAACACAAGAGGTAGCAGACCTTCACTTACCTCAAAAAGGAGATAGGTGACGATAATATATATATATATATAAAAAACAGTAAATTATAATTTAACGCACAGTATAAAGGTCTATTTTATAACCCTGTCGCAAACATCATCATCACTTAATAATACTTATGTTTATTCACATTTTTTCCTTATTTTTTATTGGTATTAGTATCCATAGTTACTTCTACACTAATACTATAAAGAGAAAGAGAGTTTGTTTTCTTAGACACTTTCGATGTAACCCACTGGCGTCTGTACTTGCGGTCGCAATTACTTATTTTGATTCATTTGACCACACAGGTGAAGTCACTTATAAAGTATAGTGAAAAAATAAAACAACACAGTCCATTTTTTTAATTTATTTTAACACTAAAACTTAATAATATCAATCAATAACTTATTTCACCTTAAATCAGCAATATGAAACCCAGAAATATTTACCTGCAAATGTAGGTAGATCCAAATCATGTATAATGCAACATTCCACATTCACAGCACGACCCCCCAGCTCCCCCCCAGCTCCCCCAGTTGACGTGAGGCGAACACGAGCACCTCCATATTTTATTAAACGTGTTACATATTTCCAAATAGTGGTTAAAGATGGCTTTTAAGTCAAGTGTTTTATATAGCACTCATTTAAACTGTTCTTTACATGTTTAAAACTAACTATGACCTGTGACATCGCTTGCATAGCTTAATCCAAGCGACTAATGGTTGTTCATGACACAAGGCCGAGGTAACTCTGACTGCTGTTACGGAGGCTTACACAGAAAAGGTAATATTATATTACATGTCAATGTAAATAGACTATATAATATATAAAGCATGTTTAAATTCGATCCAGTAGTTCATGAGATTAGCGCGTTCAAACAAACATACTCTACACCTTTATAATAACACTTAGTATGGAAGTATAAACGACTGTAGATTATTTAAATGGCACTGTTGACTAGGTTCCTAGTGCCTTCTTTGCTACTTACATACCACGTAAATGACTGTATAAGAACATCACCACTGGCATTACTTAAATATTAAATATGATGTCACCATACGAATCTCTAACAAACTATGCGTTTCAAGGAAACGAGCTACTAATATTATCTACAAATATCTCACGTGCTCGCCACCGATTCCGGGAACCACTGGTTCTGTCAGTCTGTCTGTTAACTTACAACAGTTAGCCGCACCTGTCGTTTAGAATGTGCTTTTTTACTAAGGAAGCTTCTTATATAAAGATTTTTTTTTACTTCACATCACGGCAAGCTTCAAATTTCAAGGGAACCTAGTGCACAACCGTCGCTTTTTCAGTGCCATGCTGTGTTCCCTTATATAAAGATATTTATGTGAAATCGAAATAAAGTATATCTGAGAGTAGTAGGTTCAATCTGCGGCAGAGTATTTATTACAATATATTCATGCTTTATCAAGTTTAAACATTCAGTTCTGCACATTACGCGTTGAATGCTGAATCTCAACGCCACACTTTACTTTGCAAGAGCAGGAAAGTGGAAATAATTCATTCTCGAATAGAGATCGAAGCCCGAACTTTCTTGCTTATATTCGATGCCCCACTGAGCCACTACGGCCTCTTTATCAGTTCTCCTCTTTCCGCTTATTCGAAAAACTAACAAACCTATAAAACCCACCAATTAGACTACAAAATAATCAGTAGCCTATATAAAATTTAAATATAGGCTCTATTTTAAATTGAAAAGATCCACGACTAATCCTATCCGTCTGTCTGTCCGTCCTTATAATGAATAGATGTGTGATTGTGATAACAGAGACACAGACGCGGCGCGGCGCTAACGATCCCCGCAAAAAACGTATCGACCCCTTTATTTAGTCCAATTAAAGAATGGCGAGGCACGAGCGAGCCTTAATCGCCGCGATCTGTCACGAAATACTCAAGCAAAACAATAATGCTTAATTATTTGAGAGAAAGAAAATATTTAAATGACAATAATGGTGTTTCGTGGCGCACTTGGAAACGCCTGACTGTGGGTTTGATTTCCACTTGGGGGAATTAAGTATTTTCATATCCTGGCTTTGGTAACAAGATAAAGCGCGACGTTCAATTCCACAACTCAGCTCCTAATATATCTGAAATTGAACAGTGTGTTAGAAACGAGGTGTTTTTATGTAAATACATTTATTTTGCGTTATTTGTCGGTATTTAGCATTTCATTACATATTTAGCGATTATTATATTGTTGCCTAGTAAACAGTCAACCTAATGGAAACTTGTTAAATCTATGACCTACTTACTAGCTAGCGCTTAATCAAGCTCTCAGAAAGAAAAAAAACATGTTCAATTGCACTTTATCTGTTCTAGAATCTCAGCGTATCGATCATCTCGGTCCTCTCAATCTTATAGTTCATTATTTTATTCTCGACAGCGGTCGCCTGTAGTGGTAGGTGGTAGGTGGTCCTCCCTAAGTAAACACCTCGCCCTTTGTTAACTGTACGACTCGTATAACTAACACCATTGTGCCAAGTATTCGACCACCGCTGTAGTTCCGTATAAAACAGTAGGACACTTTCTTTTTAATATATTTTTTGCATGGAATGAAGTTAAGTTAAATCTTTCATATATAAGTTTTGACGTGTTAATTTATAGGCGGATTGGTGTTACAGTTGCGATGTGTATTTTAGATTTTAATTTAGAGAATTCTTGGGTTCCGTATCTCAATATAAGAATAGAATAGATGAGGTATTTCCAGCTGTATCCCGCAGATCAGGCTTAACAGACAGCACCTAGTATTAAGACTAATAAAGAAGTGGCGCGCCACACTTTTATCTTACCAGAGCAACGTAATTATACGTGCCATTTAAATTTTATATTACAAGAAACACATAAACCTACACGATACTATTTATTTTATTGCAATATTTTATGATACATAAAGATTTTGTTTAAATCTTATATTCTAATTTTCTTATCATACATTTGAAGCTCACGCTATATCACGCATATAGCATATAGCAAGGTAAACAGAGGGAACCCACGCACTGCTCAATTTACCGAAACATTGCAAGTTGAGTGCCGGAATTCAACCCCGCGCCTTGTCACCTTAACAGAGCGAGAAAATGAAAATAATTAATTCCCCTAATCGAATCGAATAATCGAACTCACAACTGTCGCATAAATAAGTAAATCAATGCTGCGCGCTGTTTCACTGCGCCACGACGGGCTCATTGTTGTAATACTATATATTCAAAACGTCTTCTTAAAATGCATTAGTTTTAAGATTTATAGTTGAAGACATTTATTTTTATAGTTTCTAATATCTACTATATCGTAAAAACACACAAATTTTATAGCCCTATACGCCAATTTAAAATATTTTGTACATGTGAGCCTCACCACCGCAGTGGGACAGCGTCTGACTCTAAGCGCGGCAGTTGCGGGTTTGATTCCCACTTGGAGCAATGATTATAGCAAAGAACCTAAGGTTGAGACACTTTCTGCAATCCCCACTACGCGTCCAATTTTCGAGATATTACTTGTTAACGCCGCGCTTCGTCTATCAGAGTGGGAAAATGATAATAGCTAAAATAGAATCTTTGACCCTAGTGGGAACCCTATCGAATTCTGGTTGTAATCAACATTTATTTGAATTCGCACCTCTCATACAAATAACAATTATTTTTCCAAAAAATTATTATCAAGTCAATTGATCAATCATGGTAATAAAAAGGAATACACTAAAGACAACACGTCAGCTCCCGTCACGCACCCGACCAACGCAGCGCTTAGAATGACAATACGATTTGAATTATTCAAAAATATTACGACCAGGGTAAGATGATCTCTGATATAAGTCTATACTAATGTAGTAGGACAATCTCTGACTGTAAACTGTTGTGTGATGGGTATCATAGGTTGGATTCCCACTTGGGGTACTGGTTTTAGTAGTAACAAAAAGTGTTAAGTTCCGCTAAGTAACACGCTTTAATTCAAACAGGATTGAAGGTGAAAAGCAAAGTGTCTTATCTTCTAACTCTAGATTCTCTCCACTAATCTGCTATACGAAAGATACGTGGAGCTGTGGTGTTCTATAAATTCCTAGTTGTCTATGAGATGTGAAGTCTAGTTGCGTTGGTCGGGTAAACCATTGTAGGCGAAGTAAACGTGTAACCTAGTAAACGATATTGTATAGTGCTTTCATCTGGATTCACCTGTGCTAAAGGTAAAATTTAGTATTGAGATTTATACAATAGTTACATTAGCAGGCCTAGGACGGCAAATTTTTAACACATCAATTTGAGCATAGCTTTCAATATGGGTCTTTTGATATCTAAACAACAAAAACGAATTATGTGAGATACGATTTTGACCTAAGAACCTTTACCTTGAAATTATGTAAAGCTACCACTGAGTCACACTTTCAAGATACACCTCAACGAACAGAAAACTAATCCAATCTCCATTAGACCGTTAGCTCGTTCCAAATACCTCAACAACCAGCTATCCTGGTTAAAATATTTGCTACGCTACCTCGCAACGTTAATAATTCATGAGTTATTGCTATTGGCGATTATAAATTGCGGCGTCACCTGTGACTTGTATATTGAAATAGTACTTAGTGGATAACTATTATATAATAGAGGCATGTTAACAATTATTAAGTGAGGTTGTCAAACTAAGAATGAAGAACAACGTGCTCAGTTCACACTAACAACTGGTGGCGCAGGGGCAACGACGCGACTGGAAACGCGACTGCTGGTGGGATCCCCATTCGAGGAAATTAAATAGGCTTTTCATTTCTTCACTCTGGTATCGAGGCAAGCCAGGAATTCGGCGGAAAGTCAGTCGAACACATTTCAATTCAGATATAGCGTATAAGAGAATTATAAATTATATTAAACAAACTAACACCAGTTTATTTATATAAACAAGTGGTATTAGTTCGTTAACTCCGATACACCTTATTAAATACGAGTACGGCATGCCTTAAACACATTTGTGCATACAAACTCCTGTATTGTTTTTATATAGTCAAATAGAAATATCTAAGGGTCATGAAACATTTCATAATACTAGGGCACCATATTCATTTTGATTCCCTATATAGTGTGGAAATGCGCGTTTATTGCGATATAAACGGCTCTTTCTCTTTTTCTTCTTAAAATCTTTTTTTAAGTAAATGTAGAAATGCGTTTTGTTTTTCAGGAAATCATAGGGCTATAGATCTTAGTATATAATTTGAATTTCAATTTAATATCTCCAAGCATTCCTGAGTTAAAGGCTCTTGAGAGGCAGACAAACGGACAACAACGTGATCTGAAAAGGGCTCCTTTTTCCTAAAAAGATACGGAACCCTAAAAATGAATTCTAACCCACCACCTCCTTTCTCTCGCAATCAACCTTACCAACTATCACACCAGATCACTATAAAACAATAAGCTTAATTATACAGAAAGCTCTCACAGAAACTTAATTCGTCGAAAACCAACAAAGCTTACGGTAGTTCAAATTAAGCTCTAATCAATTTCTCACACCCCACCCTCGGTGATTTACCCGAACAATTATCTCGTTATTTTGACTAATGGCCACTATCGGTGGCCGCGTGTGTAAATCGAAAATTATGTGCGGACGACAAAATTATTGTAGGTTGATTTAAACGGATGGTGCTTGAGCTGTTTTGGGAGCTTTTAGTTATTATGATTATTATTTTGTTTAAAACAACGTACCTATCTAACTAACAATTTTTTATGCGTTTACGTAAAAATAGTAATTTCTTTAATAGCTCCAAATAGTAATCGAACCCATGATCACAGTAAATACAATTGTAGCTGCTATACGAGTACTTCCCAACTCAGCTACCATGGTGCCATATATTTTGGCAGTTTAAATATAGACAATAGCGGCGGACGGAGGCGGCGAATCAACCCCTAAAGCAAGGCTGATCTCAAAGTTGAATGGATAACGGCCACTTTTAAAAACTTCAAACGGCTTTACAGTTCTTTAGAAACTCCAGATTCTATTACAAGATAGAATCCTGTGGTGCAATTAAGATACCTACCTATATCCGAATAAAATACATAGTGAGCGGAGAGAATTGAAAATGTCAAAATATGGTTTTGATCCTTTTTATTTCCATTTCCACGTCTCCTGCATTGACAGGATAGTGAGAACCTAATATCCCTACGCTGAGCACAGGCAACTGTAATTCTATGACGAGTAATTCCGATATTCACATTACAATCTACTTGTATATTTATACCTACTAATATTATAATTTATACTGCAAGTAAAGTTTAAGTTAAATAGTTTATTTGGTTGAACCGTGAAAGCGCTTATGTCATATACAGGTCTTAATTATTTCTTTCCGAACACCAGAGTGAACTCTACTTGGGGATTTGAAATAACACCAACAATTATACAATACCCATCATAAATAATATACAACGTAGAGATGAAATTGCTGGGTGGAAATGAAGATGACTTCATTTCCAATTTTGGATATGAATCCAAACTCTTAATTCCTCAATGGAACACTAAGAAGTGGGTCTAAGTGAGCTTGCAAGATTTCCCATACACTAACAAACTAACCCGACAAATTAAATTAAAATTAATATTTTAGAAAATGCTTTTAAAAACACTAACCTCTTTTCCCCGCAGCCGTGCGAATTGCGCCACGCCGCGACGGCGCGTAAGTAATAAAGTAATAAAGTTATTAACATTTGGCATCGCAAGCAATCTCGATATCACGGCATTTAATATCTTTATATTTATATTTACGAGGCGGTGGCACCTACACGAGTACGTGCAGCAACCGTGCTCGGCAACCGGCTTAATTACTTAATGAATTATCACCGATAGCGACACTGGCTCGCGGCAACGGGTTGCGGGTTGCGACAGTCTTTATAGATAAGCGAGAAATATTCGTTAGACGCCATCACGGCGCAATGGTGGAATGTGAATATATGACATCACGGCGCAATGGTGTAGGTACAGGTACACTGGTCTGTATAGGCGCTACCCGGCATTGCCTGCGAAATATAGCGGGAAACTCGAAAAACCACACTAACTTCTCTCTTCCTCTAAAGATTACTGATACTGGTAGCAATTTAAGTATTTAATTAAATACAAAATTAATTCATAATGTATAACAACAGTTATTTTTAAAATTAAAATTATAAAACAAGTTTTTTATATAAAAACTTTAACAAAGTGATTACATAGAACTATTGACTCTTGCACAGATGTCACAAAGGTGATGAAAATGAATTCGAACTGAACACCTGTCTAAACTCTAATCAACTTGTTGTTATTAATAGTAAAAAATGCATACATAGTAGTAGTAAAATCTACAATTGCTTCAGTTCAGTTAAACACAAAGATAGCAGATTCCGTTCTCGACTCTAGCAAAATATGTATCTTCTTTTCAAGGGAAACTAAAATAAACATAACGTATAAAATTTTTCATTGATATTTTTTTTATATCCACAAAAATCGGTAATGGCTTCCATAAAATATAACTCTAATAAATCTCCATGTAACACAAATACGATAATGCAAATATGCAATCATTCGGCCGTGGTCCGTACAAACAACGTTTGATGCGAACGTGGCGTGTGTTTTGAATAAATAATTCATTATATAAATACATATTTTTTACCACTTTAGATAAAAAAAATAGTATTTTATTTTTTAATTGCTTTCTTTTTTTGTAGTTCACATTGTGTCTCGTATATACAGAAGGACGTAGAAGGAACCTATGTTTCAGTTGTTCGATACAATTTTTTTCAATTAGAATTGAACTCACGATTATTATATATGAACTGTTAGAACACCCACTACACCGCCATGGGTTTACTTTGATGCATTGGCTACTAATCCATAGTTATGAGTCTACGATATCGGCTGCAATAAAGCACTGGAATTTTGTATGAGCTTTTTAAATGAGTGACAATTATTACTGATGTCGATGCAAATGTTGATGGAATTGTCTCTTGTAAGTGTATAAATTCGTTTCAAAGCTACTTATAAATTTTCTTGAAAATAGATTAACGTACCGTACTATAAAAATGAAAAAATTACCTTCATATATATATTATACACTGTAGCGTTTATTTATTTTTTTTCACATTTCTACTGTTAACGAAAAGGTACAATAATTTTATAAAAAAAAAACGCCATTCAATGTTTGTTTCTCTTTAATAAAAAAAACGCCATTCTATGTCTCTTTAATAAAAAAGTAATAATAATAATAATAATAATTAACACTTTATTGCACGTTTACAATTGGAATATACATTTGACTTACACAGTACATATAAGATCAATGTGCAATGGCGGCCTTATCGCTAAGAGCGATCTCTTACAGGCAACCGACATTACCTACCGACCGAACCGACATAAGTAATACTTCTTACAAACATATACCTAACTACTTACTATGATTAATTTAATATAAACATATATATTAATAAAATTACATAAATAGATTAATACATACATATATATATACATACATAGATACATATATACATAGATACACATATACATACATACACAAATATTCATACATAAACTAAGTGTAATAAAATCAGTTTACAGACTCTTCCAGGTAGTATTGTTTAAGACGACGTTTAAATATTCCAACCGTCTGAGATTTTCTAATATTCACCGGCAGCTCATTCCAGNCTAAGCGATTGGTCTCTGAACTTGATTAAAATGGGCCTTGACTTCCCTGGGGAGATTTTACCCAGGCGCTGGCATCTACTGATGTAATCTGCACAGAAATCTGAGACTTTGAGATGTTTTGCCAGCACCTGGATCACTTGCGATGCAGTGTCCTCATTTCTTTGTTCAGTGACACCATGCACTAACAATATTTTTCTACGACTTCGCATTTCCATGTTGTCATACTGTTTAGTAAGAAGCTGCACCTGAAGCTGAAGCCCCTCCAGAGCATTCAATACAAAAGATCTAAAAGTATTGAAGTGTGATGTAATGTTAGTTGTTGGGCTTGCCGTGTTGCTTGCATTGTTTAAACTTTTTTGAAATTCAGCCATTTGAAAATTGAAGTGCTGCGTCAGCTCATCTATCGAGGTCTTAATAGAATCCATGGTAATGCTTGAGAATATTTTAAAAAGTACGTAGTACACAGTTGCTTCAAGGTTACTTGAGGTCACTTGTTTAATTATATTTCTTATAGAATGATGGATATTTTTAAAGGAATCACACTGCTGGCAGGTTAGACAACTTAACTCATTACTTTTATATAGTAAACACTTGTAAAAACTATTTTAAAAATTAATAAACTATGAGAGCTCTAAAATCAGCTGTTGTCACTTTGGCACCTAATTTCTGTTAAAAAAAAAAAGTCGAATTGATTACCTCCTTTTCTTACAGTAGTCGGTTTATAATGTTTATTGTACACAGAATAAATAACTGTAATCTTTTTAATAAATAAAGTCAATTCATGAATTTAATTTTACTAAAAAAAATTTATGCTCCATTCGATGTGTTACAAGAGTTACATCATGTACTAGATGAGCATTATATTTCTTTTACATAACATTTTATAGGTGGTGGTGTTGTTTTACGTATAATTCTTTTTTTCTTCTTCTCTTCTACTTATCGCTATATCCGCACATTACAGACTAAACAGAGGAGTTGTAGTGTTAAGACAGATTGTTTTAAATTGAATCGAATGTACAACCGAACCGTCGTGAGCACCTACGCTGTCTCCTTGCCTCAATGACCTCAAATTAATAATACGCATCGGGATATTAATGTAGGCAAATGTGGAAACATAAGTTACAACGTACCTAAGTGGCATATCTCGAATGCATAATATAATTTGATATTTGAAACCGATCGTTTGTCCGCGGAGGTGTGAACCTTGTCTCATTTGCATATAAATTTTACAAGAGTGTTCGTTCACCTCCTATAAATGCGTGGGTTTGTTGTTTTCTTTTCTATATATGTAAGTATTTGTATATTGATATTACTTACAAAAGTCGTTTTCTTGAAGAGAATGCAATATATTTTTTATAATGTGTAAAACCTGTCTTTACATTCATACTTTTAGGGTTTCGTACATCAAAAGGAAAAAGTGGAACCTTATAGGATATAAAGTGATCCTATATTCAGTCCTTCGGTCACTTGGACGCCATGGTTTGTCTGACCCAAGCAGCCAAATAAAAATTATACCTATACTTACGCGGCGTGACCAGAAATTAAATATAACAAAAATATATATATTCCGGAATGTAAATATATTTACGCAATATATTATCTGACTAGGTCAAAGGCCATCAAAGTTAGTGCGTCATTTTCATAAATTCACTTTAAATTGGAAAGTCATTCTCTTAATGGCTCCCATAAATTCAACACACACAGAAATCGTACATCCCATGGCCATTATTTAAAACTTAAGTGATTTAAATAATACATTATGTTGAGATGTTATATTATAATATGTTACGTAAAATTCAAACACAATTATGCAGTATTATTTTCTCCACCCTACTTACTAATATTTATTTATAGTTTATATGTTACTATGTTTACTTATATTTTATATGTCATTTATATACATATTCTTATAATTTTAATATATTATATCATACTTATTGCATTTAAAATGTATATTAACTTTATATAACTTATAAGCACTTGTTATAACTAAAATCCAATAATAGATCCGCACGGCAATCCTTGGATATCTCCGCACAGGGAATCCTAGTGAGATATCCAAGGTGCAATTGTCAGGACATTTTCTTGGTGAAAATATAAAAAATATTAAAATTGTCCTGATGTAATTTGTATTGGTTTTGTAAATAAAATAATAATAAAAATATATATATATATATGACACGAGTATTCAGAAAAGATCCAGATTTTATTTTCTTGTTAAAAATTCAATCTCATACCTTTGCATTAGATTACATACAGTTGGTTAGAAATAACGATAATTTAGTAATTCTAATCATTTATATATTTACAAGACTTTTAATTTTTTTATTGGTTTCACGCTACACCTCATCGATCACATCAGTTGAATGGCGCACCTTAACGCATCGCTTTGTCTTTTCTTGTTTTTCTTTGCTCTGTTTTTCTATCAGAACGACGAAATGAAAATAGTTCATTCCTTCGAGATTACAGTCAGATGCTGCGACGTTTTCAAATTTAATATTAATTAGTAAATAATGTTAATAAAGCTTATATCAACATGGACTGCGTTAATGTAGACTCGCTCTAGAGCAACAACGGCGTTTCATAATAAATATTAAAGAAATATTTACACAACTCGAATAAAATTTAAAAAAAATACACGGACTGGTATCGAGAAAATTAGATATTCAACTCAAGATTTTTATTAATTCGTACAATAATATAATGACACAAGCCACAGCGTATAAGTGTATGGAAATGAATAAAAAAATCGATGAGCTAACTCGTAACTCGTAAATATCAAGTGCAGGTATCGATTACTATCGCCTCCTCGCCCTCCCGCTGGGACGTGCGTCTATAGGCGCCTTTATAACGACGACGCGACTGTTCACGATACGATTTTTTTATCTTGGACGCTTAAAATTTTTAAATACGCAGAATTTTCTTATAATATGTGTGTTTGTATAAAAGAATCAATTGTGACAAATTGTCATGAAAGATATATAAGTTTTCTGAATATGTAGAGTGCTATTATTTGCTATTATTTTTAAAGTATTAACGCGAGTTAGAGTCCTGCTACTTTACAATGTTTTGTATATTAAAATATAATCTAATTTTTAAGGACAAATTTAGAAAATGAGATACAAACGGTCGCAACTTCTAAGCAACCCTAATTATTTATGAGATAAATTTCTTAAATAAATTAAATTATTTCATACACGCAGCGCCCGGCCGTCGTGCGGTCGTTAAATAATTCAATTTGGATACACAATACGACTATCTTAGAGCTATAACGTAACAATTTAAGTGATGCCCATTATTTTATGGCGCTTATAATATTTATTTGGTAATTTTTATTTTCATATAAAATTACTTGTGAGCAGTAAAAAAAATTAATCGTAAATTTAGTTAAGTTTTCAATTAGATTTTTATTTTTATGAAGAATCTGTTTCACAGGGGAAAATCTGTGTGTGTTAATATACTAATATTATGAAGTGAAAGAGTTTTTTTAGTTTTTAATCTCAGGAAGTATTTAATGGTCCAGATGGAAAAATATTCTTGTATTGGATAGTCCCCCGAAGTACTGAAAAAGGGTTTAGAAATTTATATATTGTATCACAGTAATTGTCTTGATCTAAGCTCCTAAGAGTTATCTCGGGCACTGAACCTGCTCTAGAATGTGTCATTTATACAACTTATTGTTATGTACATTTGACCAACAACTCAATTCATTCATTCATACATTTTATTTTATGAATGAAAACTGTATCTCAAGATCAATCTCAGAGTTGAAAGCGGTTTAAAAAATCTAAGTTTGAAAATATTATACCACATAAATATTCACAATCACACATTTCTATTCATCTCATCTTTTCCTTATCTTCCTTCGAAGGAAGTAAGAAATAGCTGACACTTTAAAATAGATAAACAATAGCAAGTAATACAACTCAGTACCACCAACAAGTTCTAAGAAGCAGGACAGTCTCATCTCAAGATGCATCCCGCAATCGCTGTAAGACGACGCGTTACGTGATACTAAAGTAAACATGCGTGCCAGGAGCTAGGTGCAGTCTAAAATAGACACGATGGAAACATTTATGTAAGGTGGCCAGAGATTTGAGTAAGGCAATATTCACACTATAATGCCGGTCTGTCAACAATATTGTTATATGAAAAACAAACGAGAGCATTAATGCTATTCTCCTAATATTTTTCATGCAAGAATAATAGATCAGACCGAGAACGAACCGTGACTGAATGTGAATCACTCCAGAAGCAAGATGATTACGAAATCAACATAGGCTTACAATAGCAGCTTCACGCTGTATACCAAAGAAAATACGTAGACGGAAGGAACCTTGAGTTTAGATACTTCGTTTGCCAATTTCTACGCAATTATCGAGACATTATGTGTTGACTAGCGGAACTCAACGCGGCACTGAACTATTGGTAAGCCCTTTGCAAAATATAGGGACACATTAATTACCCTTTTATGTTACTCAGTCAGGTAATAATACAAGACCTAAATCAACACATAAGTATATAGATTTAAAAGCCCTAACAACTATAGTAACTAAAGGGTTGGTCACCCCCAGAGCAAAGTTTCAGAGTCCGCGTACCCCAATTTATCGATGGATTCGTACCCAAATCGCAGTCGAACTTAGTAATTGGTCGATTACACAACGCCACTCAAACATAGTTAGCGTAACTTTAGTCCTCGTCATACCTACTAGAGAGGTACAGTCGCCCGAATGTCCCACTGCCACGACGGCATCACGTCGACATTTTTAATAGTCAATAGAATTTATATAATATACTGTACATGACAAAACATCCATCCAATTTAAGCTCCAAGAGCGTCTGGAGATGGTTTGGCCACGTTACGCGCCGGCCTAAGAACTATGTCGGATGCAAGTGCCTTGCTATATCAGTTCCTGAAGTAAGACCTCCTGGACGCCCAAGGAAGCGCTGGCTGGATGTCGTGATGCACATGAGAGCCAATGGTCTAACCACCGAGGACGCAAAAGATCATGCAAAGTGGAGTCGGTTGAGTAGGAGGGCAGACCCTGGCAATAGCCGGGATTTATGCCAGGAGGAAGGACTGTACATGACAAAATATGTCAGCTATGTCAGGATATAGTATTACCTCATAGTACGTAGTCAAATTATTATACAACATGTACAATGTTTATGTCAAAAACTTACGTTTGGAATGTTCACAGAACCACAAATTAAACTTGGTGTTGAATATGAAACAACTAAATAAACGACGCCGTCTTTAAATAAAATCTCAATAGGATATTCTCACTTGAGGATATCGTGGCGTAACTGTGCAGCGTGTCGCAGTCAGCGCGACGGTCGTAGGTTCCATTCCTAATCGAAGGAATTATTTACTTTTATTTTCTCGTTCTGGTGACGAGGACGTAGGGGGGCATTGAGTTCTGCCATGCAAAACGTAATACCTATCTCAAAAATTGGCTGAAAAGCGGGGAACGAAGTATCTTAACAACGCGAGATTCCCTCTGCCTACCCCGCAACACGGGAAACAAAGGGAAATTAAAATAATGTTTTCTTTTTGATCTAAAGTTTATGTAAAATATTTAACATAATTATTCTTATTCTGTACTGCATACATCTTGTAATTCTGTCATTATATAAAACTTGGTATGCCAATGAATAATGGATCGTTTTGCATGCTAGTAAAAAGTATTAGAATGTTTTTATACAAATTTTATTGTTTTCGAGAATATGTAAAACGAGTTTAAATGCTAGATGACTCTTAAAATATCTTGCTACTTTTTGTTATGTTATCTTATAAATATTCATTATATGTATATAATTATTATAATATGGATCCAGAATGTTTTAGGTATTTACATATTGTTCAACATTAATGTCACTATTTATACGTAGAACTCATTTTAAAAAAAAAATCATTTTTAAGCGTACAATAAATTATAACTATTTTCGGACAAATACATTGATAGTTTAAGATATCATTATAAATTACAACACCACTCACAAAGAAATCAACAATTACATATATATGAAATCTATATAGATTAAAGATACTATATAAAACTCTTCCGTTACCTAGTGACTGACAGACAATATTTACTAACAGAGAATGTAGACAATAGGGGTAATAATTAAAGGTTACATATTAAAGCAAACAAAGTAGTGGGCCAAGACTTGTATTTTATACGTAAATAAATAATCCATTTTATATAATTTAAATTTCATTAAAAGTCATCATTGTTCACGGTCAACAGCTGGTTTAAGAATTAGTTAAAGCGTTTTTCCATATAAGACTTAGAAACTGCATCTGTTTGTCTTTCTGTTTAAAATTGTGCTTTATATTAACTATTTTAAAGTGCAATTTAGCTTAGATTATATATTGCTAATTTAGTTAGCATTGTACTTTGACATGCAAGTACCTATATATGTACAATGTGCGTATGTTAAATTGTTGGTTTTAAATAATAATATTTATTAGAAGCTATATAAGCAGGACTTATAGTTGACCGCCTCTTAGATACTGTTAACTTGATAACTAATTAAAAATTTATTCAGCTAAACATAATTAATAACCACAATATTGTCAACTTAATTGATGCTATTTAACCACAAAAAACATACCATTTTAAAGAATTCTGTTCTACGATATTGCTGTAAATATCTTTGATGAATTGGCAGAAACTTTACTTTTCAATACAGGGATACTGTTTTCCAAATAATGTTATTATTAAAAATCGAAATTAATACAAATTAGTTAAATAATTATTATATAGTTAAAGTAATAATTATTTAACTTATCAGTATTACTTTTAATATTTCATGTCCTTGAGTGGGAATCGAACCTACAAACTGTAGCGTTCAATGTTACATGCTTGTGCTCCTGTTCCACGACTCTCCTCTTTAAATAATTGTCTTTATATTATTGAAATAATTGTATTGTAACGATCACAAAATCTAAATATTTTTATATGTAAATACATACATATATGTAGATGCCATACTGGCTCAATAAGCGGGGTAGCGGGATAGCAGTTCGATTCCGCTGGAGGTAATTAAATATTTAAAATTTTCATTTCCAATCCGCTTTAAGTATATTGTTAGAAATAATTAGAAATAATGACCATAGAGGTTATATAAGAACGACTCTAATTACTGGCTGGCACTTTTATGGGCTGTTAACGACGACCGAAAGAAAAGGATCGCGAACGTCACTTTTGCCCGATGGATTCTTTAGAACCAGATATTGTTATTAGACTGCTAGATAATTCCCTTTGGTTGTTTAATAATTATTTGAAGCCTTGTTTTAATTCATTACCTTTCCCACTTTATTTAATATTTTCAATAGTTTCTAATAATATAATAATTATCTTGCTAATCTGTATTAATTTCGTTTTTTAATAATAATATTATTTTAAAATTCAGGAAAACTTTTATTTTTAAATTGTTTTCCATTCAACACAGCGTAGCTGTCTCAAAAATTAGACAAAAATTAGACGGTTAGAAATGTCCTTGCAACGTAAATTTTGAAAAAAATCTAATCGACTAAGACAGTTACACTGAAAAATTTACAACTCGCAATGTTCATAGAGACATAAAAAAAATATTTAGATCACTTTCACTATACGGATACAACTACAGATACTAAAAGCTACTTAAACACCGGTTCATTATCTGAATGGTCTTCCCCTAAAAACCATTGGAAATAACAAAAAGATGTCGTCTCCAATAAAAGGAGAGCATAATACAAAAAAAAGATTTATGTAGACATGCGGGAAGTAAATCTCCAGCCTTCACCGCCTTTATCTTGATTGTTAGAAAGGCATCGTTGCAAATAAGCTTAAGCTATAAACAGTTCTATTCAAATTATTACTTTTATTTTTTTTGGCTAATTAATTATTTTTATTTCCTGACTTTGGTAGCAAGACAAAAGGGTTCCAGCATTAAGTTCCACCACTCAATCTGCCATATCTCGGCCACTGGACCGGAAGTAGGGATTGGTAAATCATAGCACTATGTTTCCGATACCTACCATGCTATATATGCAGGATATAGCATTAAGCTAAAAACATCTTAATCTTATTTCTAAGTTTAAAAAAGAAAGAGCTGAGTCACGATGCTCGTGAAAGGGATAAATAATAAAATTGATTTTGGTGAAAGCACCTTCATACAGTTACTTAATGTGTTGTGGAAAAAAGCTTTCTGAACAGTAGCTTTTTAAATGAGGCTCTTATTTAATCGCATTTGCACCAATATGTTCATATCTTAACAACGATCTTGAAATAAGAAAATTGAGAATGCTATATATGTTAAAAAAGTATTATAATTTCGATGTGGCACACCCTTAAACTTATTAAAAAAATATAATGTTTTTTGTTGTCAATATTGGAAAAGTATTTAGTTTTTCTTGCATTCCACTTGCAATCGACGTGATGGTATCTCTACCAGAGCAAAGAAATGAAAATAACTCATTTCCCTAAGTGGAATTCGAACCTACAACCGTAATATTTACAGTCGGAGGATCGGCAAAGACGTAAAAACTTAAATGATATATATATCTCTCTATTTCCAAACAAAAAAACAACCAAAAACGAAAAAAATCCCTTATCGATATACAAAAATGACATCTCATCGAATATCAAAAAAACGAAAGACAAGACAATAAAGCGACACAATATCAAATGTAGGTAACCCTACACCCGTGCGCCGCAGCCCGCTGCCCGCAGCCCGCTGCCCGCAGCCCGCTGCCCGCGACACCTCCTCCTCCTCCTCATTCAACCGTAACTTTTGGTTAATTCTTATTTTAGTTGAAAGTTAAGAAAACCCGACGGTTGTTAGTTCGATTTCCACATACAGCGTGAAGATCTAAAATATAAGGAACACACAATGTCTCGAATAAATAAACAGAAACATGGGAACGGAGTATCTTAACACTAGTTTTCCTCTGCCAAACTTGCTGTACGGGAGAAATCGTGAAGTGAAGACTCTGTTTTAGAATCTCAAACAAAAATAAAAACCTACATCATTTCTTATAATAGATTAAACCAATGTTTTAATATTGTTAAATACTATTTATCGCTTCCAATATTAGTTTGTAAGGCTTAAGTTGATTTGTGCGTAATAAAATGTAACGCGGGCATTGTTTGTTTTGAACACGTAAATTACTCGTTCCTAATCATCGAGGGCTTATACCGTTACTTGGATCTGTGCTAATAATAAAAGTAATATTTAGAATCTATACAAAAACGCGATGATTGCTGGTTCGATCATGCATGGAAATTATTATTAATAAATTATGTTAATTTTTTCGATCTGGTTCACAAAACGCGGCGTTGAGTTCCACCGCTGAAAACGCAATGCCTCATAAATTAACTGGAAAGTTGGGAACGAAGTTGTCTTAATCCTAAAAAACGTAAGTTGCTTCTAATATTTAGAAAATAATTATTTACTATTTCAAATGTTACTTATAATAATATACATATTTTTTTATAATATAAAGTATAATTAATTAATTTTATTTATTAATTAAATGGAACCGACAACTGGTCTCCACGTTACATGCGTGAAGGTAAACATGGATGACAAGTACGCTATTATTTCTATTAAATCCATGTTTACGTTTCATTTAATAATAAAAGCTTAATAGACTTTAATTCTCTATGTGAAGCTGTAACCGCTACTACATTAAGCTAGAGCGACACTTGACGCAGGTTTCTGAACATTATATAATATTTATGTGTTTATTTTGTTCATCCATTGTGGCCCTCGTTTTATTATAACTCTCTATGTACAGTCGCCTGGAGAAGTGTGTGTACGTTGTCTTATGTCGATACGAATTCGATGATCTCCTTTTCCTTTTATACAACGCTTGTAGCACTTCTGGCAGACGGAACTGTTAAGAGTTTTAATCTTGTTTCTTTTCACTTAGTGTATTAAAATGCAAATAATTTAAATTAATTGAATTTGTTTAGTTTTTTCCCTCACCGGTCATCGAATCCACAGCCAACAGGCATCGAACTTACACGCACTTTATCTTCAGACATGACGTAAAATATTTATGAATATTTTTTCATAGCTGGGCACAAAACCAAATAAGGAAAAACTATTTACATAATTTCGTGACCTTACAAAATAAACTCAGGCAAAGCAGGGGGGGCTACACTAGTGTATGTATAATATTATGCAAAATATAAATCGGTTTATCGAACTTCCATCTTGATCGGATCACGTCTAAGGGATTACATGGCAAAGGCTTAACTAGCGTCTTCCAAAATCAACTCATAGTAAGTATTATAAGTATTGTCAATATTTTGAACATTACAATGCCCTTTTGTTAGAATTCGTTGAAGGGAAAAAAGTTGTCACAATATACGATTAGGATTTATAACCCTTTAGTCGCTTTGTTGGAGCTTAGAGTCCCTAATTATTTATTATTTTTAACTTTAAAAAGGATTATTTCGATTTGTTTCTAAAGTTTTTTTTTATTTTTATTTTTCTAATATTTTTTAATTGTTACCGTCGCCGCGAATAGTATTTTACAATTATTTGAAATGGATGTGTGTTAAGAAAAGTCATAATTAAATAAAAAAAAAGGTCATAGTGGTCTACATTGTCGTAAATACTACAGATTCTAATTATTAAGTCCCACCCGCAAACATTCCGATTTCGTTTCATTCCGATATTAAAAATAATGTTATTTCTAAGACATAAATCGAAAATAATGTGAATTAATATAAACACTATTTGGAAGCTTCTCTGTAGTCACCAAAACAGCCTCAAAAAAAAACAAATAAATATTGTGTACCAAACTACCAAGTCAAAGCACCATGCACCAGAGTATGAAATAGTTAATGTTTTGTTTTCAAATAAAACAAGCAGCTTTATGCGTTCTTCCTGCAGAGCTGGATATTCAGAGGAACCCCAGTGTTTAAACACTCCGTCCTTCACTTTCTGCCTGACTTTCAAGACATTATATTGAGTGGCGCAACTCAACGCTACGTTTTATCTACCAGGGCATAGATCTATTAGATAAGAAATAAATTGTAGCACAATAAATCTTAAAATAACAAAATTTTTAAACGTAAAGCATTTTATAAAGCCACATTTCACAGTGGTAAAGTAAAAAGACTTGTGTTTTTTCATTTCATAGTACCCACAGCGGTCCGCGCGCGCTGCCATTGTGTCCGGGAGGTACGTACGTACGGTATTGTAGGTTTTACAATGTTTGTACTTGGACTTGAAATATGTAAGACTTTTTATTTCTAAGGACAAATAAAATAAGAAAATAGAAGTATTTCTAGTACTTTTAAAATATAATCAACACAAGAAAGTTTTTATTGGAAAATATGTAAAAATGTTAATATAGCGGGACTCGAACCAGCACTTTTAAGACCGTTTTCAAAAATATTTATAAACAGAATGTCTGTAGAATAGACTTGTCTATGACTCTACAGACATTCGTTTCGTAGTACGAACGTCATACCCTTTTTCTCTATATTATTTTTTATTTCTTTAAGTTCAAAAGCAGATGTACGAGTATGTTTTTTTTAAACACTAAGCTAGTCTTTGAAACGATTCAAGAAGTGCTCGTTCGAGTCCCTCTACATTCAAATATTTCAAGTTCAAGTAAAGCCTATACAGTCAGTATAATATTAAAATCTCATATTGCTATACTAATCACATTTAAATATTAAAAAATATATAAATATTCATTCTTTCTTCTTTTCTTCATATGGATGCAGGAAGCTCCTTGAGGCAGTGCCTGGTACTTGTGACTCTTAAACTGTACATTAACGCTCGCCTCTACTGTCCGAATTTTTTCATCTAACAAATGCGGAATCAAGAATAGTTATGAACCACTAAAATCTTTGTTTGGTATAAAAGATTTGACCAAAAATTTTAAAAAATATTACAAGCTAATTAATTTCATATTGATTTATCAACAAGCTTTTTAATAAAGTGTTAGTAGGAAACTCATCAAACCTAACGCTAAAATCCTATAAATATTCAACAATTCGAAAGTGACTAGATGAATCAGCGAACTCAAAATAGGCCAGTAAAATATTCATAAGGCGCTAGTGGCGCAGTGGCACTAGCGTTAGACTGTAAGCACGACGCTTGTGGGTTCGATTCCTACAACCGTCGGGGGATTTTTTCTCGCTCTGGTTGTTCTTTTTTCTCGGCGTTAGGTTCCGCCTCGAGATTTTGACAGAAAATAGGGAACGGAGTGTCTTACTCTTAAAAGTAGGTTCCCTACTGTACTGTATGCCTACCCGGCTAAACTATACGTAAATCTAAAAAATAAAATAATAAATAGGAGGCGTTAGTAGCTCTACTCGTATAAGTAACGAGGCATGTCTATGACATGACAGATGATAAAGAACATAAACAATAGCCTGGCGATAGGGGCAGATAACAAATGATTTATTGTGGACGCACAGACTAAATCAATTATAATGACGCGCGTCGATGATATATGTCCATAGGAGCTTCTTTATATATTATTGTCTTATTAATAATATATGTATAAATTTAAATATATTAAGAATATAAAATGTAAACTATGCCATTCGTGGCGACAGTAGTTAGTGCGAGTTCGCCCTGGTGAAGGAGAGGCATAACACTCGCTACTCAACACGCAATGCCTCCAGAATTCGGCGTAAAGTGGAGAGTGAAGTGTTTTCACAATAAAACTCTCTCTGTAGCGGGTAGGGGTAGGCTTGCTCCATATAGAATACAGGAAGAACTAAAAGAAAACGTAACTTAAGTCGTCGTAGCGCAGTGGAATAAAATATTTGTCACTCTCAAGCTAGGTACTAACTAATATAAAAAGAGCTAGAACATCTTTTAAATACTTCAGTACTATGATTAAAACAACATGACGCAAAAGAAGATGCCTGTATTCTGTATATAAATGCATATAAATCATCAATTCAAGCCTCATTGAAAATTCGAACTGACTACATACTTCGAGCCAACTGTCGCGTCGTCAAAAGGAACATTTATAAGGTTTAATTGAAATACAACATTCGCGACTTCCTATAATTATTTCCCCCCGCCAGGGACCGTATGCGGTCCGTAAGAGGTATACTAGAAAAAAATGCTTTCTTCTGAAATATATCAATACATTACATATTGTAGCCCGCAACTTCGTTTGCGTGGACTACAAAATGTGAAATCTTATTTTTTTTGTTCCCGTAGGAATTTCGGGAACCCCTCTCTTAGCGCTCCCCTACACTCCCCAAGGAACCTACATGTCAAACTTCAGATTTCTAAGCTGAGTAGTATCGGCTATGCCTGATCTGTCAATATCTAAGTATCGCAACAGTTTTATGTATCTACAATGTACATATAAATTAAAGAAATTGTGTGTACATAAAAATTAAAGAAATTGAGACATGACGCCTTCGTATCTTAGTTGAGAAGAGCCTTTTTCATTTTTTCCTGTTTGGGATTATTAAATTGACCTGGTCTGTTCATATAAAATGTTATATTAGCTTGTACTATGTATACTGAATATCTGTGAATAAACAAAAGGAAAGAAACATCCTGTGGCCGAAGTTCCAGACAGACAGTTGACAGTGCCCGGGTCCGTGGTCACGCCTGTCACTGCGGCGCCGTACGTCTCACAGTTGATACTTGATACATTACACGATTATATAATTCCTTACATCTCATATTACCGAGCTTAATACTATATTATAAACATGAAAGATATTCATGTTGTATCCCGCACAGCAAGGTAGACCGAGGGAACATAGTGTTAAGAAACTCCGTTCTACACTTTCCGCCAAAATCTGGATGCGTTGCGCGTTGAGTGGCGGAATTCAAGGCCGGGCTTTTCCTCAACAGCAAAGAAATGAAAATAAACATTTGAATAAATATTTCACTTCCTTGAGTGGAGACAGAACCCACAACCAACATGCGTCGCTGCGTCACGACCGGCCTCAATATATAGTAATTTTAAAAAACGCTATTAAAAAAATACCTTCAAGTTTTAACATTTTCTTATTGACAAATACGCCCAAAAATCCGGTCCTGTGCGCTTCAGTAATGTAATGTACACACTCATTTCCCTCAGACAAATTTAAAATCCGTGCAAATCGATTCCGGACATCGGAGTATTCGGCAAAGCGCACTCGACGCGGACGCCTGATGATTATTCAAAAACACTTTCCTAATTCCATTACAGACGGAAAATACACAAACGAACTGCTTACCCTGACGGCTTCCTTCCTCGAGGATGTGGAAACGAAAATTGGAAATGAACGTTTATTTTTAATCTTTGCTTAATTTTGTGAGAAGAAGAAAATTGTGTTTGTTTTGACATTTTGACGAATTTAAATAGCTTCAGGCTGTTGGTATAGAGTTGATTTGAAATCTAGTGTCAGGATACTCTTTTCTCTACTTCCTGCTCGAATTCGAACGTGGACGTCAGTGATGAACTCAACTCCGTCCTTTTATATACCAGAGCGAGAAATTAAAAATAATAATGCCCTCGAGTGGACTTTAAATCCGCAACTATCTCGTCGAGACAATTATACACTTTCCCACTGCGCCACGACGCTAAACACTTTTTAGGTATCTTTATTGCACGCTCCAATTTATAATGATTATAGTAATAGTGGATGTTAGGATTTGTGAAGCGATGCATATATATAGTTACAACAACAATTAACATTAATTGTGTAGAAATGTATAAAAATTTTAATGTCGTGATCGGACTCGAACCCACTCCCCTTGGAAAACAGTCACAGCGCACGTCGCTAATAAAGCTATCACTTTAAAATGCTTCCCCGATTTAGTTAAAAACAGCAGAGTCAGCTCCTCAACACCACCCAATGCTAGAGAACGGACGTAGAATAAATAAGCACATTGCAATCTTATTCTTATTCATCCGGCTGTAAACAAGACGCTTGTGGGTTCGATTCCCCTTCGGGAAATTTAATTATGTTCTTTTCGTCACCCTGCTAACAAGACGCAACGCGGCGTTGAGCTCTGCCACTCAACGCACAATATTTAAAATTGGCGTGGGAATCAAAGACTCAGAGTCTTCATAGAAAATTCTCCGTCTACCCTGCTATATGCAGTTGATGCTCATTCTTATTCAACTTCAGTATTATGTATCTGCGATAACCTGTAAGCTGGGTAGTTGCTAGTTATATTATATGTTAGTGATTTTGTAAAGGAATATTTATACCGAAATTTAATCTTCCAAGAATTTTCTTGTATTTATGCTAGAACAATTTTTTATTTGATTGATATACATTATAAGTACAACAGAAATTGTTATAATTATCTCCTATAATATAAACATTAGGATATTAGAAGCAAACGAGACTACCCCACAAACTACACATCGTGCTTAAAATAAATAAGCTTTCACTAACGACTAGCGCCATCTATTGGTGAATATTACCACCTTCCCACTCCCCGCGCCGTCCCCCCGTGCACCGGCCGCGACGCCCCGCGGTCCCCCGTTCATTCAATCCAGCCCGTCAGTCTCTCTCCACACGTCGCAGTGAAGGCGCGGCCTTTAAAACAAATTACTATTATCGATATATTGTTACAAACAATCGCTCAGCTGACTGTGACTTACATATATAAAAGTGTTATTCAAATAAAAACGTATTCAAAGTGTTTCTTTTAACTATTGACTGGACAATAAACATATTTGTGGACGAATGTAAAAATATACGCGTCGCAGAGAACGGTTCCAACGCGTGAGATCGATACTTTTAAATGATAACATGGATTCAATTAGATTTAAGACGGTGAATAGTGTTTGTGTTGTGCTGTGGAAGTAAAGTTTACTGAGGTAAGTTATCGGTGCCTAGTGCTAGATAACGCCGGGATTTGTTTTGGACGATAAGTCGAGATATCGGTGCGATGCGTTCAGAAATCGATTACAATCGATCGTATATCGGAAGGTCGATGTTGTGCCCTTCGGCTGTGTGCACAGTGATTAGCCGAAATTAAAAAATTAATCGTTGATTCACGATACAACTAAATATTTTTATTTAAAAAATATTATTGTATAACATTTACACAAATATGACAATAAAAATTTGCTAAGTAATAATTTATGTTTATTTTAATATAAAATTAACATATTAAAATAAATTAGTAATTCAAATTAAATACAAAAGAACTAAAATCAACATAATAAAATAGTACTTCTTCAACACAGTTGTTTATTATTGGTATACTTGAATATATAATTAAATTAAAATAACAATATTTATTAAAAAAAAATATGCAACGAGGTCGTAGTTCTTGCATTAAAAATAGAAAATAACATAATTTATGGCCAAACGGCAAGAACCTAAGGCGTGCAGTACATGGCACAGAAAAGCTATAACCACGTTTGGTTACATTTGCAAGGCAAGAATAACTATTGACTCACTGCTATTTATTACTAACGATCGCAAATCTGCGCTTAACTAAGTAAATTAGTTGTATAAGTTTAGTTTTTGTAGTTTTAAATATTTCTATGGTAGGCGCAGAAAATCCAGCTAATCTCTCCGTCCTCCGCTCAGTTAGACACATTGCCTGTGTGTCAAATAAAATTCAAAATTTGAATAATATCAAATTTAATTCAATAAAACGTTTATAATGGCGTATAAATAAATACTGAATATAATAACAGTATTTTATTACCGAAACTAAATTAATGCCATTAAATTCAACATTAAACTTTATATTTAAGCTTGTAATAACTTAAATAACTAATTTAAATAAAATAATTCCTACAGTACAGTTTTTTATGTGTAAGAAAAGAAACAACTATATATTTTATAAAAATAGAAGTTTGAGTAGTTTTTGGTTTATTCTTTATAATGGAAACTGACAGTCAGTATGTACAATATTAGGCTATAAAAATGTGCATGCCAAAATTACTATTCTATTGTAACGATAGATTACTACAATGGCTTCCTGTCGATTACGAGCTTAATATGCATAATTGTTGCTTACAGTCCGGGATATCCGTAACTAAAGGCAGAACCTATTTGTGACCTGTATTGAATATAAATTATTTATTTTATAGCTACTTAAATAGCTTATTAATTAATATAAAACATAATCTTCGTTAAAACTTCTTTATTATTCTTCATCATTATAAAAAAATGATACAGTAGTTCCCAAACAGCTTAACACTTATTCCCGTATAGCAGAATAGGCAGAGGGAACCTAGTGTTAAGTTAATATACCGTTCCCCGCAAGCCGCCTAACTTTTTTTGAGATATTACATGTTGAAAGACAGAACTCAACGCCGCGTTTTATCTAATATAATATTTGAACAAACAGTAATTATTCAAATACTCGCACATACGTAAATAGCTCCATGTATTGTAAATATATAATTTACAACAAAATCACGATTTTAACATCAATTTATTACTTGTAGCATTGTGCTAGTAATATAAATGAGGTCTGTCTGTGGAGGAGATTTATGATACAGGCAAAGTGCTTATTTTTTTATTGTACCGATGTTATCCATTTTGCTATTGAAATTTCGCAGATAGGTTTATTATAGAGAGTAAGTGAGCTATAAGGAAGTAAATTCGAAAAATCTACTCCTATTCTGGTGGTTGTTGTACGTTATTTTATACGAAATAGGGACATTTTCAAAGATCAAAAAGTTTTAAGTTGGAAATTATAATTCCTAGTTAATAATATTATTAAATGTCGTTGGTTTTTAGAAATCGTTATTTACTTTGTAAGTCGAAATCAACGCGGACAAGCAAGCCCCCGAGCAAGGCTAACCATTTGTAAAGTAATCGAACCTTGTTTCAAATTGGTTATTTTTGAGGATATAGGCATATTTCATTATTTATTTATTAGCTTCACGCTGTATCTTGCCTACACTAGGGTAACCAAAGAGAATCTAGAGTTGAAACACTTTATTACCCACTTTTCGCCCTTATTTTCAACACGTTGAGTATCAGGACAAAGCGTGTGGAGGCAGAACTCTGACAAGAAAATGAAAATAATTAATTTCCCTGAGTGGGAATCAAACCCACAATATATAATCATAATATTATCCTAAAATAAAATAGCAGAGAGTTCCGTCACCATATTAACTATCAAACCCGCTACCAAAATATGCGAAAGTACAGTACCCAGTAGTGAAATAAAATTTCACACTTACCAAGACCACTTCGACAATTACTTCCAGCGTTTTTAGCGTTTCCAGCTAGAAAAAATATTTTCAACGTAATGAATGGTATAATGGCCTCTGAAATACCGCGATATTGTGTTCAAAATTTTTATATTCGTGTTAAGAAATAGGTGTAAACTCTTGAATGTTAGTAACTAAGTCTGTTTATAATTTATAATTTTTATTTAAAAAGAAAATTTAAGACATAAAGTACTTATAGGCGGCGCAGTTGCACCAGCGTGTGACTGTAAACGCGAGGATTCCGACTCGGAAGAACGAAATATATAATATCTTAATTTGTTCGTTCTGGTAACAAGATAAAGCGCTGCGTTAAGTTCCGCCACTATATAGACGTATTCCGCCACATAATCGTGAAATTTCAACGAGGATTTCTAATAGAAAAACCAATTCAATTTATGGTAAACATATGAGAGCGTATTAGCTATAAATATTGACAGCAACCGCGTTTTAAATACGCAAATTCTGCCAACATTACTATACACGCGAAAGTAAATAAACTGATAGATCCACTACGTCTTCGTAGATACAGTACGGTCGACCAGTCGTGGCCGCCCTGAACTTACATTTTATGAACCAATGTGCATTGTTCACTTGAGAAGAAAATATCATATAATCAAGCCTGCACAGCCGTCTACAGCTAACGTCAGTGCTTCAGTGCGAGTGCGAGGCTTGAGTATTGAGGCCGCGATCGAAACATTATCTTACTTGCTTATATTAGCACTCTTATTTTACAAACAAAACTACCGCTAGATTTTTTGCAGTTGCAGAAGGTACCTTATGACTAATTTTCGAGATATTGCGTGTTGAGTAGCGAAACTCAACGCCGTTTTTATATACCAAAGCGGTGAAATCGAGAATTTAACACTTTCAATTCATCCTTTTACACATCAAATTCGTAATTATTCCCTTCAATTGAATATTTTCAACCCAATATGAATTTGAACAGGCTACCTCTCGTCACGTCAACGTGGGCGAGAGCAGCTCTGTTCAAACATCTCAGGTATAGTAACGGTTAAACACTGCTAAGTATTACCTAACACCTTCTAATTAGTAGCGTTAAGCGTTTTGGTACATTCGGATATAGAGAGGTCTATGAACTTGTATTGAGCTTCCCTTTGTGTTGCTCTTTTAGATATCATTTGAGATTAATTTTGTTGTCATTTTGTTTTTAGGTTTTTGTGTGCATTTTATATGACATATTAGTTAAAAAACAATTTGCTACAAAATTATATTACATAATGTTCGATGTGATCCACAGTAATTGCGGTAGAGAGAGAGAGTTAGAGTATCATGTGATGTAAACACGGGGGCAGGGTGCAAACGCGTGCAAGTAGCTTGTTTTTAATTTAAGTTAATTTATAATAAAGATAGGCTTATTATATTATTAAGTTACTATATCACCTTGACTTGTGAATGTCAAATTTTACCATACTAGGTAAAACAAGCTATTAAAAATGATTCTTTATATATGCAAATTTATTATGCCTAGTATTGTAACAAACAGAAAATATACATACCCATATAAGTATAAAAGAAGTCTTTAAATGTCAAGAAGACATTAATATTAACTAAACTGAAACGCTTAATTTATATCATTAATTTGAAAATAAAAAGTTAATGTATGACTAACAACTAGTAAGATGACATATGAAAATGCATTATGTTTTGCTAATACAACTAAAATAACGAGTTCCTCCAGCAAATGTTATACAATTCTATATTTAGTTCTGCTATAAAAAACGGTTAAAATGTAAAATTAAGTATAAACAATGCCTATTCAGGAAGGCAAATTAAAACATTCCTCACAATAGCTGGAACTGTCTTAGGGTAGAATACTTACTTGGGAGGGTGGAAAAACAAGTCGCCATGTACAGGTGTTCCTTGAGGACGGAGGAGCCAGACCCTCATACATTATGTAATCTTGTACCTACATAATTAATGGTGCTTACTTACTTAATCTATGTATGTATGATAAAATTAATATTAAAGTACATTGGGTTTAGTTATTTATTTTTTAACTCTACGCTTAATTCTGCAAACTGTAGGCTAGGTAGGAAAGAACTTAGTGTTTAGAGACTCCATTCCGTACTTTCTGCATGATTTTCGACCAGTCTTCATCATGATCATCATCATCATGGATTTGATTTTCACTCAAGAGAAGAAAACATGCAATATTTTTATTTCCTCGCTCTGGACGGAGGCAAACCGCGGCGTTGAGCTCCGCAATGCCCTTCAGACTTCGGTGGAAAGGGGGAAACGATAGCGACTTACACTGCTATATACGAGATACAACGTGAAGCTGAAAAATACATAAAAAACTATAATGTAGCAAATGCAAATACTAATAAAGCAGGCTTACAGTTGCCTGAGGTAAATTCTAATCAGATAGTATTTAGGCGTTCACATGCAGACGGAGGGATTCAAGACAAAAATAGAATTCCTGATATACGTTGGACTACCGTAGCCGTGTACCTACATACTACAGTACAGTACAGTGCAGTCGATGAGTCGTGGCCATACTGTTCACGCCGAAAGAAATTAAACAAAAGTCAGAAAAAGCCTAAATAACAAGTAACTTCGGCTTCAGGACGGCCACGATGCGCCGAGCCGACTACACAGTACAGTGTCTCGGGACATTCATCAAATTATTTATACATGCACCGGCCGGCCACCCATCGCTTAGACTACGTACGCACATTGAATTTTACCGGTTTTCTTTTCATACCCACACTGATTTCACGTTTTACGATTCTAAATAAAAATAACGGGTTGAAATATAAACTTTTGGTTCTATTTTGATTTGAATGTTAAACTGTTTATATGTACCTATACACCAGCCACTTTACAATAAACATTTTAAAGTGATTTATATGTATAATTTGAGTTATCATTTGATTTTTTTATATAACTTTAACATATTTAAAAGGGAACAAAAGAACAGAACCTTTTTTAAATATTTCATGCAAAAAACATCATTATTACGCGTACTCGTCCTTTACATGTCCAGTCGATTTTCACAAAAATCCTTTGATTTTTTTTTATTTGTGACTTTTCAAAAATAATTATAAACTTATTACTAAATCTTTAAATCTATCTATCTATATAGATAAATATATTTATCTATCTCTATATAAAAAAGGAAAGATTAAACAAAAGTTATAAAACTATATAGTTTGTGACTTTAACAATTCTCTTTTCATGACGAGGCGGGTACAAAAGTATTTGCAAAGTCAACACACAAACAAATTAAGAACATTTCTCTGCAAATTACCTAGTATAATAAAACACTAATTGTGTAAGGCCGTCGCTCGTGTTTTGTTATTCCACATTCCTCGCGAGTACAATCGAGATAAATTTGATTCCATGCTTCCTTCATTTCTCACAATGAGCCGTGCTCATTAAAAATACAGATTTTTTTCTGTGTAATACATTCATCTTTGTTAAAATAGGCTTAAGCGCATATCAAAAATAGGCATAGCAGGGTTCGCAGATCCCAATACAAAGACACTCCGTTTCCTACTTTCGGTCCTGTTTCTAAACATTTTGTGTACTTGAGCTTAGAAATCGCACCCATAATCATCGTGCTTACAATCAGAACTTGTTCCACTGTGCCTGTGTACAAAGGTCCAGTGATGTCTATACGGTATTTTTACACCATTGCTCAGTCTTTATACTACTTACTTTCTGGTTTTCTAACAAAGCACTGCGCCTTATCCTCTCAGAGGTTAAATTAAAATAATTTAAATATAATCCATCCCCCAAATGAGGCTCCAACCCAGAACCACCCTACACTACAGTTATACGCTGTGTTGCTTCGCCACGATGGCTTCGTCTCGTATATTATATTAAATCTCAAATGAATTTTTGACAAACCATCTTAAGACGTTAGATGCAATGACTCCAGCGGGGGAGGGAGGGGAACAAAATGAGTCACTAGGTGCGCTAACGAAGTGAGAGGGATACGTGACAAATGGCTGTACGTGCAAAACAATTATCGTTTTATAAATAACTTTAAATTATCAAACATACAATAAAATTTATAAACTCAATAATTAAAGTTTATAATAACAAACACCGTTTACACCAAGCGGCGACAACCACCTCATTATTATCATATCCCTCTCATAACAAAGGTCTAGAGTGCATATTTAGATACTTGCTGGAACAGAGTCGTTTGTACGCCATATTGTATACGGCCGCTGTGAAGATAGGCTCTGTGAACTTTTGCGCATAGTTCAAAATAATAAAAAGTTGGTAAAATGCTAAAGTCACATCTGCCCAGCCATCTACAGGTAACGTACTGTATTTACTGGGACAGTACCATTCGTACGGGCCGAGCTCGTCAAGTCCGAACACGTGGTACACAATGGCCGGTTATTAAATATTCGAATCGTTGTAGTTTGGTAATCAGCCTGTAAAGCTTCCTAATGAATACGCTAGCTGGTTGATGGTTTTTGGGCATACTTTTAGACATTGCAATGTCAATATTAAATGACATTTTAAAAATATTTTTAAGTAACGAATAATTTGTGCAACAAATGTGAAACTACTAATTTATGACGTCACTTGTCACTAACATTTTCTCAGTGTAGTTGTTTTTGTATCAATTTTTATATACATGTTTTATGTAATATAATGTATTTTTATTATTTATGTCACTAGAAATTAAAATATTTTTAGTTATCAACTTTCACTTTAGTTGTTTTTAGTTAAAACGAAAAACAAAATGTTTAGTCGATAGTTCACGCCTGTTATAATGCTGTTATTTTTCAATTCGAGAGCAAAAGCTGAATGGGGATAGAACTTTTTAAACTTTTTAAACGTATATCACCAGATGTCATCGTGACGCAATAAACATGAGCCTGAGTGAACGCTCAACAGTTTGATTCGAATACGTAGATTTATTAATTATTTTTAGCTTTACTTGTATCTAAGTGTATCTTGCGCATAGCAAGATAGGCAAAGTTGAACCTAGAGCTAAGACGCATCGTTCCCATTGGGACACTTCTATTCCCCACTTGCTGCCGAATTCTGGAGGCATCGTCAACCTACTGCTAGTTATCCCGAATATAGAACACTTGTGAGAACAAGTAAAAAAATATAATTTTACTGTCTTCAACTCTGACACTTAATTTTTAGCACGCCATCTAGTGTAATGGCATGATTATAGAAGTTGAAAGCTCCAAGCATTTTCCATTTCAGAGGTTAGCAAAGAGGACACGGATAAAAGCGAATCACAAACGATAACTAAGTACTGAATTTAAATTGAAAAGAATCTTTTTTTAACAAATAGTTGGGTACTGAAGCAAAATCACCCGCACCGTCTCGCCGTTCCCGATGATCATATTCAAATTCTAAAAAACAGACTTGTCAGGTTATTCCGACCGAAAAACTCATATAGAACCACCAGAAAGAGTAAAATCTAGTTAACAGTCCTTAGAAAGGTTTTCCGCCGGTGATTTGGTGTTATATTTTGAATAGCTTCATGGGCACCGATTGCCTCGAAAATACTTTGAATATAGGAATGGAAAGCGAAATGGGTATTCCTAAAAGGGGGATGAAGAGACGCAATACGTTGTAAAGGTTTTGTGCACGTGCTAAGCCCCGTTTTGGGAAATGCCAGTTTTAAAAACAGTACAGCTTTTTACGTTTTAAACGAAAATACTTATAGCGGAATTTCACATTTTACTCTGGAAATTGGTTTTGGCGAGCTTTTTTTTAAAATAACTTTTTGTTTGTGTTTGTCTTTATGTGTCGGATTAATTTGTGATTGTGATATAAAGTTTTGTTTATTAAAGCTCAGTCATGGCGAAAACAATCTATAGTTTTTAATAATAAATATGATTATTTGTTTAATATTTTATTTTAACTTCAAAGTTTTGATTCCCACTCGAGGGAATGAATTATTTCCTTTACCTGGCTCTGAGGAATATATAATGCGCAGCGTTGAATTTCACCACTCAACACGCAATGCCTCAATAATTGGGCAGAAATTATGCAACGAAGTGTCTTAACACTCGGTTCTCTCGCTCCTAGCCTGCTATGTGCGAATATACCTCGCAGGTAGAAAAAAAGTACTTTTCAACTCAAAGTAACTAAAGTAAATTTGATGTCATACTTTTACGCAAATTTCGAAAAAAACAATATTTAAATCAAAAGAGATTCACCATGAACATAATTTTGAAGGCCTTGACATATTTGTTCCAATTTGATAAAGAAATGTACCTTATTCATTAAATATCTGAAAAGAAACAGCGCTGGAAATACTAATCACTCATTAGTTTTATCTATATTAAGACGTGCTTAAGTAGTATTAAGAATTTCAATTCGGCGGATGCCTTTAAACAACATTTTTTTCAAATTTATGAATCATAAAATATTTAATAATTAGCATTTTATTATATTTCTAAGTATATTTTGATTTGTTGTTTATTATATAACATTTAATAAGTAATTATAAAATCGAACCGCACCTGCTGAAAGAATAAATATTAAATTGCTGAACCTGTCAAATCGGTTATATTACGTTTATTCCAGCTTACAGCAGTAGCAGAGAAACCTAGCTTTGGGACACTCTGCTTTCCGCCGGAAATTAGGGACCTTGCGTTGAGTGGCGGAACTGAACTACACACTTTCCTTATTGCGGCTGGTTAATAGGTATTTTCTTTCTGTTCTGGATCAATACAGCTGCCACGTGGACAGCCAGCAGCAGTCAAACAGATTGTAACAAGCAATTATAACGTTCGACGATAAACTAGGCCAATCAATGTTGTGCTTCTACTATGCTCTGATTGAGCTATTGTTCTTGCCGATTTCAAATCTGGATTTAGTTGATAATTATAATAATTTATAAGTACTTTATGCTTCGATTGCGTTATGTATATTCGATGGTTGTGATTTCCACTCTCAGTGAAACATCGATATTTTAAATTCCTCTGGTTTCCATATTAGACAAAAAATTGAAAAAGGAATTACTCTATTTATAAGCAAAATATAAAACGTACATTTACATATTATCATATAATTTATTAATTTTTAAAACAAGTGCTGTAAGTATTATTCATACATCAAACAAATTTGGCTCAAGTTACAATGAAATTAGAAACTATTTTAGAATATTCTCAACAAAAGTAACTGGTAGCCAAAATATATCAATGGAAAATGTAACATTACAGGTTGCAATATCAATAAATCATCGAGCAGATAGCGCGTGTAATTAAACGCAAGCATCCATCACTGATAGGCTATCAGCCAGCGTTACATGTGTTACGATAAATGCTAAACACTTGTTGAGAATTGTTTATTTTTTTTAATTGGTAATTGCACTACTTATTTCCTATGAACAATAACGTTTCAAACCATAGCGTTTATCCCACTATGGATAAGACATGAAATAAAAAAACCATTCACTAATACCTATTTCTATAAAAAACTAATGGATTTGTAGTGTTTATACGAAACTAAGTTTAAAATTGTATATTGTGATGAGTTTAGTTTTAAAAATGTAACAGTCAGTTATTGTCAAAAAAAATGTCGCACATAAATACAACCAACTGCTGCGAACAACTGTCATCGAAAATAAACCAACATAAAACTCGAATACACAAATAATAATAGAAATCGATTTTTTGTTCAACTTTTTAAACTTTGTTTCGAATTTAGACAAACGAATGTTAGGCTTTGCCACTTCGTTATAAATGAATGATTCGAATCGATTGATTGACGCTCAAAGGCAAAGGTAAAAAACTGAATCGATTAGAACGATTTTTACGATACTAGTATGAAAAAATATGGGGGGCGTGGAAATGTAAAATTTAGAAGTGATACTTCGATTATTTTACTTTATTAAATTAAGATAAGTTAGTAAACCTCTTTGCTTTCTTTAATTTCCCTTCATTGAAGTGTACTGAAAGAACTTATAAAATAGATATCTATATCTAGTGCACGGAACCGAAGCTGCAGAGCCTAGATTGGATACTAAAAAAAAGCTTTAGTTATAATTATTCCATGAAAATGGTTTACAACCCAATTTCTAAATATAAAAAGTGTTGTCAACGTAGATGCCTAGCTTTCACGTCCATTCATCATTGCCATAGTGAACTGTCCGACGCTGACTTACAAATGCCGTGTCAAATCCTTTTTTTCGTTTCTTTTTTCCATATCTCGCATTTATCACGATAGGCAGAAAAAAAAGTGACAGATTTGTATTTCTGTATTTTCTATGTCTGATTTCAATTTATTATTGGATATATTTATTAACTTTACCTTTACAATTTTAAAAAGCCACCTTCGCGCATTCCATTTATAGCAGTAAGTAAAGGGAACCAAGTCTTAAGACACTTTCCTTCCCACTTCCGCCCACACTATTGGGTATTGAGTGGCGTCAGTCAACGCTGCACTTAATATACTAGTTCCGCACTTTACTAATAATTCCACAGAAATAATAATATTTAAATTCCTCGAGCGAAGCCAGAGGTCAACGCTAGTATACATATATTTATAATAGCGCCCAGTGGAGTGTTCGATAAAAAATATTTTCGTACGCGATATATTATCTTATCGGTTATCTTGCAATCTGGCCGGTACAAGCCTTGTATACCTTGTAACGACGATATATTACAACCGCACTACTGCTTTATGACTTATTTATAAATTTATTCAATCCTTGCCTTTCATTTATTGGTGGGTATTAGCTTTTTATTATTGAGTAGCTTTTTTACTTATAAGAATAAGTGGGGTACATGGGCGAAGGAAGGAAGGAAGGAAGGGGTGTTCCAGAATATTTTGACTGATAAAAAAAATATACCCTAAAAAGTCCAGGATCTCTTTGTAAATATATGTAGTAACTACCAGTGTTTGGCCCACGGTTACAGCCTCGATAAATAAAGTATAAAACATAAAAATAAATTATCAAATCAGTAGTTACTGAGCTTTATAATATTAGTAAAGACAGAGGGGCATGTGGGTTCGATTCCTGCAGTGTGATTGTAATTAAATTGCGTCGCTATCGTTAGTTACAATGAACAATGTATAGTTAAATTAAATTTTCTATCAAATTATAAATTTTAATAATAAATTTCTAACGAAATGATTTATAGTTACAGTTTATAGATAACTAGTTTTACTGCCAGTAGCCAGTACTTACTGCCGTTCACAAGCCACAATCTACTGTTAACAAGATTATAACACGAATTGCTACTTGACTATATTTTAAATATTTAATTTAGTATATTTCAAATGTTTTTTTATTATATTTTTTCTTAAAAGTATAGTAACACAATTTTTGAAATAAGCGCATTCAACCAGGCAAGTTCTCCAGCTTTATAATTATTAGTATACACGTATAAATTTTGTAGACATTTTTTTTATTAATTTTCATAATTTTTAAGAAAAAGTCCACAATATTAGAAACTGTCATAGATTTTCATACAATCTATAGAAGGCGTCGCTTTCTTGTTACTCAACGTTCGTAACGTAATGGACGACATATTTTCTAAGGGATTTTCCCATATATCGTGTTTTAAATACTTTCTAAATGGAATTATGTAGAACATTTTTAATGAGCTTCATTTCAATCACCTATTTTGTACTTTTGTATAGAAAATTTTTGAAAGGGTTCTTCATATATCAAGGGTTTATGAACCTGAAAATTTTATTTAAGCATTTAATATAGGATTTAAAATGTTTATCTCTAAACTCTAGATTAACCCTCTTTTCTTAAATTTGCGCTCAATCCCGTATACTCGTACATCAGTCAAAGGCAACCTAGTGTCAAGACAATCATCTCTTACTCTTTATCTCCCGAATACGATATATTGTAATAGCAGATACAGTATCAAGAATTTATTTCATAAATACATGATAAACGAAAGTGTCTCAACACTAGGTTCCCAGGTTTCCTCTGCCTATCTTCACCCCTAAGCTGAAATTGATAAAATAAACTGAAAAATGCCCTAGATAAAATATGAGATAATATTTTATTTATATATTTAAATATATGTAATAGCTACCTACTTTGTAGTCAAGTCAAGTTAGCATATCTGAAGTACCTAGTGCTTAACATTTGATGACTCCTCATAAAGTTGTTATTGGGGTTCTTTAAGTGTATTATCTATATTATTTATGTTGAAACTATATATGAAAGTAAACTATTTAAAAAATTGACAACACCTTTATATATCTATTTGAATTTCTATTTTGTATGTTCATTATTTATCGCGTCACGTATACCAACTTCGACACAACAGCGCAAGATACCTCAAGTTTAAAAAATAAAAGCAATCTACTGCATTGAAAATACATTAAACCGTAATCATTTCCTGTGAATTTGCCCATCTTCCCTCTGAGGGGATCGCACCCCACACCCTACCGCTACCGTGTAACTCCCCACAGTTACCCTAACACGTATTAATATTATTCTGAACTGACCCTCTTACCTACGGGGAAGATGAACGTCGGATATGTATAGATTTTTTAGATGGCGTGTAATAGAGAAGATTTATTTGTGTTTTTTTTTAAACTAACTTTCTTTTATTTATTTTACGAGTATTGCCATTTTGTAATATAGTAGTCGTCGTATAATAAAAACGTAAAGTGAATGTCTCGTTTATTCCGTTCTTAGTAGAATTTCGAGATATTCTCTTTGAGTATCGGAATAACTCAAAAAGTTATCTGGGAAATAAACGCAACATTTCACAACACGCTTATACAAATATTATATAAAAAATAAAGCAATGTGGCTCTTTCGTAATAATAGTGAAATATGAGATTTTCTAAAGACTACTTAAATTCTAAGATATGTTACTTATTCAAAGGATCTTTAAAGATATATTCTAATTTGTAAAAGAGTGGATACCGCCCTAAATATACACTTATATTTAGATAAAAAAACATAAATATCAATAAGAAACAGGTGCCTCCATATTACACGATACGTTTACGCGTTTCGGTAGCTTTTAAAATGTCATTGACATGATATTTTTGGCGACCACCGAGTTCACGAGAGGACTACAGATATACATTGTGTACATACATATAGATGCAGATATTATTTATCATAATATAAAGCTAAAGAAAGTTTTCTAGAAATTATAAGATAGAAAACAAGAAACAAGGAAAATAATAACTAAGAAACGTGGTACAGTGAAATAGTCTATCCGAGGATCAAATTTCAAATTTTCTGAGAAAATATTTTTTGATAGTCCCAGAGCGACGTTGGGTTCTGTCACTTGAGACCCAATGTCTCGATTTCATTCTGTCATTCGGAATGAAGTTTACTTTATTGGGGGCAATTAATTAAATCGATTTCCTTGCTTTGTTGACTACACTTAAAGAAAATGTTTTGGGTTAGAATCGTACCCGCGACCTTCATAGCGACTGCTTAGGTCTGGAAACTAAAATATGCAAACAATAAGATAATAAACGATCGCAAACTGGTTCTTTATATGAGGTATTCTGCGAATAAGGAATGTTAATAAACTATTATATTTTTACGAGATGGCTCGTTTCAGATATTATCTTTTTATGTGTTTAAATTTTAATAATTTGACGTTTTATTTATTATATTTTTTATGGAAATATATATATAAGTACATATATTTGATTTATTTGGTTATATATTTGGTTTGTGCCAGCTATAATAATGTCCTTTTTATATTTTTAAGCAGTTATATTTTATTTAAATAGAATTTAACACTAATATGCACCAGAGTAATATCCAAATAATTCTTAACTGAACTAACAAATTGATTACGAAATGAGCCATAAAACCTGATCCCATACGATTTGCCGAATTCACGGACGAACCTCTGTTAGCACATGTGATATTTTTGTATTGAACGAGATTCGTTGTATTATCATCCTAATCTTCTGAACCCTAAGTGTGTTATTTCTATGTAATTTTCACGGTTACAAATTGATTATTTGAACAAACAACGTGGCTATAAATCATCCCCGCTACCTGAGAATGAAGGGAAAAAAGGAATTTGGGAAATAAAACAAAAGATTGACATTTCTAGCTAACGAACTTAGCTGGGTTTACTGACCGCTTACATTTTTAAAGTGCAATGAACAATTAATTTTGTTAGTTTAGGTGAACTCAGTGGTAGCTATTTTATAATGAAGCGATAATTGTGGATTCACTTTCGCTACTTCTTAATTGTGCGAAAAGTGGAAAATGAAGTACTGACACTAGGTTCTCTCTGTCTATCCTGCTTTTTACAGCTTAGAGAAAAAAACCATTCTTTTTTATCCCGGCTACCGTTTTTGTTCTCAAACACCTGTCATACGATCTACCTGTATTTGAAACTTTGGCTAATAAACTTTCGACCGTTTACCGACAACTTTAATTTTAATCACCTTTATATTGAAAGTAACGGTCGTACAAGGATACCTACTAATAAAATTAACTGCTTAGTGTTTTATGTCACCATTTTAGCAAAATATTGCAAAATTACAATTTTTATGATCCCATTTAATTTTAAATGCGATTTTTTTCCTACGTAGTGTTTTATAATTGTTCTGAGTATTTTTATTTTATGGCTTTCCGAGTCCTTTTATTTCTATTCAAGGTAATGTCTATAAAATTCTGAATTATTGCTTTGATTTTGCAAGGAGTTATTTTATTAAAATAAAGCGGAAAACTATTAAAGTTAAGATGAAGGTTGGGGCCATCCTCTGCTATCCTGCATATTACATATTCAGACATCCTGTATTCTTTCAGGACATCTGGAAATGAAAACAATTCATTCCCTCGAGATCGAATTAAACCTACAACCGTCGCGCTTACAGTTAGACGCTGTGCCGCGGCGCCACTTACAGATTTAAATTTGTATTAATTTTCCTTTTCATGTATTACATACCTATATAATATCAATACTAGTACAGGGTACATTTTCATCCAACAGAAAGCAAATCATCTCATCAGGCCACCCTGAATTACGATGAGCAAGTTTGATTTGCGAAGCGGAAAATTGAGTGAACAAGAAAACTTTGACCTTAGGGCTCTTAGGTGCGCGCGCCACCGTCCGCCGCGATACTATTTGCTTTGAAACTTTCGTTATTTATTTTTTTACACAAGTTTCTTTGAGTATTTGTAAAAAAAAGCTCAAGGGGGAGAGCGAGTGCACAAAAAGTCAAAGAGGAGCTTCACACTTTTTCCCCCATAGCATGTGGGCCGAGAGAACCTAGTGTTAAGACACGCTGTTCCTCACTCTCCTGCCAATTTTCGTGACATTTGTGTGTCAAATGATACAACTCAACGTCAAATGACAATCGAACCCGCAACCGTTGCGTTTACATTCAAACTCCGCTGCGCCACAAAGACCACTTTTACCACCACTCATAATAATTTTACAATGGCTATTGAAATGTTAGAAATTTTATTACCGTAACCATTGCCGCTTATTTCTAATAACATAAGATCGTGCAGGTCATAACGCCGTGGTGGCACTTAAGTTGGTCGATGATTTAAATCCCAGCCGAGGGAATATGTAAATAATTCTATTTGATCTGTCTGGTTATACAGAATGCGATTGAATTTTTCGTTTAATAGGCAAAAGTCTGTTATAATACTTACATTGAAGTGATGAACTATATTTTTAGTTTTTTAACTTCACGTTCTATCCCGCATAAAGCAAGGTAGGCCAGAAGGAATCTAGTGTTAAGACTCTGTTCTCCACTTCCTGCTCATCTTTCAAGATATTGCGTGCCAAGTCCATTCTCCATGTTTTTGTGTGTTAAATGTCAAAAGTCGTAATTATCGGAAGGAGGTAATGCTTTAGTGGCAACGAACTCGTAACCGTCGCTTACAGTCAGACACCTACGCTGCGCTAGGACGGTCTCATATCATCTAAAATCCCCGTAGATTTATAATAACTTTTAGAAACATAACTACGGTATCAGAGTTCCTCAACAGCTGTAACGTCTTTGATTGGCTATTAAAAGTTGTTTATTCGAGGCATTCGAGCGATCACCGTAGGTATTATAGTAAGACCTTTGCGCAACTTAATTCACACTTTAAATTAGATTTGAGTTTCCTTTGAGAAATGCTTCTGTACTCACAGTAGAAGTTTAAAAATTAATTCATAATTAACTGTTTAAAACTGGACGTAAACAAGAAATACTCTAGGTAAGTGTATTTAATCTACCATGATATGAACATACCAGATGATATATGTATTTCGTTATTCTGGTAACAATCAACAAGTAAATGTCTCGAAAATGTAGGGATGGTTGCGAAAAAGAGTGTTATAACACTAGTGGTGCTGTGTAAAGCTGATTTAGTTTATTTTTATTTAATTAATACAAATAAAACTCGTTAAGCCGCATCGTCTATGTGTATAGAGCATCGTGCGTGCCAATACGGATTATAAACTATGTGTCTATAGAACTTCATCCAAATCCGATTACTGGGATTTACGAGTTTAATACAATAAGTAACATTTCATATTTATCATTCAATCATTCAAAAGTTAAAGTTAATTACGTTTTATTAAGTTAAAAATAATGTACTAGCCAATACTACTATTCTACTTTATTTTCTCTTTATTCCTTCACGCTGTGAGAACGGAGCCATACCTTGTTAATAAATCATAAATGCCATATATTTTTGCTACGTGAAATTACTGATTACACTTAAATTTGCATTTACTATGTTACTATGTAATAGATAAAAACCTAATCCTACTAATATAATATTTGTCAAAGCTAATGAGGATGTATGTTTGATCCACTTCTACGTAAAAACTACTGAGCGGATTAAGATTAAACTTTACACTAATATCAGCTTATACATCAGAATAACACATAGGGATACAATTCATGTAAAGAGTTTGTATAATTTAGGTATAACACAATATTTTGAAGAGGGCGAAACCGAGTTTAAAAATTAAATAAAATTAAAAAGCTTCCGAATTCTACCCAGTTGATTGCAAATGCCAAAACCTCGTACGAATGATAAATGAATGATATGATAACCCCCAGGGGATGGGGGCTTTTGTATTCATATTACGTGATAACTTTTATCAACTAATTAAAACGTCACTGGTAAAAGTATATTATCCGTTTTAAAGTTTGTATTATAATAAAAATAGGAAAATTATTTTCCTTATTATATTATATTTTAATTTTATCATCCATCGTCATGTTATATGTATTTTAAATTCGAATATAAGAGAAGAGTGATCTTTTAATCAATTCTCCGTATTTTAAATAAAATCAAGTGAATCTGTTTAAAATTGTACTTTTAATGTATTGTAAGTTTTTAGAAGGTTTATAAAACGTTTTATATACTAAAAATATTATATAATACAAACTTTACTAAAGTTCAAAAATTTATTTCGGCCTTCACGTTGTATCCCACATATAGGCTAGAACCTAATGGTGACCTCCAAAAAGTGTTCCTCACTGTTTTTAATAAACATAGATTTGGTAATATAATTACATAAAAATATCATTTAAGTAAGAGATTCGCATAATTTATATTAAAATAATTATATCATAAAAAAATCTAGAACGTTTGAAATTTATACTAAATACCTAATTATTTATAATTTTTTGTAGCTTTCGAAATCGACATTTATTTTTTTTATAATTCTGAATACATATAAGTAATAAAAAAATAATTATATGGGTTTGCTCGCAAAATAGTGGTCGCTCTATTCTTTGTTGTTATAAATTTTATATTATTATTTACAGTAAATTTAAATATGTAGTTACAACCTATATGGTATTAAAGAAGCTTAACTCCGCGCTTTATCTTATTTCCTGAGCGACAAAGTTAAAATAATTTCCCCTGATTGGCAATCGAATCCACATCCACTCAGATGCTGAGATGCTTCGACACGACGGCCTCAATACATACAGAGAGCACTATTAGACTAGCAAGTCTCAAATATATATTTTAAGATAGAAATAAGGCCAATACTTAGATTTATTGCTAAATCCTTTCAGCGTTTAGTTGTTTTTTGAGGTAACCAATATATTTGTATACGATAAATAATTTATGATTTCTACGCAAAGCTTATTATTATTGGCGTGTTGGAATTATGAAATTCTTACAGTTCTACTTAAGTCACGTTTTACAGCTACATTTTATTTATTGCCGCGTATAAAACTATTAACGACGCTATTGTGGCACAGTTGGCTCGTTCCTCAACCGACAGGAGCTGATTCAAGTTTCATTTGGTAATAATAATAATATAGATTTTCTATTGGGTTCCGCACACGCAGTATTTCTGTTAGACTCACGTAATTAATGGATGTTAATCTCCGTTCGTCCAGTCTCTGTTGAATTATACATATTTTTGACAGGCACGGTGCTAGCTGCTCGCCAGTGCCATTTCGGACAGATATTTACTAGTATACCTACACAACTTGTTTTTAACTCCATGCTGCATCCCGCACATAGCAGGTTAGTGGCCTAACACTAGTGAACCCGAGAAGCTAATGTTAAGACACTCCGTCCCACCAAAACACTTCCACAGCTAAAAATACGAAACTTATTTTGGTATTTAATTACTTAATTTTGCATTTAATATATTTTGTAAATATTTTATTGTGCTTACGTAAACTTGCAATATTACGAAATTTGTAGTCAAACTTTTATTTAAAACATTAGAGCAAATTTTATATTCGACCTTTTTTTATATATTAGTATATCTAAGTAATATTTTTTTGTTATATTTCTAAAAACATGACAAAAAAATATTTCTTCCGCCTCACGCTCGCGGCCGCCGATCGACAACGATATAGTGACATTATGCCAATATTTTTGTCAGCAAATATAAAGAATATTAATAAATTTATAATAATAGCAAATATAATAAAGAACAATCTATATAAATATCTACTACTTATCATACTCTACTGAATATTTAAATAACTCAGACGTTCTAAAACAAAGTCGTTATATAATTAAAGTAAAGGTAAAATAATTAATTATAACTCGAGACATTCACAAATTCCTTCTCAACAAAAACCCCTAATTAATATTTAATAATTTCAAATCCAAAGCTTTACTTAACTTGTTTTTATAGCGGCGTTACAAAGACGTAAGGAACTCAATAGAATTATTCTTTGCCTTATAAAGGAATACATAGAGATCTTTAGATACTAGAATATATAAATATTCCTTTATATAAATAAGCCGATTTGTTTTATATTCCGCGACGGTGTACACTAACACGTAATTAACTAAGAATACTGACGTGATTCACTCGCTGAGATAACAAATATAATGTAATATCCTTTTATATCTTTATCTGGAAGTAAATATTTATAATAACTATAAATAATAAATTTATATAAGTTTGATATATGTTGGGTTTAATTGATGATGCAAATGTTATATTTGATTTTGTGTGACACCAATAAGTATTCAAACAGTACTTCCTGAGATCTACATCTTCAGCCTAATAATATTATTTATAGGTAAATAAAATATACTTGAGACTACAATATATAAGACAAAACACACAAAACATGAAAAACTATTTTAAAAAAATATATAATATGTCATTAAGAAAAGGGCTCCAAAAAAGTAATATTGTATTATAAAGAAGCAGCACCTTGCAAGGTGGTACTATAATTAAAACAATTGGAGATCGAAAGTAATAAAAAATGACAACATTGTATTTAGAAACACCTTGTCAGGACAAACAAGACAAAATGTATTCCCATATAAAACAAGTGTCCTTCTACGTGTGCTCAATAAAGTAAAATACGTGTAATAAATATGGATTAACTAATAAACAAAAATAATTTATTCCTACAAGTTGAAATAAACGATTATTTAATACAGTTTTACTGGCGAACAATTATAATATTATAAACTTAGCATATTTTATATTAAGTATTTCATCCAAAAAACTATTTGGCTAACGTCATTGGTCACGTTGAATAATAAGTTAACACTTCATTATTGGTACCGAATATTTAAATGAGAGGAGAGGAGCTCACGGCATCGAATTTAAAATTTTAAATCGCTTCTGCCGTTATCTTTTAACCAGATTTTCGACATTTCTCATGAATAAAACATTCAGAATGGACGCGACAATAAATGGCTTCGCACCGTGGACTAAGTTCGGGTCAAAATAAGCTTTGAGCTTGAAAGCTGTCTGTGTGCACTGGAGCTTGTTCCATTGTTGTACGCGTGAACGGCTCATTGGAGATGAGAGGCCGAGGATTTAAATTGAAACAATCGATGATTACATTAATCCTAATTTATAAATACTCTTGATGTAAGTACCTAACGTAGATTGAATTTTAGTGCTAAGTACATGTGTGAGATAACGTTGATTTAACACAACTGTCATAGTAATAGTAAGTATTGAGATAACTGTGGGTGAGTTATGTTGTAAACTTATTCATAATTAAATAATGTTCATTTCGTTTATTTATTATTTGACTAGATTAGACAAAGGGCAGCGATGAGTACCATATATAGGGCACTATATCTAATTTATTGGAAAATATAGAGTGCTTAGATTTATCACCAGGATTTTTGTTTTTATGCGTGGAATAGCGCGCTGCAGTCAAACCCTCTATTTTTACGCACATAAATGTAGTTATTAAACATAAACGTAGTAAAAGCACTCTTTTATATATTTTTAAAAGTAAAAAAAAAACGATTATATCGCTTTAACTTTCCTCTATCGGTCAACTCGATTCATTTAAATTCACAAAAGACCTATTCACGTTGGTCGGTTTTTGTCGCGAAACGTTTTAACTTTCAGATTTGTCCGATTCGTTTACTCTCACTACAATATGCAATACTATCGACCTACTAAGGAGACTTTTTTTTGTTATCTTTTATATGTTGCTTCACGCAGTATCCTGCATATAGCAGGATAGACACAGGGAACCTTGTGTTAAGAGGCTCCGTTCAGCACGTACTCGATTATCGAGACATTGCGTGTTGAATGGTGGAACTTAACGCCGCGCTTTGTCTTGTTACATGAGCGTGACGGCATATTCCATCCCTCTTTAACAGAACAGGCAGGAAGAACCTAGTCGTAAGACTCTTTCTCACTTTCTACTTATTTTCGAGTCAATACGTGTTGATAGCGAAGACAACAACGCGCATATTATTATCAGAATAGAAAATATGGGGAATATTTCGAATGGAATCGAATCCACAAGCACACTTACATTCAGAGGATGTGCCTCAAGAATAATTTTCGGATCTTTTGTTAGGCTACCGTGGTAAAACGCTATTGAAGGTGACAAAAACTAAGCTGCGTAACTCGGTCAGAGCACGTTTGTGTTTTTTGCGCCGCCACCACAGATTTCTCGCTATTTATTATAACTATGGTTTCTTTAATCATAAAAGTAATATTCAAAACATAGATTTATATATTCTTTTATGATATTGAATATATTTATGAAAGTCATCGGAACTGGGGCGTGTATAAATAAATGCGATAGTCTTATACATTGAACCTCTTTTGGGATATAATACTTGAGTTCGGTTATCAACACGTAATGCTTCGAAAATTGAACGGTGTGTTGGGAACGGAGTGTTCTATCACAATGTTTGCTCTGCCTACCTCTGCTATATGCAGATTAAAGAGTGAGGCCAGAAAAAATAAGGTTTCTTACTCTCATTTCATTTTCAAGCACAATGTCTTAAAATAGAGCGGTGAGTAAAACAATTTTTCAGTTTAATGCTGGATACTAAATAGCGAAACTTAACGCTACGCTTTATCATACGAGCTTAGGAAAACAAAAACCAACTTTTTTAATTTTTTACCCCTATAAAAATAGAATCCACACCAAATGCGCAGTAAAACTATAACAAATAAAAACCAACCATAAATGTTGCAAGTTCACGTCACATTCAAGAAGTGGGCATTGACCAGCGCCAGTGCTAGGTGTCGCAGGATGCAGGGTCATAAAACGCAAGCCAGCTGAGTTTACGAGCGCGCGGTTTCCGCGACCCGCCACCGCAAATAACAATAACTTCTGAAATGAAACTAAAAACTTGAATAGCACGCAGCTGGGTATATGTAATATTTATGTAATATTCTAGAAAAGATATGTAAAGAATTGTATAAAAAAATATAAGCTATCTGAGGTTTTGTGTGTTGTTCACTAGCGATGAAAATAAATAACAGTGAAAGAATAGACACTCATCTAGTCAACCATCTTTAGCTACTGTGCTACGTTATAGAAAATGGTTGTAAAAATTGTATTTTGGTTATACTTACAAACAGATTGTTTGATGTTCACTTGGGTTCTGAACATTCAACGAGATTTAAAAAAAAACAATATAATGTAATTATAATAAAAAATACATATATACATACACACACACACACACACACACACACACATATATATATACCAAATAAATAATCTAGAATACCTAGTAAATAATTTGTTTAAGGAACAAACACACGCAAAAAACAAATTCTAGAAAACCCATGTAAAGAATTGTATGAAGGAGTAAAGAGCACGCAAATGGGACCACAGAACTTTTCGTCTTACATGTAATATATTCACCCCAAGCGAAGGTGAGGGGATTTCTGGTGACTAAGCGAACGGGTGGACGCAGATAACAACCTGGTATTTTTTGGGTGCCTTATTTTGTATTAAGCTTAGTATACAATCATCTTGCTATTTGCGGGATACAAAGGGAACTTAAAAAAAAGCTAGTTTTACATCTTAATTTGTAAATACTAATAAAAATAGAAAAAGGATTATGTTTAAATGAACCCACATCTATCATGATAAAACATAAAATATAACTGTCCTATAACAAAATGTCTTTCGTGTCGTTCGTTTCGTGTCCTATTCAACACCAACGTAAACACTACTGAGGTCTGACTCGTCCCCGCAGGTAACTAATATTTGCACGGACCCCCAAATATTTGCCGCTTTACATCCCGTCTTGTGTATACAAATCATCGATGTCATTGGAAGTCCTTCCAAATAGTTTATATATATTCTATTCTATTTTTATCTATGTATCTGTATCGATATGTCCTTTTTCACTTTTCACTTCACGCTGAAGAATGCCAGGTACCTACAGCAGGGTAGGCAAAATACTAGTATAAAAAAAATGTCGTTCTACAGTATCCACACGTATTAACGAAACTTTTGTTTCGAGTCTCTAGACCTTAATATAGTTCTTCGTTTTACCAGAACAGGAAGAAAATAATTCCGTGAGTGGCAATAGAACTTCGTGTCCTTACAGTCAGAAGTTTATAGGATGGATATATTTTTACAGGTTTGTCCCCGATCTGGTGAAGCAAAATACCTACTTGTATACAAATGATTTGTCACTACACACAGCACCGCAAAATGTGGTATGCGTAAACTTATATAGAATATTTGATGCGGGTACTTTAAATCATACGAGGACGCCATGACACTACTTTCTCTTGCGTACCAATCATTATTATAACAGTTGTTTTGAAATGGCAATTTGATAATGCGAACTTTGAAGTTCTACATAGCTCAATATTCTAGAAGCCACTTAAACAAACAACCGAGGGGCGCTATATAACGCGGATTGACATTTTGATATTTGTTTAAACCTTTCGTACCACAATTTATTATGAGAAAACATCTTTGCAAACGTATAGGTCGTTTGTATCAACACTTTCAAAAACACTTTTATCAGATTGTATAGTTCTCCCGACGTCAAGTGTATTAGCAACTGGTTATGCAAAAGCGTCGGGAGCGCACGCCTACGTCCTACGTACTACGTAGGTAGTAGGTCCTGTACACGCTAATTTATAAACACCGTTAAATTGAATATCGATTCAAATAAAACTCGGCGCTATAACGAGTTAATCGAAAAGTTACGTAATTGAGTTGAATAGCAGAACTCAACGCCGCGTCGTTTCGTCGCTTTACTTATTGGTAAATGAAACTATTGCACTATGATGACCGTAATATATAAATATTTGTATTATTCACATTACGTTAAACCATACTAATTACGTAATACTTACATGAATAAGAAAAACAATAAACTGCATTGTATTTTCCCATTAATCTATTTCACTTCAACCTAAAGTTTATTCATGAAAAGCTATAATAAGTAAAGAATGATTTAATAGTATAATATTGAAAAATTATGTATGTAGTATTAATTCTTAACAATAAGCTCCATCATAGCTCAGTTGCGCTTGCCAAATTGAACGTAAGGTTGTAAGTTTGAATTTTGAGTCCTGCTACTCAACATTCTATTAATTGAAATATTTTTATATTGTAGAAAAATACTATAGTTACATAAATATCAAGAAACATAAGATACACCGCACATTTAGCACAACAATAACTTATTTGCACTTTTTTAAATGACAGACGCAATCAAAGTGTGGAAGTCGTTTTTACGAATACATTGATAGTGCTATTACGTCATTGTTGCACCAACTACCAACAGTAGTATCATATAGGACCATTATGTCATATATGTACATATACATAACAAAGATAAAAAACACATGAAAGCCATAAAAACAAAAAAATCCTCTTAGATTTAGCATGTAATCATCACATCGTGTGCACACAGATAAGGATCGTTAATCAATGCTAACAAACTAATCTATATTATAAATAATTGTCTGGTTCATTTGGTGTTAGGTAGGTATGAGTCGAAGATAGTAGCAGGTTTATTTCCGCGTGGAACCTATATTAAATTACTAATTTAATGTAACAATTATTTTTTTTTAAATATAATTTGCCAACACAATCATTATTAAAGAAAAATATTTATCGAATCGTATTTGAACCCATCATTCACTCAACACGCAATTTCCCGAATATTTGGCGAAAGATGGGTAACGGAGTGACTTAACATTAGGTACCCTCTGCCTACCCCATTTAAAATATATTATCCTAAATCTTCTTCCTGGCATTAATCCCGGCGTATATTGCCAGGGTCTGCCTTCCTACTTAATCTACTCCACTTTGCACGATCTGTAACGTCCTGGATGGTTAGACCATTGGCTGTCCTGCATCACGTATGTATTACAATATTAACGTAAACTTTACATGAATCAAATGGATATTTATATAAAAGTTTTAAAAAAATATATAAAACGAACATAATAAAAAAGCTCCGATAGTACAACATTGGCTTCAGGCCAGCCGGTCGGGCGTCAACCTTCTAAACCGTTCTGAACATGCCCAATTCCTACACCCACCGGATAATGACCGGAGTCGCTGACAATGAAAAATTATCCAAAATGTCACTCAAGGCGCTACCAAGATACAAGAAAAAAGTACATGAAAATAAAGAAAAACTTATATCGTTAAATATATAACGGTGAAAGAGTTCTTTAGAGTTGTTATATAAAGATACAATATAAGGTTCATTTATATTTTTACATACGAAATCTTGTTTCTTTGCAAATTTTAGAAATTTTACGAGGTTGGCGAAAATAACTTACATATAAATAGAATATGTATCTAGTACCATCGCGTTCAGTCCAACTATTATGTTTGCCTGCGATGCTTCAGGATTTCGCTACATTTATTATAACGAAAAATGTAAAAGTTACATATAAACTATAGAAGAATTAATATATATTTGCATAATTAACTCAAAAATATTACTCCTAATAAAGTATAAAACAGAATGAGCAGGTATGTATGAGCGTACGAGCACAGTTTATTCCTGTAACTGGAAACACTAACAAGTCCAGCATTATTGCTGGAACGTGTTGCAGGCGGCTTTCCGCCGATAGCCGCTCGTTTTAATATCACTCTAAACTAGCACCGAGTAGCGACCGGGCCTCCTCCGGACGCCGACACAATTACTTCATACTATTTTCTTTGTATGTATTTTTAAATGTTTTTTTAATTGTCCGTAAAAAGAAATATAAATTTGCTCGTAAAAGGCTCAACAAAATCTACAAAGTTGTTTGTATGATGACAAATCACTTCATTCTCCTCCTGTGTTCATACACAGTAACTTATAATTAACATTAAATCGTATCAAGCATTACCGCATCGCGGGGCCCGATTACAATATTTATTTTACTTAAATCCCAAGGGAATTTAATCCTCGTGAAATTCTAATATTCTCATCTCAACGAAGTAAACACTCGCGTGATTAAATGTGGAAACAATGTTCAAGAAACGCATTACGTATTAACCTTTCACCTTTACCTTCCGTCATTTTAGAAGCATGTTTGTTCTGTGGCGGTGACCAAGCACGTCGCCATTTCTGCTAAAAAATATGTAGACATTTCTATTTACAATATTCTCGTGTATAATCAGTAACATTTCTAGTGCGCCAGTAAGTACATCGTCGGAATATTTTTTACAAAAACAAATTTCGCCCATCAATGACAAGTGACGTGAATGTCTTATCATTTAATGTCGAGCAAACATTGTAAAGATTAATTACTATACTATAGTCTGGATGCTGTAAAAGACGAATTGTTATAATTAAAATGTTATATTATGCTTTTTATATTAAATGTTATTATCATATGCTAGATGGATTAGTAGGAATGATAAGGTCGGCGTAGCGTAATGCGGGTTGGGTTGGGTATCATTCGAGGCAATGAATAATTTTTATTTTTCCGCTCTGTTAGTAAGCAATACGTGACCTTCAATTTCAATATTCAACACGCTATTTCCCAAATCCGCACGCAAAAAGAACGGAGTATCTGAACACTAGGTTCTCCTCACTACTCTCCAGTGTTTGGGATAAACGTGAAGTTAAAAAACATATAAGAGAATTTGGACTATAATCCCGAAGAACACTAAATTAAGTCATGACGAAATCGTACAAGGCTTAAATGTAAATATGAATACGAATCTTCTGAGTGGCTTAATATTTATGAAATATTTTTCGTTTTAAATAACATTGTGCTAGCCGATGAACTAAATTAATTAACAAGGATTAAACATATATCACGTAGGATGACTCAAACTAGAGATGAAAACCAATGTTAAATATCTACATATAACTGTATTTAAATATAAAATATAGTCATAAAAGAGATTACATTTGATTTATCCAGGCACATTTATTTACTTCTCCGGCTTTTCCACTCCAGACAGTCGTCGTCACTAAGCCCTATATGTTTAACGACATCGACTCAGCACGCGCCTTTGTATATTGTGCTCGCGTGCACCTTACAGCACTGACGCCTTGCCGTTCATGTAGAGATAAAGGGAAACGCGTATTGAAACTACTATTCGATGTATGGAATATTTTCTTTATAACTTCAGACGATTCAAAAGGCGAGGATATTTTCCAAGAGAATTTGTTTTATTTTTGTTGTGTTTGTAGGCAAAAGGCAAACGATAACGCACTTTTGACACGTATTTTTGATATATTGCAAGGCGTTTCTTGTAAGACTGGCACTATAGAATAAAGAATAATATTTTCATTTTGGTGTGCAAAGAGAATCTAATAATAGTGAATCCCAAAATATAATATTGAAGTATTCAGTACATTTACAGTATGCGACGGCCACGTGTCGATGCGTCGCGTCGTTAAAAGCGCATTAGCGGAGTACACCGGATACCGATCGGGAATGTATCGACAGGGCTGACTGTGTACAACGACACACATTAGTTTAAATTTTATCTTTGTAATTAAGATATGTCAGGCTTATATTGTTCATATACTGCGCGTTTCCCTGAACATAAAACAAAAGCTACTTACACAAACTACATTTTTTTTTTTTTTTTTTTTTTTTGACTTGAAGTTAATGCTGTAACACAAACTACATAAATAGGAGTAAATAAATTGAAAAAATAATTAGTTTGATGTATTTATGTATTATTAGATAGTTTTAAATAAATATATTTGTTGACTTACAAAGCGTCAATTCCCACACAAAAACTAGCAATGCCCAACATGGACTAAAGGTGTTCAAACTTGCAGGAACATTATGTTAAGCAAAAAGCTCACGTCGGATATAAATTCGCATAATTTGAGTAAAAATGTGTTCGTATTACCATATTTCCGTTTAATTACTAATTAAAATGCAATTAAGCAACTGACGGAGCGGTCGTCGCGACGGCGACTCGCGGGCGAGCGACGCCTTATATGATCTACCGCATGCTTTCCTCTGCATGATGCAAACGATCGCACCGAACTTGGACTGCAACACCTGCAATCCATTGTCGACCATAAAATTACTCAACGTAAGGTTTAAAGTGTTTTTAGTCTTTCAGGCACATGGCCTGACTAAAATAAATAATGCCATTTAACTTAAACTAAATGTACGTTCGACGAACCTTTAACATTCTGTAGGTAAGAACAGATAATTAACATGTAATTATTAAATATTATGGACTTCGTATAATACAGATTATTATAGATTATCAGAAATTCATAAATACTATTTTGAGCATGCAATGCTCGCGCCAGTCTATTTCAAATGTATCGTTGTTCCAAAAAATCCGATCTGAATTTGTGAATGATTGATTAAAAAAAAAGTCCTGCGGAGCTTCTTGCGCCAGTTCTTCTCAGGTTTAAGGCAGTAACTTTAGTAAACTGACGTTTACTTCTCATTTTAAACGAAATTATTTGACTTTAACAATGTATAAAAGACTGTTCTATTAAGTTCTTCGGCACACATTGGACTGCTTATAACTACTATCAACGTAAGAGTATAAAATACACGTTTAACGTTTAAAAATAAAGTCATTTAACACTTAGCTCGTTAGATCGAAAAAGACGCGTAATAATAAATAAAAAAAAGTAAGAAACGATGCCAACTAATATTCGAGATGTGAGTTCGTCTCCTAGGCCGACCAGACAAGGCATCACTATTAAATTATGTATAGATCGACTTGACGTCAATCATAAAAGAAAAACAAAGCCCTCTAAGGAGCTCTCTTTTCATTATTTCTCTTATTCTCCTTGGTCGGGAATTGTAGGAATATTAATGGCAGCTTCTGATTCACGTATTTGTTGTACGAATGACGACCCGACTAATGAATGCTAATGAAGCGATTTTATAACATTCTAACTCGATGCTTTCGCTCCAGCCTCTAATTGCCACTTTTAAACGCTATTCCCGGTTTTTCCTTTTTACATCAGTTACTTTTGATGTTCTAGACAAAAACAAAAATGCCGCCAAGCTTTTTGTTCGAGCCTGTGCAAAAGTTTCTTTAGAATTAGAATTGTAATATATTCTAAGTAAGATTTTTGTATAACGTTTCCGGCTGAGACACCAGCAGTTCAACAATCGTTTCGCCATCCACACTCATTCTTTTCCAATAACATTAAAAGGACTTTAGCGAAGTGGTCTGAGACTTTATGCGACTTTGCTACAGCCATCTGTATGCGATTTCGATGAATGTTGGAAGCGTTTGTCTGAAACTAATTTGTTATTCGTCGCGAGTATTTTAAGTGGTATTCTTTCGAATAAAATATTTAAAGACAAAAAAAATCTTTTTTTTAATTTTTTACGCAGAAGTGTAATATCTAAATACGGATTTAAAATTTCTATATCATAAAGATTTTTCTTTGTTTATTGCCGATTTTTCCGTACTAGTAGTATTTTTACTTCCGTAGTATTTTATTAAATGTTATGTTAATTTGTTACAGATGCGGTAAGCGTAGTTGCAGCACTATGTGGCGCACAGTGACGTGCGCGCTGGCGGCGCTGGCGGCGCTGGCGGCTGTGAGTGCGCTGCAGCCGCGCTGCGAGGAGATCACCATACCCATGTGCCGCGGCATCGGGTACAACCTCACCTCCTTCCCGAACGCCCTCGACCACGACACGCAGGAGGAGGCCGGACTTGAGGTATATTCATCATAATATTGTAATCTTTAAATTGTGTATAACTCGAAAAATTTTATTACATTAGTTTCGAGCTGTATTCCGTAAACAGCAGAGGAAACCTAGTATTATAATCAATGCTATTCTTTATTTACATAATTTATCTTCCTTTTCCAGGTTCATCAATATTGGCCCCTCGTCGAGATCAAATGCTCGGCCGACTTGAAGTTCTTCCTGTGCTCCGTTTACACACCGATATGCATCGAGGACTACGCGAAGCCGCTACCGGCGTGCCGCAGCGTGTGCGAGCGCGCGCGCGCCGGCTGCGCACCGCTCATGCAGAAGTACGGCTTCCAGTGGCCCGAGCGCATGGCGTGCGAAAAGCTGCCGCGCCTCGGGGACCCCGACCACCTGTGTATGGAGGAGAATGACCGCGCGCAAGAGCCCGAGCCGCCGCGCCCGCCGCCGCGCCGCCCCTACAAGAAAGACTGTAAGGATCCAAAAAACTGCGAAAGCGGCCCGCCTGCAAGTCCGGGCGAGGCCGGCGACGAATGCGCGTGCGCGTGCCGCCCGCCGCTCGTGAGCGTGCGCGCGCACAACGCCAGCGCGGCCGGCGTGCCCGCGCCCGCGTGCGCACTTCCGTGCCGCGGCGCCTTCTTCACGCGCGAGGAGAAGGAGTTCGCGGCCGTGTGGGTCGCGCTGTGGGCCGGCCTATGCGCCGCCTCCACGCTCATGACGCTCACCACCTTCCTCATCGACTCACAGCGCTTTAAGTACCCCGAGCGCCCCATCGTGTACCTGTCCGCCTGCTACTTCATGGTGGCGCTGGGCTACCTGGCGCGCCTCGCCGTGGGCCACGAGGAGGTGGCCTGCGACGGCGCGCTGCTCAAGACCTCCGCCAACGGGCCCAGCGCGTGCACTTTGGTCTTCATACTCGTCTACTTCTTTGGCATGGCGTCCTCCATCTGGTGGGTGGTGCTGTCGTTCGCGTGGTTCCTGGCGGCGGGGCTGAAGTGGGGCAACGAAGCGATCGCGGGGCACGCACAGTACTACCACCTGGCGGCGTGGTTGGTGCCGGCCGCCAAGACCGTGGCCGTGCTCTTGGCGGGCGCCGTCGACGGCGACCCCGTGGCCGGCGTGTGCTACGTAGGCAACACCTCCGCCGAGAACCTTAAAAAATATGTGTTGGCGCCGCTGATCGTGTACTTCGCTCTCGGGGCGACGTTCTTGCTCGCCGGGTTCGTGTCGCTGTTCCGCATCCGGTCGGTGATCAAGCGGCAGGGCGGCATCGGCGCCGGCTCGAAGGCGGATAAGCTGGAGAAGCTTATGATCCGCATCGGCGTGTTCAGCGTACTGTACGCGGTGCCAGCCGGCGTGGTCATCGGCTGCCTCGCCTACGAGGCGGGCGGGCGCGAACGCTGGCTGCGGCGCGTGGCGTGCGGCGCCGCCTGTGGGCCTGAGCCGCTGTACTCGGCGCTCATGCTCAAGTACTTCATGGCGCTGGCCGTGGGCATCACTTCGGGCGTGTGGATTTGGTCGGGCAAGACGCTGGAGTCGTGGCGACGCGTGTGGCGCGGAGGGCGCGCGCCCCCGCCCGCGCACCGCGCGCTCGTGAAGGGCGCCGTCTGACGCGGGGCGGGGCCGGCCGCGCCGCCCGCGCCGCCCCCGCCCCCGCCGCCTGCCACAGCGCCCTCCGCCGCAACCGCGCCCTCGGCCCGCTCCGGCCAGCCGCTGTCCGACTACGGGCCCGTCTAGTCCCGCGATAGTCTATATACGTAATAGTGTTAAGTCCAAGGTGGTCTCCAAGTCTGCATTGTTTCTCGAACTTTCGAACTCGTAGTGCCGTTTCCGGAGACCGTGCGCGAGTCCCTCGCGCTGATGTCCAGTTTTGCGTAATCGTAATTCACGAACTGATGATGGTGGAATAGTAACGAGCTAAACGGTCCAGGAACTCGCGACCTTGTTTCGGCGGAAAGTGTGCATTAAGTGGCATTACCTGATTAGTACCATTACTGTGTCACAGTGAAATGAATAAATAGAGTAGAAGTGCATTAATCGCTCATGCAGTAACGGCTACTTATATTATCTTCAAAAGAGCTTGTCACTGTAATCTTATGTCAAATTAAAACTTTCTTGAAGGTAGTATGAGCTAGCATCGTTTGTAACGTTGCCGCGCCTCGACAACTGAATGAGGCGCAAAACACAATCCCGATGTCTACATAGAAAATATAATTAATCTAAGTCACCTGTAAATAATAAGCTATTGACACGTAAAGTTCATGTAAATTGCAAAATGTAAAGCGCCATTATTGTATTTAGTCCGTAGTTGGTCGAGTGGAGTCAGCGCCACCTCTGATCGAGTAGCAATAACAAATACTGCCATCTATTACTTAGTAGTAGTGTTCGTGGCGTAGAATTGTATAAAGCATATTTAAATGCGGACCTTTTTGTATATCTTTTAGAGAACGGCGGCTATGAATAGATACTGTGATATCTTCATTACCTATATTTTTTTTTCAAACATAAAAACGACTGATTGCTAAACCATTTTGTGATTTTCATGCATTATACATAGTATCATTGATAACCGCCGCTGTCTGCCTCCCTAAGTGTAAGTGATCACGAGATGTGGTTTGTTTATGTATACACGGACACCGGCGCCGATAAATCATTATGTAATTTATTTTATATCCTAAATGTAGATAAATAAAGTGACTTTTTTATGTATCAAAGTTATGTGTTTAATTTTTCTTCACATTCCCAAATAAACATTGATTTAGCTATATTAAATATTTTTTATTAAGTAAAGAATATAGAATACAACCAAAATTAATAATAATAAATAACAAAGATAATCAATTAATTAATTTAGTTCTTTTACTATAATTATCCTTACATAAATAATAAGAACAAAATTATTTTGTAGTTCTAAAAAGAAACATTACCATAATCGCAGTGTTTTTTTGGATTAGCCTGATTTTGCTATGACATTCGCAAAATAATCTGCCAGTTTCGGTTGTAAAATAACATGAATGAGAATGAAGCAATAAGATTTATAGAATATTATGAACTGATTACTTATAAACAAACGATTGGTTGAAACATTACACACCATACAGTATTTTTTTATAGTCAGATTCAATTATTTAAACCAATTTTTTTACAACTAAATACTCAATACAGATTATAAAAAAACATGGAAAATAATAAAATTTGTCAGTCTGTAAATTTTTATTTAAAGGACTACTTACGTATAATATTATTGCTAGTTTGAACATTGTTCGTCCGGCACCAACGTAGAAATTATAAAATGACCTAGTTCTATGGACGTCTCACTGTATGTAGTAGAAGAAAAACTTGTTATGTACATACTTGTATGAAAAATATTCTGAAAGTTACATGAATAAAATGAATAACAATTAATATAATAAATAGCCGCACTTAGAAATGTCAGTTAAATGCTTAACTCGCAGTAAGACTCGTTTACTACTATTATTTAGAAAATGAGCAAGAGTTAAACTCACGTCACTGTGTTCCAAGAGGTGAGAAATATTTTTCTTTCGTTAGTGTTGAATAGCACTTTAAAAATATAAAAAATAATTTGATGCTACACAATATGATTATTTAATGCTCTTTAACAATTAATAAACGTTCCTAAGTGCTAAGGTATTAAATAATATTTAACATGTCACGTTCTACATTCCTATAATCAATCTAGATGGCAATTTAAAAATGGAATACAACGCCATCTACTAACGAAAGCCTACACTTCCAACAATTTCGTTTATTAATAAACCTACTTTTACATAATACTTAACGTATTTAACTCAAAGACATAGCCACATTTAATAATTAGTATAACAAAATTAAAATAATCACAAGATTAATAAAATAGGAAAAAAATCTTTATCATTAAATTAATATAAAATCAAATGTAACAATATTCCAAAAAATCACAACAGATTTTTTCCCTCAGGTTATGATTTTAAAAATATACAAAGTGGGAAACAAATTTGATTGTGCCTCCAGTGGCCACTCAGAAAAGATCACTTCACATGAATTAATCTTCACAATTTTTCCATAGCCCTAAAATATTATCAGTATCTATGAAGAATTTGTCTAGCCGAAATCCATTTTTTTCAAGTTAAGGAAAGAAAATTAGCTTGTATTATTTTCAAATTCAGTCCGTATTTTTTGTTACTAAATAATCTGTAGCGCATATGAGCTTGTTTTCTGTGGGCACGGCTCACCCGGCTGCCCTAGTTGTACGCCGATGCAAATATGACATAACAAAACTCAACTGGCCTTAAAAATGTACATAATAATAATTGTGTACAATGTTTTCTACAACTAGCTTAATCTCTATAATAGGTTTTTTTATATAGATACTTAATTACTTATCACATTAAAAATTACGTATATCATTATGGACAGATTTATATTATTAATATTGCTAATTCCATTTAAATACGTAATAGATTGCTTGATATTAATTATATAAAAATTACAGGTAATAAATAGTCATGTTTATTTATATAGAGAATATTATATAGAGATGACAGGTACCGCAATATATTATAAATAAATAAAGATTATAAGAAATTTTATTTTCTGTGGTTACTATAAAAAGCTCTTAATAATTGCAATTATGTTATTATTTGGACTTTGACAAAAAAAAAGTTGTTCTACATAAAAATTTTAGCTTCACGCTGTATTCGGCACATAGCAGAGTAGGCTGCAGAAAACCTAAAGTTGAGACATTTCCGTTTCTCACTTTCCGCCGAATTCTTGAGGTATTGCGTGCTACGTGGCAGTATTCAACGCCGAACCATGCGAGGGGCCCAGGATTTTAAAATATTAATTATAACATTTTATTCCTAATATTCAATATTTCATCCCAATAATTATCAATACAAAACTAATTTCTAAATCTAAAATAAGTATATGGCAGTTAATTTCTAGCAATTTCTACATTTCTAATATACTTAATTACTAAAAAAATGTAAAATGGCTAAAATCACTAACCGTCTGACAACAACCGTTATATTCTAATAAAGAATGAATATTTCTTTATTTATTATATAGTCAATGTTATAAATGATTGATGAAAGAGGTCGTTATCAGACCAATGTCTCTCTGTTGCAGAAAAAAAAATAGATTTTATAATATAGATATAAAAAAATAACTACATTCAATTTAATATAAGCCGATAAGTGAAAATTCTAAATAAATGTCTTAATATTGACTATCACACAGCACTTCACCTTGGTTAGTGCTGTAATACGTGTATGACACTTGCGTGTGAGTATTGGGCGACGCCGTATTGGGGGCTAAACCCCCAATTTACATTTACAATTTTAATAGACAATTAATTTAATTGTAATTAAATTTCATTCAGGGATTACAGAAGGAAATATTTTGATAAAAATATATATATGATAGACGACAAAAGATATACATATGTGAACGTATTTCATTTAATAATTTCACATTATACAATTTGTGTCACAAAACAAAATGTAGTGTCCCATCACTAACTATCATGACACTTGTCCACGACATTGTGTAAGGGTAAGTTTAATATGAGACATGAGAGTTTATGACCCCATACTAAGAATATGGGTTGCTGGGATTAGTATCAACTATTATAATACTTGTATCAAAATGATTTTAACAAGTAATTTAAACGATATCAACTGTCATTTCCAAAGTTCTTTTCAATAACTGCCTTTAGAAAATATATTACATTTTTGCCCTTTATTTAAATTTTATGAACATATAAATATTTACTTTTAAAGAAAAAATAATACACTTATACTTAAGTAACAAACGAATAAATTTGGCGAACGAGTCCTACTAAAAAAATAAATAGTTTCACAAAATAAAACATAGTGTCCCATCACTGACTATCATTTGGCGCTTGTCCTCAGCTAGTGACGTCACACTGCGTGTAATACATTGCGTATGGGTAGGTTTCATAAGAGACATGCGCGTGTGGGTACACATTAGTGACCTGTGTTTGCGCGTGAGGGTTCACGACGCCATACTGGGGGTAGGGGTCAATCGGGTCGCTGGGGTCAACAGGCTCTGAGGCGTCACGGGGCTCAGCGTCTGTTGTGGTCGGTGGCGGGTTCTGAAAATAATTATATCACTTATACCAAATATGTAGGCTATTTAATATTCTCCATTGTATGTTTGTATATTTACCTGAACAGGTTGAAATTTGCATCTCTTGAATCGACCATACAACGACGAATATGGCAAATTATAATGAATGGCCGCTTGATTTATCGACATTTGACCAATTCTGTAATGAGAAACAATATTTATTTATTAATAAATTATCTAAAAAATATGTATATATATAAAAAAATCTTGTTCAATAATGTTTGGGTTCCTTTCCCATAGGGAAATGCTAGACATAAAACATAAAGTTATGACATTAAATTAGACATCATCGTACAATTGCAATTTGAACGTCATATTAGCTTCATGGTGTATTTAATGTCTGGTTCTCGAAGCGAATTTCTAAATCTCGAGGCACTGTGTGTTGAGTTGGGGTAGTCTTCTCGTTTGCTCAACCTGAGCGTCCATAGCCATCGCGGTTACAGTCGCACGCTTCTAATAATAAATTGACCACAATAAAGTATAATTACAAACCTGACAGCCTCGAGTGCCTCCTCCATGGCGTCCTCCGACCACGGCGTGGGATTAGAGCGGGACAGCTCTATACCCTCCCGTTTACACCTCCCGTATAAAGTACCTGCAATATATAATATAGACACATAAAAAAAAATATTTCTGCTTGTTGCTCAAGTGGTAAAAACAGCAACACTTAATAAGACTTCAGTAGTAGCGGGAGGAAAGCTGCTCTGTTATTACAAAATAAATCTAAAGTGGTAGTAACATCACGTCTAGTGTACTTCCTACAAGTAGGGTGATACATTGTAACATGTAGGTACCAGAACTACAGAAGATAGGAGGAGCCAGCTACATATAAATATGTCTCGTACAGCTCGTCTCCCGCTATTATGTACTAACTTGGTTGGTAGGTAGGTAGTGACCCGTCGTCACCAGTCTGGTTTTCTACACATTTGCACATTGTGCACTCAAGAAGAATATAAAATCAATGGTAACAAAATTCTTAAAATCAAATCTGCGCACACCTAACATCAGGGCGGCCACGACACGTCAACCTTACTATATACACACAGGAGATGTACTAATACTGCAGAAGTGAGCAGGAGGTACCAGGCGAGCAGGCACGTTACCGGTAGGTATGCCGTAGAGGTGCGCGGCGCGCTGCACGGACACGTCGCCGGTGCGGATGGCGAGCAGCGCGCGCTCGAGGTCGGCGCGGCGCCAGGCGGTGGGCGCGGCGTTGAACGGCGCGGCCAGGCGGATGCCCTCGCGCCGCGCTATCTTGTACAGAGTGCTGGATGGTATACCTGCACATTGTTCGTTTGGGTTATGTTGTCTTGGTTGTCTACCTATCTATTAATATCATTGAGTTGTTTTTTGCTCTACGCTGTATTCCGCATATATCCGGGTAAGCAGAGAAAAGAGCTTAGTGTTAATTCATCGTGATTTCTCTAATAGAGCGAAGAAAAGAAATATATATATACACAGATAAAAAGAGCAGCAAAATAAAAGGAATTCATCTCTTCACGTGGGAATCGAACCTACAACAGTCCTTATGAGTCAGACGGTTTATTGATCCATATTAACTAACTAATGTATTTTATAATCTCTTACCATAAGCTTTGCTAGCCTTATTAGCAGATATGGCGCCGGCTCGTAAAGCATGTAAAGCTCCTTTTAAGTCCGCTTCGCTCCACGACTTCGAAGCACCTTCCTTTTTGGGAGTATCTATACCGAGCCTGTGTGCCCTTTGCCACAGGGTAGTTGATGGGATACCGTAGGTTGCTGATGCCTGGAGTTAAAATAGTAATTAATAATTACAAGTGTAAAATTATATATATAATAAATATCATGAAGAGCTCGAAATTGTATGTAGTCTAAAATATATTTTCATATTTAAACTCAACATTTCGTTTTTTTCTTTCTCATACAGTAGTATTTAGTAGTACTTTTGTTTTATAATAATATTATCATTTTAAAAGTAAACACTAAATGTTAAACACATTCACTACACTAAATGGTTGCCAAAGTACAATATTGAAAACTACAATTAAATCAGTAAAGCCGTTTCTGAGATTAACGTGGACAAACGCATAGATAAACAGACAAAAATTAGAAAATATATATTGTTTTATTATGTTATTAAATATGACCAAAACATTTTTTTCTTTTATATCTTCCACGTCAGGCACTTTTACCGTTATTAATTCCGCTGAGTTAGAAAGACACTATTCCACTGCACTATTATGGCTTCCAACATAACATAATTTAACTAATTAAAAAAAACCACTTAGTGTTGTACTTCACAGGCACTAGGCCGCCCTCGATGGACAGACTACCAACACGTCTACTCTCATAATTCTCATATTATAATAACTAATGATATTGTATATTTGGATAAACGACTGTATGGAATGCGCGTACATTGCACCAACCTTAGTCAAACTCATGTGATGTTTTCTCAAAGCTTCCAGAGCTTTCTCCATGTCTAGTTGAGTCCAGCTTTTGGGACTCGACCGGCTGAACGTTTCTTGTGTCGGTCCGTTTGAGTCTGTGTCGTCACTGCTTAGATGTGGTTGTTCTAGGAATTTGATAATAGATAGTTTCAAACTATAAACATAGATATATATTAACATTTATATGCTCTGTGCGTATGTAAAGCTTGCAGCTATAAAAAATAAAGACTCACCGCCTTCTGAACTCGGCTCGTCTTTGATCATCAGCGGTACGAACTCCGACGAGTCCGCCGCTTCATTCATCATTTCCATATGCCTAGTAATAAGGGACGTCCCCTAGAAGTCGACATTTTTAACTTACTTAATTGGGAAGCGGAATAAATTAGCACTGGGATTTATTTATTTGTCGCGTCAAATCAAAATATAAACTAAAACATAAAATAGGTACTAAATATATAAAATAATGTATATTTTTTTCACTAGAAGATGTGGTGGCGCAGCGTAAACGCGACGGTTGTGAGTTCGATTCTCAATGGGGGGGAAATGAAATATTATCATTTTTTATTTCCTCGCTCTGGTAACGAGGGAAAGCTGGATGAAGCTATAAAAAAAATAAAAAAACAGGAAGATTTTTTTTTTAATATGGGACTGAACCCAGAACCCACCACTATAATAAAATACAGTATATTGATAACCAAAACAACATGTTACCATCTGAGGATCCGACGCTGGCTCGAGAGTAGCAAGAGAAGTGTCATAAGGCGCGGCCAGCTGGTCCCGCACGGGCGTGGCGGCGGGGCCGGCGGGCGCGGGCGCGAGCTCCTCCAACCCATGCTTAGTGGAATATTTTTATATTTTATTAACGAACCAAAGCGGATGGCTATTTAAATGAAGTATTTAAATCCAAAATTATTATCTCATTTAATCGTTTTTAGATTTCGATAAATTTGGGGGCAAACATACAAACAAACATACACTTGCTCGCAACACCTACTCAAACATTATTCAATTCCAACAATATCGCATACCTACTACATACGGACTTACAGAGCAAACAGATGAACTCTTTTTTTAAAATTGGTTAAAAAATACTCTAAACAATATAAAATCTTTTTAAATTTCGTGAAATAAAATACAGATAATTAACAATTTAATGATTTTAGATTCATAAACACATTTGATTACAATTTATAATCGACATCCGCCGTAAGCGTCAATCACTCTTCGGACGCAGTTGCAAGTAGGTACAGTGATTTGGTTATATAGAAATTTCTTTAAAGAGTTTCTCTTAAAAGTTCCTCTTTCCTTAAACCGTAAAATTTACGGCTATAATCATTTACGGCGTAAATAATATTTAATTATAGCACTTGGTTTTTTATACGCTGTTAGTATCTTAGTGATAGCTGTTAGTATCTTAATAGTTTTTTCAGCTTCACGCTGTATCCTAGAAATAACAGGGTAGGCAGATGGACCCTGGGAAACTACTGATTTTCTCACTTTCCACCTAATTCTTGAGGCTACGATATATAGGATAAGAAGCATGAAGTTTCTTTTTATTTACCTGCAAATGATGTAGAAGGTTCGATGGAACATTTTCGTCAGCTTGCGAAATGTGCTCCAATTTGATGGGGACGTATTCGTTTGAAAGCTTATGAGGCATAAAAATATATTTTCTTATAAAAAAGTAATTCTTATAAACTGACATTAAAGGCTATCAATTGAAATATATTTTAATGAACAATAGTGTTTGAATGGTGTTCACATTATATAATTATTAGTTTTTCAAATAAATATACTTCATAAAATTTATCAACATCTTATAACCAAAATATATAAGATATCTAAAGCTATATAGGCCGCTGTGGCCCAGTGGAACAAATGTGTAACTGTAAATGCGAGGGGTGGGTTCGATCCCACTCACGGGAATGAATTAGTTAATATTTTTACAAAGTGTGGTGTAAAGCGTAGAAGTCCGTCATTCAACACGCAACGCCTCGAGAATCGAGGTAGTTAGGAGTAATCGCAAAGTAGGAAAGTAGTAGGAAAACCGTCTTTAAAAAATAATAATAAGCTATTAATAGGAAATAAGTAAAAAAAATATTACTAAATATGTCAATAGCATTCTACATTTATTGCCACAACTTTAACTATGAGAAAATTAATAGCTCTACATATTTCTTTATTAGCTTCACGTTGTATTCCACACACGGCGGGGTAGGTAGAAGCGGCCTAGTGCTAAGATACTCCATTCACCACTTTCTTCCGAATTCTGAAGGCATTGCGTGTAAATAGGGACTCTACACCACGCTTTGCCTTGACACCAGAGCGAAGAAATGGAAATATAAATTTAGATAAATATTTTATTTCCTAGAGCATACTCTAGATTCATAGATCGAACCCACATCCGGATGCGTTTACAGTAACACTTTGTGCCCTTGCACCACAACTGGCCACATAATGGCTTTCCATAATTAATAATTTATAATACTTTTTTGTTAAACTGGAATCACTGAGTTTTGTAATATATTTTTTTTGTTTTACCTATATAAAAAAATTATACGTATTCTATAAATAAATACACTCAAAATTACTTATAGACCAAAAATAAAAAAATCATATACAAAACACGTTAAATAATCAGCTAAACAAACACAATTCATTAATAGCAAATATAAAAATAATCACTCCACTACTCATCTGTTTCAAAACTTTGCATAATTGGAAACGTAAATAAACATACGTACCTTATTAAAATAAGTTTTGGTGAACTGTGAACTTGTCTCTTCTTCATCGGATAGCGGCTCGCATTTCACTTGGAATGTTTCCGTCCCAGTCATTTCCTAAAAGTGTTATTTATATTTAAACTTGGCTACGAGTTACCTTTCACTCCAGCGTTCAAATAGTTAGTTAATCGCTATACTCGAATGAATAAGAGAGACCTATTGTGACCGTCCGCAGTACGAAACAAGTTTCCCATTTTTTCCTGCTAGCATCTCGGGGATTGAACAGTCGTCATATTATAAGTAGGTTTACATAGGCAATTAGACAAAAGGAAGCGAGCTTTATTGAATTTTTTCTCGATTGGTGCACAGCCGAAGAGTGCAAACTCGATTCCCTCTCTTTCTTTCGTTGGTGGCGTCGCTCGTAGGAGTCGCGGGGCACTTCGTCTCGTGAGCTTTATTTATTTGTGTTTACTTCGCCTCGCATATTACTAAAAGCTGAGCGCGGGACATTCCTCTCGGCGGTGTCAAAAGTTCGTGCGAGGTTTAAGTTCACGCGGGATGACATTCAAAACTTTTTAGTGGCCGCCACTACCTTGGCGGGCAGGTAGGGAGACGCGTGGTGGCGGGCCGTCACCCGTCAGTCTCCCGTGGGAGGCCGGCACTCACCTGGTCGGCGGCAGGCCAAGGGACGCTCGCCTGCACCGTGACCTTCGGGGGAGGCTGGGATGTCGCAAATGAAAGTGAATCCGGCAGTGGGCCCGCTCCACCCCGCTCCGCCGCGCGCCGCTGCGTGGCGCATGTGGAGGAGGTGCAGGGCGGGCGCGTGCTCAATTTTTTCCGCGCCAAAGAAATAAAAACAAACGCCACGCGGCCCCTAGCGCTCGGCGGTCTCGCGGCCTCCACGCGGCGCCGCTCTAGCGCTGATAGAGATGCGATGAATAAATTTCCATACGCATTCAACGTCGAATATTCGCAGACAACTCATTTATTAAGGAAGGAATGTGACTTTTTAAGAAGATTTAATAAAATGAGGACATCAGTAAATAGATGCATTAAGTTCCAGTGCGTACACGTGCAGGGCTGCAGGGGGAGGGCGTCCTCGACAGTCGACGCCGAGCGGGCGCCCCGCGCGGCGCCTTCTCTCCGCTCCGATTGATTTTTATTACAAGAATTTCACTTGTTTTTTTTTTGTTTCTCGCACACCAGCCCGAGACGCACACAGGCGGGCGGGACTCGTATAATTCATTTGTACGAAGTTACTAATGCTATCGATTTTTTTAACGAAGCTACATTGTTTCTTCCTCCCTCGCCAAATATAACCGGAAACGTTATTTCAGTCGAGCTTTGTGAAAAGTTAGTTACTTTTATTTGGGCATTCAGAATGTTTATGTTTTAAATAATATCTGAATAGATTTCCTCCTTTTTAGATTTATTAGATTCGATCGTGTAGGAATCGCTTGATGTTTTATTCGTTTTCTTACAAATTTGCGAATTCATTTGATTTTTCTTTTGAGCTTCACGCTATACCCCGCTCATAGCAGAGTACGAGACACACCATTTCCATTAAAACACTTCCGTTACCCATTTTCCGTTCAATTGGCAATTTTATGTCTAACACAAAGAGCGAAGAAATTAAAAAAAATATATATTTCATTCCCCCGAGTGAAAATCAAACCCACAATCGTCAAGTTTACAGTCGCCCGCTTCTGCCCCTGCGCCCCTGCGCCCCTGCGCCCCTGCGCCCCTGCGCCCCTGCGCCCCTGCGCCCCTGCGCCCCTGCTGCAATTGGCCTCAGAAACTAACTACAACAATTTTACTACGTAAAAATACTTTAACACGAAAGTATTTTTTACACGGAACGCTACAAATGTACACGATACATAAAGTACAAAAGGGTTATTTTTGTATGATAGGCGTAAACATTTTACTAAGAAACTTAAAAAGTCCCTGTAGACATCCTAAAAGATAAGTAATTTTCTTCTTTTAGGTACATATTATATCTGTCTCCCAAGTATCCCTTAACAAAATCTGAAACGAATTATAATCATCGATATAAAATACAATACTTTTTATTAACATTTTCAACGTATTTGTTAGATAGACAAAGACTATATAAAATACTAGTGGGCCCGTGCGGGGCTACGCCCGCTTGAAATACAAATATTAATAAAGAAATTGAAAACTAAAGATTCAGTCAATTCAGTAAAACAGTTGTATAAAATAACTGTTACGGCAATCAGCAAATTTGTCGAACTAAATACTTTAAATTGACATAACTTTTCTATTTATGAACCGATTGTAATAAAATAAGCCCTTTATGTTTTCGGAAGCCAGAATCCAATAGTGAAAACCGCATCTACATCGGTTAAGTCAATTCTGAGATGCGATAACAAAGCCACAGACAAACGGACAAACCGACAAACAGACAAAAAATTGAAAAATAATTGTTTTCATCCCAATAACATTTTTTTTTAAATATCTTCCAAGTAGAGACACCGACCCTCTTACGATTTTATTATAAGTATAGATGTAGATAACATAATAACTTAATAAGTTACTTAACTAGTATTATACTAGTTACTTACTAGGTTGGTCTCATTACTTCTATGTAGCTATGTAATAAGTGGAACTGAAATAAATAATTTTTTTTATTTTTTTACCGATACTAAATTAGTATTAAAATACAAAGTTCAGCGTTTAGCGGAATGTGAGGAAAAGAGTTTAATGACACTACGTGTGACGTACGTCTTATACATATGTGCAAGATATATATTTATATATATATATAGATAAAATATAGACAAGAACGATAAAACTGCAAAGAAAAGTGACGTAATTCTGACATCATCACAACAGTTGATGCAGTCTTAATGGTTTCAGAATTCATAATTTTGCATAGCATTCTCTTGAAATTTGTATCTAGACTTAGACGCTAATGACAAATAAAACATAGTGGCGGGGTGGGATGGTAGTGGGCAGTGGTGTAGTAGTTTCATTTTCCATTCCAGGAAAGGGGTGAATGGAGTACCGTAGCCAAAAAATATTAAATTATTTTAATGACATAGTCTAACAAATATTACCAGACTATAAGAACACTCAAACTCAAACTGCGGCTCAGCTATTTAGCTCCACGTTTCTCCGTATATGGTAGGTCAGTTGTGAACATAAGTGTTAAGACAGCCCTATTCTCTACCTTCCTCTTAATTTGTACAAACTTTTCCCATTAGATACTAACGAACTAATAAAAACTAATTTATTAATTAAAAGTAATTACAATAAAACGAACGACCTACTCTGTGCAAAAATATGCTACTGTACTATATAGGTACCGGCGTTGCAAGATGCAATGTCCCGATCAGTACAACCATTGATTATTCCACGTACTGTGAGAAATCTCGTTTTTATTACTTACTGCCCTGCATAACGGGGTAAACAAAAACAATATCATTTAAATACAGTGAGGTTTTTCTATTAAAAAGACTTTAAATTCATATCTATCCCCATTGAAGATTAATTTAAAACTTTAAAAATGGATATACAACTTTAAAAATGGACAAAAATATATAATAATTATTAGAGATGCGCCGTATGGTGGTTTGACCGAATACTATTCGGTTTAAGCTTTAGCGAACCGAATATTCGGCCGAATTATTCGGTTTACGATTTCTTTGTTATTTTGTCGCGTAAACAGGTTTTAACATGTATGCCACCTGTCATCGCCGGCTAGATAACAAGCGGGCCGTACCTCACCGCCACCCGATACAACGAAATTTCAAAAATTATCCAAATGTACTAGAATCTGCCTATCAACTTTGTTGGACCCTCTATTTCGAATGAGATTTTCTGCTCCAGAAAATTGTGAGCTGGAACTATGACAAACAGGGAAGGACCTCTACAATATATTACATTTTTTAAAAGGAATCTCATGTGGCGTTTTGGAACTTCCATGATATCCTTCCATGTCGATATGACTTTTGTACCTTCAAAAAGGCTTCTTTATCTCCACCTTAAAAGCCGGCAACGCACCTGTAGCTCCTCTGGTGTCATGGGTCCGGACGAGGTCGTGGGTAGCGGCGGTCATTTAATATAAGGTGACCCGTACGCTAGTTTCTGTGTCTTTTTCCATAAAAAAGTACTCCTAGTATTAGTGTGTATAACGAACAACTATTTTCTAAAACAGGGAACTTATATGAAGAAAAATGCAACAGACTGGAAAGGGACGGAAGCTTGGTATTAAGCACCATAATTTACCATTAATTAATTATTAATAGTACAATATGTACGTTCTTTCCGGTCTACGAGGGGCGTTCAATATATTTTTGATATCAGCACTGAAAAACACACAAATTTTACTCATTTGACTTATAATGATAACTTAAATCTTACATAAGACGTTTTATATTTCACTTCTACTGTACCAAGTCAGTGCAGTCAAGTAAATAGAAATACTCCAACCGAATAAATTCGGCGATATAGCCGAATAATTCGGCCGAATACGAATATTGAAAAACATGCCGAATACACCGAATACCGAATACCAAACGAATATTCGGCGCATTTCAAATAATTATTATATAATAAATTTAATCTTTTGGTATTTTGGCCCACTTTTGGCGAAAGAATCCCGCTTTTTAACTTAAAATGTTTAAAAATCCTGCTTTTCACTGAGAGAAAATCTGGCAACGCTGATAGGTACATATAGCTACTACCAACTTAATTTTTTTGAAATGTGCAGTTACGTTCCCATCAAGGAATTCTGTACGTACGTGAATATATAATTAAATTGAAAATAATTTAAATGATGATAATGATAAAGATTGATCTGAGTGAGAATAGGACCTGTCGAGTTTACCGGCTTACACTGTCCTATTGCGCAAAGAAGGCACAAAACTGCTTTTGCTTGTTGCTTATGAAAACCCTATCAAAATATCTTTAGGAGTTCTTAATATAAGCCTAATACTAAATACATATGTTTGATACGTGTTTTAGATTCGCAACGTGCCTACTATTATACAATATGTTTAATTTATTTAACACAAAATCTTAATTAATTCAGTAATAAAGTAGTATATTTTTTATATAAATTGTAGAATTCGAGTAGATACACTCTATACTTCCTTGCATATTTGTAACATTGCTTGCAGACTGCAGTTACAGAGTGCAGACACAAAATATTATGCAATGCACGCTTTAGTGATCTAAATCAGAATTCAGAACTATACACAGTATATAGAAACGATAACTAATACGACATCCGTCGTGTACTCGTGTCGATTAAGCCAATAACAATAGGGAAGCAGTAATCGCGTCGCTATTCTAACCATGTAAGAGAGAAAGAAATACGTATATTACGTACATTATCATTTAAATTAGTTCAAATATTTACTAGCGTTTGCAAGTTCAGTTCCTTACTACTTTGTTTTAATAGTTTGACTGAGTTTAAATGCCACGTGGTAGATGGCACCACTTTGCCTAGGAAACATAACAGCATGTCATTTAGGACAATACGAATACAGAAAGAATTTTATTTAGGTTTAGCAATGAAGATATTGAAAATTAGTGACTAATTTCTTATTCCACGTCTATACATATAATTATTCCTAAGTGACATAAATCACGAGACGATTTCATATAAAAGTAGGTCAAGGCTGAACTAATTGAATAGTTCTATAGAATAGATTGCAGTATTTACATTACTTTACATTACGATAAACAAATAAAACTGATAAATCTTATAAGTATATAATAATTGATTAATTATTTAATGTTTTTTATAGGAGAAAATATATTAGTGTAATATTTAAAATATGAGAGTTTTACAAGCTTTCTTTATATTGACAATGGCAACATTATTAGAGCTTATTTTGGGTCATTCGTTTGCTCGCTTCCAACTTGTACTTCGTTTGGGTTATAGTAGAGGTGCCTTTCGCTTCGTTAAACTTGCAACATAGCATAGTTTAGTATTTTCATTCTAAGAAAGCTGGCGGGTGTGCAAAATAAATGTGTTTATTATAAAACAACTGTGTCGCATTTACATTGAGAAGTACAACACCTCCAATTGTCTATAATATAGTGAATGATATAGTCGAGGTAAGTGCCAACGAAGTTTTGTAAACCACAATGAATCCGACAAGTGCTTACCTTGCTCTTACGACTTTTCATCTTGAAAATTTCCATTTGTGAACTTTCGAAGTAAAGTTTCGAAAAGTTTTAGCGAGTTTGAAACTTTTTTGAAGTTTCACGAGTATCGTGCGTACATTTATGTTGATTTAGTTAACGTATCGCGAATACTTTGCCCAGGAAATAGTTAAACTTAGAATTTTCGTCGCCATTTTATTTTTTGTCGCGCTGGAAAAGCGGCCATTTTCTTTGTGCCGCGTCGCTTACGACGACTCGTATGTGGTCCGTAAAGTTAATTTAGTTAAGTTGAGGCGTGATCTCATCATATGAAGTAGATCGGTGAGATAATTTGCTATATAACGTCAAAAAAACAACGTCTAATGTAATATTTTAAGTGCTCCGAGTAAAGTTTTCGCAATGGCCTAATTACTGCGTGGTGTTTAAGAGTGTAGAGCGTATATTTTGTACGTAGATAGCTAGTGTCAATTAAGTGTTGGGTGTCGTAGGACGAAGGGCGCGGCGCGTGGCAAGAGATACCATGGACGACGACCAGCAGTTCTGCCTGCGGTGGAACAACCACCAGTCGACGCTGGTCTCCGTGTTCGACACGCTACTGGAGAAGGGCATTCACGTGGACTGCACCCTGGCAGCCGAGGGGCAGACGCTCAAGGCTCATAAAGTAGTCTTGTCTGCTTGCAGTCCTTATTTCGAGGTTGGTACGATGCTAACGTTATCTAGGTCAATTGGTATCGCGTATAACTAAGTTGCAGGCACAGTTTTGCTCTAATAAACATTCCAGTTGTTTCGTTCTAGCTTTCATATGTTTGCAATTAGTTTGGATTAATGTATAGATGAGTTGGCAATTGAAAGTTGTTGCTACTACTTTTCAAAATACGAGTTTTAAAAAACTATTACCAACGCAAACATTAGACTTAATTACAATGTCACAAGTAATTGATTTGATAATTATACCCTAATTATCTTTTATTAACTTGATTGGTACAGTGACAGGTATTTTAACAAAGTGACAAAATAAAATAAAACCCAAAAACAAATATATGCATATTTATAGATAATAATCAATAAACATAATAATTGTTTCAGAGTGTACTATCCCAACAGTATGACAAACATCCTATAATAATATTAAAAGATGTTAAATATGCTGAACTAAGAGCTATGATGGACTATATGTACCGTGGTGAAGTAAACATATCTCAAGACCAGCTAGCTGCTTTGTTAAAAGCTGCAGAGTCTCTTCAAATCAAAGGTTTATCAGATAACAAGCCCTCAAGGCCACCATCGCGCCCTGCCCAACCTACTGCACACCCGCCACGTGCCCCGTCTCCACCTCCACAAGTAAGAAAATTTTTATTTATTGTACTTCATTTACCTTTACAATAAGTATAGAAGGCAATTCATTAAGATACCTAGTGTAAGTAAACATTATAATTATTCCTTAAACTGTAAATTAGGGCCATCATGGCTGTCTGTAAATATGATGGTTGTGTAATTAATCTATTTTCATTCATTCAGAGAATGAGTTAAAATGATTTCTTTGTTCTAGAACTTAATGTCTCTAAACATGGTGCATGTTGTCTTAGCTCTTTAAGTTCACTGTTTAAGCTGCTATATAAATAATAACTCGTAACATACTTTAAATAATGAAGGAATAGGAATTATGGAACAAATCTTTGAACTAATGTTAAAATCAATTTCAACTATAAAAATATATAATATAGTTAATATTGTTTACTAGCATACTATTAGCTTTTTATATGAATTAATAAATAACAGGCATTATGAAAAAAAAAAGAATTTAACTGTAAAGAATGACCATAATAATTAAGAATTTTAGCCTACTGAAAACGTTACAAATACACAGTTTTAGCCTACTTTGAAAGTTAAAACTCATATTTTAAAATAAAAAACCATATTACCCTCAATGCAAAAAAATATTTCAACATGCAAACAGAACAAACAATATGTTAATCAAATCACTAAATATTTTTGATTAGTTGCCTGTAATCATTTGTTGTGCTAATGCAAACTTCTGTAAACATGAAACAATACATGAGACACGATTCTATCATTAACATGGAACATTATAACATTTAAATTAAAACAAAAGAAAAAAAATATATTTTGCATGTTTTATATTAATTTTACTTTAGACAGAGTGGGCTATGTCAAAATGAATATTGAGATGTACTTATATATATATATATATATATATATATATATATATATATATATATATATATATATATATATAAATATAGCCTACTTTGATAAAGTAAGTATTCATTGCTAAAACTTTTTTCAACTTGATCTAGTAGTTGATATTAACATGTTTGAACAAACAAATTCTTTTATTGTATAATATGAGTATAAATAATACAAATAACTTGTTTTAAAATAATATTTTTGTGTTTATTTTAATGCTGTTCTGTTATTCTTAGAATGCAATATCTATAATTGTGTAATGAGGTGAACAGATAGACCATTTGGTACATGGCATTTTTTCATATATAAAGCATGTAGGGAAAAAACATTAAATGGATAAAAAGCTAGGTATTTGTTTTCTTTAAATTATGGAGGATATGATAATTACCAATAAATCTTAATAAATTTTTATATTCTATTTTGCTTTGAAATATAAATAAAATATTATACTTTATTAAACAATATGACAAATTTATGTGTAAATTGATATTACAAAGGGCTATTTAAGCTATTTTTTATGATCCAATTTGCTTTTGAATGTTGTTTATCTTATATACAAATATAATAATGTTCAAAATTTTAATTCATTAATTTAAATAAATAATAATTTTTATAAATACAAAATCTTGAATGTTTTAAAACTGCAAGCCAGCATAGTTCTTTTAAAAACTAGATGTTATCTTTACTAAACCTCTTAAACCTTGACTAACCTCTTCTAATATGATGACTAGCCAGATGTAAATAATTAATTGTATGATTATGCTCTTTGAACAGGTTTAAATATGAACTATGTTATTCTGTACAGCATTTCTTCTGTTACTTTTAATGTTTACCACCATAAATAAATATGGTTGACCTTGAGTAATAACTATGTTACACGTGTCTATTTGCCTCATTCTATAGTTCATAATATTTTTAAAGTTACTAAATTGTTATTGTTTGCGATATAAACATAACATGCTAATAACTCAGTGATTCTAAAAATAATTAGAATTGCCATTGAAGGTCATTGTAGGATTCCTTACAATTATGATAATACTATTTGCAACAATGTAAATGTGCTAATTTATTAGTTCTTAAAAGTACTTCAACTACTTATGTCCATAACATTAATGAAATATTTTGAGAAATTGAGGAATTGACCGATTGTGCGATGCACAGGACGGTAATGAGTTTATCTATATATTTGTTTCTAATTTCTATGTGAACTGATTTTTGTGACCTTCCTCTTAACTTTGCTAATATCATTAAGACATGGCAATAACGAAAGTTTACCACAGTGACTCCCAAACATATTATCAAAATAAAAATAAAGGTACACGAATTCCTTAATATTAATTTTTTCTAGCCTACAGTTTAGGCTAGATAATATAAATATTGCCAACTGTAGGCTTAATTAAATCTATTATTTCGTTGACATAAATACAGTAATAACAACATAAATTACCTCCCCAGGTGCGAGATGGTAGCATCGACAGCCGCGAGGGCTCCATAAGTCCATCGCGACGTCGGAAGAAAGCCCGTCGTACGTCCTCCGAGAGCACCCCCGTACCAGCGCCCGAGCCCGAGGACCTGCCATTGAAGGAGGAAATGTCACGAGATGGAGTGGAGGATCTGACGTTAGATGAAGAGGCCAAACCGTCTGTTACACACAATGATGTTGTACGCAGTGAGTATTGTAAAATGTTCTTAGTTTTCTTTGATTTCACTGTATATTCAATATATATAGTACTTTTCGGTATGTACATTGTAGTTGCGTGAGTCCAACTCAATGTCTCCATACCAGAGCAGGAAAAAGAAAATAATTAATTCTCCTGTATGGAAAATGAACCCACAATAATTGTGTTTCCTGTTTTACACCGCTACTGTGCAACAACTAGGGAATGCAATTAGGCTGTCCATAAAAACCTTTGTTTAGTATGATGCTGCTCATAGTTCATGATTAATTGTGTCATGAACTAGAAAAAAGATTTATGGAGAGCTAGTAATAGTGAGGTGTTAAGGTATTGAGTGGACTGATAAAAAAAGACATGCAGAAGGATATTACATTTAAATTATTATTAACTTAAATTACGTTTCCCAAAAAATATGGGTTTTTTTGGAAAAGAACTTGAAAGTTTTGCTTCTATTTCACAATTCATGTTCATTACAACTTTCTCTAAGATTTCGCTCGTAACTAAACTTAATTAATTTCTCTGAAACTTCGTATTTTGTGTATTTTGACATAATATTATCTTCTTCTATCTTTTTTAAAATATACTTATAATGCTGAGCTATATATTAGACTATATAGAACATAAGTCCCATTAGTCTGTTTAAGGGTAGCTGCAATTGCAAGTAAGGTTTGATTAATTTGAATAATTTCAGATTTTCAATGGCACATGGAAAGATCTCAAGATGAAATGATAAATTCAAATGATAGTGTTCGAGAGACTCAAGGTAAGACGCTATCATTATAGCGATCGCTGTTACAGACATTTATGGGACACCATGAGTGCTTGTAAAAGCTATCTAACTTGGAACATCTTGTATTGCAAGTACTTTTTTTATATGTTTTTATTTACTATTAAACATAATTATGTGTATTATTCTTAAATTACAATACAAGATGTTAAGTGGGACTCGAGATGTTTGTTTTTGGGGCAATCAACTTTTTTGTATCTTTATTTTGATATAATAGTATGTTTTTTATTGTTGTATGAAGAAAAAGATCATTGCCCCAGATGTACAAGGAACGGATGAAATGCGCAATGTCTTCCCATAATTTGAAATACAGACAAACAGTTATTGCTTAAAATAATGTATTTATCTTGTTATATATAAATATTATATACCAGAACAGCGGATACGAGAGTGCTAGTGTTTTCACATGTGAAATTTTCAACCTTTAATAATTACTTATCTAATATTAATATTATAAATTACTAATCTTATTGCAATTTTATATTTCCTATATATGATTTAGGATATTTCAGAGCAAGGTAAAGGTAATGGCTAAGAGGTATTATTTTATTGTTTGTAGCCCGTTGAGGCGAGGTATGCGACAAGGTAAGTATAGGTTCACATTTATATTACTAGTTAGTGTAGCGTACTGTGTATTCGCTTTGTTTGTGATGTGGGACTCGAGTAGATCATTGCATGCTTCATTACTTTAGAAAATTTTACCCAATTGTAGAGTAAATTGTGAGCACACGACCGGCGGTGTCGATGTCTCCATATTAAATATTAGTGCTAACTTTATTAATTTTTAACATTGTAACATTACGGAGTGGACTATGAGCCGGTGAGTACGAGTTCGTAACAATTACGCCCATATAAGTAGAATATAGCAAAGCAATGAAAGCCAGATAAAAATAACCTTATTGATGAAATTGTCAGTAGTGTTTTGTTATTGGTCAGTCGAGTCGAGTCGAGCGAGCCGTGTTCTTGCCAGTTGTGTGACTGCATCAAATCATTTGTTGTAGAAGAATATGGACTCCCCCGAGGCTTGAACTTTACAAGGTAAATCAAATCTATTCATTTTATCTCGTAGTTTGTTGGTTTATGTGGCTTATTTATTTATTATTTTTATTTTTTCGTTTCTTTATTTGCATTCACATGTGATTTCACTGCAGATGTTTTCTTAGCAATTCATGTTTAAAGTTAATTTTTTGTCTCTTTTATTTGCAAACGTGCATGTGTTCACTAGGTAATTTTTTTTTAATAATATTGAAAACGGGCATGAAAATTTCCTAGTGGATGCGCATTTCATTTCATCTTTACTAAATTGTAACAAAATGAATAAAGATTAGGGCTGCGGTGTTGAAGTTTTTACGACGTAATAATTAGGACAGGATATCAATGTCCTCAATACCTACTCCTTGTGCATAATCCCGCTAAGCTGTCCCAGCATGCTACACTCTTACTTCATTCATTTTTCTGTTATCTTTAAAAAAATGTACACTACAAAAACAAATTTAAACTTGCTAAAACATTACTATTGTCATTTACCTGTGCAACTAATTGTAATGCTTGTTAACCTCATTCTCGCTTTCATAATTTCCCCTTCCAGAACCATCCACCGATCTACCAAGTTACTTGAATTACATTAAAACTCCTTTTCCATTAACGCGCGGGTATCTTAAAACTATCAACGTGAAAATAGAGAGTAAGGAGGAGTTGACCGAAAACATAAAAGTTAGAGGTAGAAAACCCTATAAGAAAAGAACTATTAAAACTGAAAAGAAATTTAAAAAAAAGCGCGATATAATAAAAGACGGTCAACGTACAGATAGAAAATACATGTGCTCAATTTGTAAGAAGAAAAAATATAAGTATCGAAGGAATAAATTGAGACATGAGAAATATGAATGCTACACTGGGCCGCAATTCACTTGCGAGAAATGTGACAAAAAATATTCGCAGAAAAAAACGTTAACAATGCACATTGCGCAAAAACACGAGACGTCCAGCGAAATACAAGCCGAGACCAAACCTTCCATTGATCTATTTTGAATACTTGTTGCTTTTACTTTTGTTTATTATTTTTTTTTTCTTATTGTCTTTATTTTTTTTCTTTAATGAATATGAATTGTTAAGAATTCTACATATTTTTTTTTTTCAAGTTAAAATCATGTTTCTTTTTTGTTGATTTTTAAATTAAGCCAGTGCAATATTTGATTTTTTTTTTAAGTTTAGATAGTTTGTAGATTGCAAAAAAATCCTATTTTTTTCAGTTTGTTTTGTCTTGAAGTAAAAGAGTTTACGTTATATTTTTGTTGATTTTTAATTAGGTTTTTTTTGTTTGAATATACATATTTTGCTATATTATGTTTTTTCTTTAGCTTCTCAGTATTCGTTAGTAGTACACATAAAAGTCACAAGCGATAATCCGGACTGTACTGAAATTTTCATTTCAGGAAGAAGAACGACACCGAGACACAGTATCATGACACGTAGTAAAAAAGTCAGCGAGGAGACGATCACAACCACCCTCGCCATACTAAACAACGTCAGCGCGCCGCCGGCCGCGACTCCCGCCCCCGCACCCGCTCCCGCCCACGACGAGGCTAAGGAGAATAAACGGCAGCGCGCCAAGTCACCGCCCAAGGCCAAAAGCGAGGCCAAGCCTAAACCCGAACCCGAGCCTGAGCCCAATGACACCAAGCCAGACACCCGCTACCACATCTACTCGCGCGGCTCCCAGCAGCTGCCCTGCGCGCAGTACAAGACGGACAAGGGCTACCGCTGCCCCAACTGCCACCGCTGCTACAACGCGCGTAAGAACCTTGTGCGCCACGTCACGCTGGAGTGCGGCCGCGAGCCGCAGTACAAATGCCCGCACTGCTCCTACAGCAAGCACCGCCGCAACGAGCTCAAGAAGCACATCGAGAAGAAGCACCCCTCATGCGCAACGTCCCCCGCGACGCCTGCGACGCCCCTTGGTGTTAAGTAATCGGGTCCCTAAAATTACCCACGTGCCTTATGTAAACTTCCTTTTTATATAATATTGATTGTAAAGTGTTATGAGCCTCGTTTACTGTCTGTGCTGCTACAACGTGATGATGAGCGTTTCTACAGCAAGAATATGTCAATGAGCTCAAGAAGCACATCGAGAGAAAATATTCATCATTCCCAGCATCCTCACAAGCTCCTCGGTGTTAAGTAGCCACATCTCTTCCCCCTCACCCAAGTGCCTTACTCGCCGCGGCGAATTTCCTCTTAGATGATATTCGTTCTAAAGTTTAATGAGCCTCGTATACTTATTGTATTTTGTGATCGATATTCGACGATATATTTTTACTATTAAATGATGTATCTCGTCAACCGGACTTTGATTTCTCCCTCTCGCCGCTCGTTTACCGCTCTTATGGGAAGATAACTCGAACGCGGAGACGTTCGGTTTGTGCATGTCTGCATGAATTAGAAGCTTCGCCTCCTTTTGATTTCTAACAGAAATTAAATTTTTATTTTATTTATATATATATTAATTATTATTATTATAACGCATTTCTTTGGTTCCTTAATTTTATTTTAGCCTCTGGTAGTATTAACAAAACGGCGTCGCCCGCAGTAGCGCTTGAGTTATTATTTGCAATACCGTTAATGTGTTGTATTTCAGAGGTGCGCAAGGAGGCCCTGCCGTCGGCCTTGCTCTCGCTGCTGTCGGCGCAGCGCGCGCAGGCCGCGCTCGTGCCGCGCCTCCTGCCTCTCCCCGACCTCCCCGACCCGCTCAAGGCGCACCTGCTGCAGCAGGCCTTCCTCCAGAACAACAACACCGTCGCCGCCGCCGCCAAGCATGACGTGCTCGACGACCGCGACTCGGACCCCGACCCCGACTACGACGACACGGACGACATAGTGCTGCCCGAGGAGGGCGACGCAGGCGAGCCGGGGGACGCGGGGGGGCGCCGCGACGACGATGCCAGTCGCCAGTTCGAGTGCCGGCACTGCGGCAAGCGCTATCGCTGGAAGTCCACACTGCGCCGCCACGAGAACGTAGAATGCGGGGGCAAGGCGCCGAGCCACCAGTGCCCGTACTGCTCCTACCGCGCCAAGCAGCGCGGCAACCTCGGCGTGCACATTCGCAAGCACCACAACACGGAGTGGTACATATACGCCAGCAACAAGGTGCGCCGCAACAAGAAGACCCCCGCCTAACACACACACACACACACACAAGCACACGCGCGCGCGTCTCACACCAAAGTAGATACCCAACCAAATCGGTACTGCAATAATATTATTTATATTTACATTTTATTTTGTTAAAGACATATTTTTAATTTTTAATATACACTAAAGATAATAGTTGTAATTTGCACATTCCCTAACGGCATTAGAGTTAATTTGTTGTTTTTTTGTTTTTTTTAGAGTTTATTCGTCGTAGTTAAGACTGACCCTAAGTATTTTTGTTCACGAGAACGTTTTTATTGTTGTATTTATTTCGCCGGCCGCCGGTCGAATCCCCTTCCAAATGTTAAATCCGACCTGAAAGGTTGTTTTCGTAGAACTATATAATGTTAACTCGAATTTGTCTAGTTTTAGTATCCTAACATTCCTTTTATGGAATAATTCCAAAATATGAAAACTTAGTGCAATTGATATTATATAAATGTTGATATTCATTTTGAGTCACTGTTAAAATTATTTAAAGTCGCGGAAGCTTAGCACTTCCGACACGGGTAAATTTTTGTTTAAAGTTCTCCACCTGAATGTTTTGTTTATATGTTCTTGTTATATTTTAATTTAAATTATCTAACATATTATCAGGGACCATTTACTTGTCTTCCCGTTCGTAGACGATCCAAAGTTTATACTTTAATAGTTGTATTATTATTTATTAGGCTAATGATGGTTTTGGACCGCGAGGTCCGCAGTTAGGTAAGCGAGCTCATCGACTATGTGCCTACAATGTTACCTGTAGATAATATAAAATATTTATTATATATTATTACGATTATGTGGTATATCTCGGTTAAATGGGTTAAAAAAATGTGTTCAAAATTTAAAAAAATATATGTTAGTTGATATTATCTGATATTTTATCGCAATAATCAAGTTTCTTTTATCATATTGACTGTTGATATTTTTTGTTGTTAATTTAGGATAACAAAGCTATTTGACCAAAGTCAGTATTAGTTTAAAGTGTTATGAGTAAAGTCGTTGCTAAGCATTGAATAATGGATAATAATGAATGCAATGTCTCATCATATCAAGCTATTTGAAGGTTTTAGGTATTAATTGTATGATAGAATTAAATTGGAATGTTACGATGTTCACATTGTTTGTTAATGTTATTGGATTGAATTAGTTAGAGTGACTTTTATATGAATATATTGGGGTTTACTTGGTAGAAAAGTTTATTAAAATATAAATATAGTGTATAATTATAGACTTTTTTTATTTATTTTTTATTTACCCCTTTTTATTTTTTTGCATTTGTATTTTTTTTACATTCTGTTAGGTGAGTTTGCATCGTTTTTATTTATTTTTGTTTTATTTAACAGTGCATGGACGCATGATTCACCGCTTGCTTTGACTTTTGCATTGTTTTGTTTTTCTTTTCCTTTCGTTCATACTAATATAATTAATAATTTCAGGTAGACAAGAAAGCCCATGGGGTCGGGAGACTACATTTAATTAACAAAAGTTATTTAGAATAGCGCACACAGTGACTAAACCTAAAACCTTGTCGCTCATATTGTACAGTGCCACGAGTCTCCTCGTACACGTTTGCAGGGACATACCATTAAAGTTACCTTCGAAATCATTGACGTGGACGTGTCAAAATAAACGTTTTGATGATTCTTTTTTGTTCTTTTTTTTACTTTCCTTTTGCAAAAGCTTTCATCACAGCACTCGGTGGACACTCACAGTAGAAATATCGTATGTATATGTATCTATCTTATTTGTGTATGTATATATTTATCTATATATAATATGTATTGGTATTCTACATATGTATATATTATTTGTGATTCGTATCAGTATTATATAATTTCGTATTTAACATGTATGTATAATTGTGCTTGTACTGGTTAACACTCGGGAATGTCGAATGTGTGTGGCGCAAGCGTGGCGCGTGGCTCGAGTAGTGACGGTGTCGCTGTTGCAGGCGCGGGTGCCGGAGGGGGTGCAAGCGGGGAGGACACGTCCTTCACGCGGCTGGGCGGGCTGTCGTGGGAGCAGTGGTCGGCGCGGCTGGCGCTGCCGCTGGTGGCGGGAATGCGCGTGGCGGCGCCGGCGCTGCCGCCCGCGCCCGGCGAGCCCAGCTTCACGTGTCCCGACTGCGGCCGCGTGTACAAGCTCAAGTCCTCGCTGCGCAACCACCAGAAGTGGGAGTGCGGCAAAGAGCCACAGTTCCAATGCCCCTACTGCGTGTACCGCGCCAAGCAGAAGATGCACATCGCGCGCCACATGGAGCGCATGCACCGCGAGGTGCACATGAAGCCCGAGCAGTACATCAAGCAGGACAACGTGGACGCATGCACCTAAGCGCCTCGCCGCTCCGACGCTTCGACTCTCGCTTATATACCTATTCAGGCTCCTCAAGATTATTGCCGATTGTGATAAATGTGATGAAATCTCTCTTGTGATAGTGACTCGGGACAGTCACGTTAGATGTAGTCGCCTGGCTCGTTACCGCTATACATACTCTATGAATTTAATCTCGCGTCGAATTTCTGTCTTACTATTGACACTGGGTGCAGATTTTGCAGCGGTGTGAGCGACTGTTGCATTTATCCAGTACGTTAAGGAAAGTTATTTGTATAGTTACGCTTTATATATTTTTATGTACAGCATTTATCGTGTAAATTATCATTCCTGGTGTTCGTCGACGTCGGGCGTGTAGCTTTGCTAGATCGTTGCTTAGAAAAGTTTACTTCTTGTTACCAGTTACAGTTACTACGGACTAAATTTTAACATTGATTACGAGATTATTAGAATCGTTGGCAAATATTATTTACCTACTTACTCCTTGTCGAGCCGTCTTGTGCAGTTTGTGCGACTTAAGTAGGTACCTAATGTAGTGAGAATGGAAGAGTTATGAACTGATGGGTTCGTTGTTTTATACTTTTAGTTATTAATTAAAATGAAGCTATTCGTCGCTTAATTTGCAAGGTCTTTGCCATAATGCATGTTCCATTATTTTTGTAATACTCAATGTAATTTAATTTTTTTACTTTTTCAATTATTTTAGATCTCTTTACGTGTAATGCATTTATTTTATATTAATCTAGAGCGTAAAGCCGGCCCGTGCGTTGCGCGGGGGCGAGGTCGTATATCGTATAAGAGGTATTCATTGTAAGTTCCTGGAGACGAATGTGTAATGACACGTTATTTGATGTTATACTTGGGGCCAATTATTAGTTAAGATATGGTTAGACCAGTGGAATCGAGTGCCTTATTAAAAATGTTTGTTAAATTTTAGACTACACTTGCATAGACACTGCCATTGAGGGATTATTACTAGTGACCCGCACAAATCACGTCATATTATTAGGATGATAGCAAAATCTTCCACTTAGTGTTTAAGTATTTTTTATACATTACCATTTAGATATTATAAGTTAGCGATATCGCGCCGAGCAGAATCTTTCGCGTTCCCTTTATGAGAGGCCTAGTTTTTGACACGAACGATTGTGTTTCCGCGATAATTGATTAGAATTTTAGCTGCAGGAGTTACCATCAAACAATCAATATGTAGAACTCGTTAAGTACAACCATTTAAAGTCATTTCAGTAACATTAAGTGCCTTCGAAAAGTTAGTCATTAGGATTTAAAATGTTAACAACAAAATATCTCGGTTGTGATCTTTGAAAATAACCGCTGCGACCGATGACGGAACAAAATGTTGCTTTTGTATTTTCCGAACATATTTTTAAGTACAACATATCTGTGATAAGGATATTCTCAAATTAAAGTAATTTCGCGTATTGCATTGCGAGTTTTTTTTCACTCAATGACGCAGACCCAAGTCTAAGTGATCCTACGATAGCAGATCCTTCAATAAGAATTCACACCTAGAGCATTCAATATACTGTAGCATATAAACTGACAATAAGAAGTTACAGTGATTATACGCATTTGATTGTATTTTATAACCTTTTTGTATTTTTAATAAAGTTGCTATTCTCGATATTATTTTAGTTTTTATTTATTATATGTTGACCTGCAATAAATGACCAATTGGACTTAAAACTTGGATTAATTACGGTAACTAAGATATTTAACGATTTAACAAATATATCCTCAATTTTAACACTGCATGTTCTCTCTTATGATTAACATTTAATAAAATCACGTTTCATCTTCACTATAAATGAGAGTACTTTCAATTGAGGTGAATATGAAACAGATGGTCGCATGTTATGTTGAAGGGTTACTAGGACAGTAGCATTAGTATGATAGAGAAGGAACAAATTAATGGGAGACATGGTGCATTATCCTACGCTTCTCACGTCGGCACTGGGGTTTGGCTTACTATTACGGTGGCAGCTTATTATTTGCACGTATTTATTTTTATTTGCGTTTTAATTTCAGTTGCACAGTTGTACACGCCTTATATATTGGGTTATGGTACGCCCGGGCTCAGTGGTGGCAAAGCCTGGACGCTCTATGAGTGCGTGGATTGTGGGAACAAATACAAGCACAAAGGCTCTCTGCAGCGACATATTAAATACGAGTGTAGAAAACAGCCAAGTTTCAAGTGTCCCTACTGTGTGTATCGCGCATATCAGAAGCATAACCTGCTTCTGCACGAGAGGCATCTCCACAAAGATTTACCAGAGAAGGTGGATTTCGTGTCGGAATGACACGAGTCAATGTCAGTAAACAATTATATAACACTAACTGGCTAACGGGGACATATTGGGCATTCATTGGGCTTATTAACAACACTAACTGTACAAGTACATATTAGGATAGCCGACCAAGCAACCAAATATTTGTATATATACCTACATATACACGTATGACTTCTTATTTTCGCTTCTTAAGGTTTTTTTAAGTTTCTATTATTTTTCATTTGTTACAAATATACATATTTTTAGTTGCTTCTGTGTAAAATTCTGTCGGCCTCCTTACTCATTAAGTAAAATTATCTGAATGTTAAATACCATCAATTACCTTTTACGTTACTTAACTTTTTAATCTGAGAACATATCAATAATTGCAAATTTTAGAGTTATTAAAAAATCTAACTTTTATGTTACAGCTGATGAAGATCAAAAGAAAACTTTAAAGAAGATGATGTCGTCGGAAATATCAATTGGACTACCGAATATTCGATTGCTGGTGATTAAACCGATCAAAATATTTTAACTAACATTTACATTACAGAGCATTTTGATTTATATACATTTTGTTAAATATAATCTTGTCAGGCACGTGGAATATAGGATCACGTGACTGATGTGAAACCCTTGAGATGCTAGATCTATTATTATATTCGTAATGGAGATATAACGTAGTCGTAGACAAATAACTAGACAATGTATTAAATATTTTGTAAAATGTTATACATGGAAATGTATTATATACAGAATGTTCTATAAATGAACTAAGAAAGCATAAGAAATGGAAGGCAGCGACATAATAATAAGCATAATACATATTTATAGTTACCACCGAGATTTTAATATAAAATTTGAAATTTTGGTTTTTGGTGGCAACGTTCACTTTTTAATATAGATTATACGTAAGACATGTTTTTGTAATTTTACTTGTAGTTTGTTAAATTTTCTTGTTCTTGTTATTATTTTTTTGTTTAGTGTGTGTTCCTTGTTGCCAAAGTAATTTATACGAAACCAAATAACTGTATTATAGTTTCAGTATTTTTGTTAAAATGTATAAATATGATATTTGCATTTGTTATTGTTAATAATAAGTTACCTTTTAGAGTTGAAATCGAAACGCGCAATATTTGATACCAAAGAGTCTAGGTCGATTCTAGCCTTGGCGAGTGCCTTAATAACGCCTAATATATTGTTACTAAGTATAATGTTTTGTATTTAAGTTTATAAATATATTCACGTGTTGAAACTTATTCAAAGACTTTTACAAGAAACAGCTATGACTTAATTCGTTTTAGCGAATGAAAGTTGGTTTACATTAAGGATTTTTTAAAATTTCAATTAAAATCGCTAAAATTCATCAATTAATACGTAGCCTTACCACAATATTTAGCAAATTGCCAGAGGACTTTAGTGATATTCGCATATTGAACTTTACAACAAGTTACCTACTGCTAATAAAGAATACAATAATTCCTAAAAGGAAATGAAAAGTTTAATTTCATATAGTATATTAATTTTTGGTTCTACAACCATCTCAATTTCGTTTCTGATTTATGAAAATACTTTACGATTTATATAATGAATCATTAAATATATGTACAAAAATGTTATAATTTTTCAAGATTTGTTTGTGTTAGCCCGGACGGGCAGCGAAATATGTAATGATTTTCAATTCAAAATTTGAATTTCTACAAGAACAAAGCAAAGGTACCTTAGCGTTATAGTAATTAAAATAAAAACTATTTTATATCAAGGCATAATATACAACATATTTATATATCCGAGATGGATTCCAGTAAAATCTATAAATGTAGGACTTAACATTTATGTTATCCATAAATTTGTAGTGATAGAATTCTTAAACTGTTCGTAGTAAGATTGTCAATATCATCAACTTTTCATGTTGATTGAAATCAATCAATAAATAACTTAGCAACCTCTAATGGTCCTACGGCGATTTTAGAGAATCATATTTCAATTCAATTAAATATTTCTTTCACTTAAGAAATGAAAAAAGAAAAATAAATAAATGAACTTCCCAAATGTACTTTTAATTTCATCATCAGTTCATATACTTAAATTACCACATTTTTTATAATCAATGAAAACCTACTAACCTTACACAAAGGTGAGGTGGTATTCATTGTTTAGAAGAAAATGGGTAGGGTAGTTTTACTCGCTGTCTACACTAAATGCCGCAAACATAATACGTCTTTTTTGAACGCTCCTCTAAAAATCTCGTCCTTCAAAATAGTATTATAAAATTTTTTATCTTACATAATTGTTTACGAAGGGTTTTTGTCAAAACTTAATATGAGAATATTAATTTAAAAGGCCGACTTGAAAAAAAACGCTTTAAAAGATATTAAGATACGTTCATTATGAAGCCTCAAAGTTTATTTAAATAATTTTAAAAAAGTACATCGTAACTTGAAAAATATTATTGAATAGAAATTATATATTTTTTTATCTTCTAAACAATTAAAAATAACCTTATGTATTAAATCCTTTTAGAAATTGTTAGATTTTAGGAAGAGTAAACATGAAAAATATATTTTAATAATAATAAATCTTTATTGCGGACATCGAAAGTCCATATAAAATTTTGTTAGTATACATTTGCTTAACCTACGTTAGTAATTAATATAATTTTTAAAAGAAAAATATTCTGACCACATTTTGATTCGTATATACAAAAAAAAATAAAATACTGTTATACATTATTTATCAAGATTTTGTTTACAGAGAAATAGTATAGAAGCTACATAAAAATATACATAAGTTTTATTCCTACACCTTATGAACCATTTAGTAAAATTTAATAACACTAACATTTCAAGTTTTATGTAATGTTTAATAAATTGTTAAATATTTTCTTAATGTTAGTGACTTGTGCCAAAGCATTATTAATAATGAATTAAAAATCATGTTTATTAATTTAATTGTACATTTTACATTTACAATTGTACATGTTTAAATGATGGGTTTATATAAATGTTGTTCAGCCACATTTAATTAATATGATAAGTACCAATATTATATTAACAGAAATAAATATACATGGACATGGGAATGGGTCGATCTGGGTAGGCCGTGCCGACCTCAAATTAGTCTGGTAGTAGAATATTTTGTAACAAAAAAATTTGGCATGAAAAAAAATCAAGTGTAAAGAAAAACACTTTCTAAGCTAAAGCTAAAGTCAATGCCTCTGAAAAATATCTCTAGATACGCCGATGTATATATTTCAGACCGTGAATATTGACCTTTCAGAACTCTGTGTCGAGTTGTATTATGTTTTTACCAACTTGAAGAACAAGTAAATTTTTATAAAGGACTTTTATTAAATCAAAATATATTAATAAAATTGACAATTTTAAAATGTTAATTAATGTTAAAGTCTGGCTTATAGTTCAAATAATTCAAATTACTTATTGGTACACCACAAAAAACTAATGAACTATTTTTATTTTATAAATTATTATAAAGTGGAGTGTGTTTGGTTTGTTTTAATTGCAATATGCATGAGAATAAATGTTCTGAGTTTAATAAATACTTTTCTTATGTGTAGCATACCCTCAACCCCCAACGGCTTTAGCAAAGGTTACATTATGGCAGGTATATAAGTAAAACAAGTCAATTATTTATAAATTGTTGGAATATACCTTGTTTCAGGTGAACTGGACTTCTTTAAAACAATGATGCACAATATATTGCCCATCATGCCAATGAAGACTAAAAACTACTGGTCCCACTGTGACTCCACTTTTGAATGTGAAAAATGCAAGAGAAAGTATAGGCATAAAAGCACATACAGACGACATGTTACCTACGAATGTGGCAAGGAACCTATGTTTCGGTGTCCATTCTTAGACTGCACATACAAAGCTTATCAGAAGACTCATACAGACGCTCATATCAAGACAAAACATAAACTTCTTAATATAGAATATAAAGGATGATGCGTCACTTAAAGTGAATATATTAAATGTGATATTAAATATAGTTATAATTAAAGTGACGGTACAGTTTAATGTAGTCATTTCATTTTTATTGGATAAGGTACAAAAGTAATCTAAAACTTACCACATTTCTGATATTCTCCGAGAACGAAATAAATAATAAACATCGAAACTCGAAAATTGCGCCAAAACTGTTCGGGATACACCATAGACAATCTAAGACCAAAATATTGTTATGCGCTATAACGTTATATTTTCTAAACGCTAAAAATTTATTTTTCTTTTATGTCAATGTCTATAATCTGTCATGAGAAGGAAATACTTGAATTGAAACGTCAAAATTCAATGAAATTCTTTATTTGCGGATTTGTTTTACAATATAAAATGAATTTATGAATAAAACAAAAATAACATATCAAAATGAATAAGTTATTTTTCATAAACAGGTGTTACTTTAATACTTTAAGGTGTACTATTAGTAAAACACCCTCAAATATATTAGCAGCTAAGAATGTATTACCGAATCTGTATATTGTTCGTGCGGCTCATGAGCAAAAGAAAATCCGATCTACTATGAACTATATGATAGCAATTGGTGTAATGACAGTCGGCTTAAGTTACGCAGCAGTACCTCTATACAGAATATTTTGTCAGGTGAAATAATCTAACCTCTGGACATTATTTTTCTTATCTAAATTATTTAATAAATATATAAATTGAGTGATAACAGCTAGACACAAATCCATTGAACTTATTTTTGTACTTTTTTTAAAAATTCTTTATAGGCATATAGTTATGGAGGCACTACAGGTCAAATTGAGGCAAATGAAACAATAAGTAACATGAAACCTATTAAAGATCGACCACTCAAAATTCGTTTCAATGCTGATGTAGCTTCTTCAATGCAATGGAACTTTAAGCCACAGCAGGGAGATATAACAGTGAGATTTTATTTAAATTAAAGAATTTTATGTAATATTTCTAGTTCAGTGTGTTCAAGTAATGAAACGATTCAGCTTTATAAATATTAATATTAGCATTGATTTCAATAATTTCAGGTTTTGCCAGGAGAAACTGCCTTAGCATTTTACACAGCCCGTAATCCTACTGACAAGCCAGTAATTGGTATAAGTACATATAATGTTATTCCTTTTGAAGCAGGACAGTATTTTAATAAAATTCAGTGCTTCTGTTTTGAAGAGCAGTTGCTGAATCCCCGTGAACAAGTACTACTTTTCTATATTGTGAAATGGTCTTTTTAGCTTTAAGCTTTATAAAGCATATTTTCTAATTTTTTTTAGGGGTTGTGTGTGAATGAGTGTGATAAGTGGCAAAACTTAGTGTTGTAGCTCAATGCCTCCCAAAGTTGGGATGAAACCCTAAACTATCATTGTATATTAAAAAGAAAAAGATATAACAAACAAGTGAAATCATTTTAAATAAAACAACTAAATTCAATTAATCATCACATATAATTTTTAGAAACATGTCAAACATTTTCAGTATTGTGTCGTCGTAGTGGAGTAGTGTGTGGTAAACTGAGGTGTATGAATATATGCAATTTATCTGGTTCAAGATTTTCATTAGAAATGTGTAGATAATCATAAAAATTAAAAATTATATTAAATAAGTGAATATTTTCAGGTAGACATGCCAGTATTCTTTTACATAGATCCAGAGTTCAAGGAAGATCCTAAAATGGAATACATTGATGAAATAGTATTATCTTACACATTTTTTGAAGCCAAAGAAGGTCTCAAGCTTCCTGTTCCAGCCTATGCTAGATAAAATGCCTAAATGTTTAAAAACAAATGTAAATAATAAATATATGTTGTATTTAGGACTGTCTTAAGTTTTTTTTCTGCTATGTATTAAATTTCTAAATAAAGTCTATTAAAATATTAATTTCTTAATTAGTAGATTATTATTAACCTTATTATTGTTTTGTCATACCAAAGCAGGTAAATGATAACAATATACATTAAATCATTACCCAAAGTGATTTTAAACCCTAAGGCCTTAATAGCATGCAAGTATAAAATTTTATTCAAGTAAAATTTTGAGCTTATGTTGTCCAGAGTGAATTTTCAACTCGGCATTCATATAGATTTCTGATTCTTTTGTCGTTATATTTAAGAACTATGCATTACACTACATTGAATTGGCTCTTCAGCGTTTCGTAGTGGTCTTATTACGGATCTCTGACTCGACACCCGTGTGAACTCCCAGGAATATATTACTATATATTAGTATATACAGTACTTGTCACACAAACAAATTTATATTACCTAAAGTTAGAAATTTATCATAATTATTAAATAATGTCAAATAAAACACAATTTAACTTGCACGATTTGTATTCAACAGTACAAAAAGGACCGACTTAAGATTTAATAGCGGCCGTAACGGGGTACCCTCTTCTCAGACCCATACACTGGTCTCGATCTATGAAAAGAGTAGTGGTCTTATTACGGAGCTCAGACTCAAGACCGGCGCGGACTCCAAGCAGGGTTTGATGGGTTCCTTCTGCTGTAGCTATCTTGGATCTTAGCATCTCCATGCTTTCTTGGAGGTCACACACTTCTTTCACCAACCTATGAAAATAATTTGAATAAGAAGATTTTTTTAGCTTTAGCATAAACCCGGATGCTAGCAGAATAGTCAGAAGCTGTGGCTGAACTTAACGCCGGGAATTTGCTTGTTACTAGAGCGAGGAAATGAAAATAATTCATTCCCCCGAGTGGGAATTGAGCCCATAACTATCATCGCGTTTACAGTTAGATACTGTGCCGCTACGCCACGACGACTTCATACTAATTCAGGGATAAATTATTGTGATCGTTAGTTGTCTCTCCATTATCTAATAAATTAAAAGCAAAAAAAAAATCAAAAATAAAATTTGTCTTTTAAATTTTAACTATCAACTCCTAACCTCATTGTACACAATTTATATCATAAAAGCTTGTCGCGCGATTTACTGGTGTAACTAAACTAGAACTAATTTAATTACGGAAAATCTGCTAAGTTAAAATTTTTAAAGTTTCAATTTAATTAAATATTTATTAACTCGACAAGCTTTTATGATGAATGAAAAGGCGCTTGACCGGCATGTATGAAGAGGTTGATGACAATGGACGAAGCGAAAGAGGTATGTCTCTGACTATAGTTAGTTACCTATAGGGGTACATATTATTATTTCATAACATTACTATTTTTATTTCAACAAAATAAAATATGGCGATAAAGTTTAAGTAGCGGTCTATCTTAAACACACGATGGTCATCATTTTTCGATGATTCGATTCCCCACTCGACAGATTATAAAACAATAATCTCACAATTTAATTGGACATAGCGACGCATTTGGTTTTTCCACGGAACAAATAATTGGAAGGATAACCGAATGTCTTAATAACTGACTGTAAACACGACAGGTTGTGGGTTCGATTCCCACTCAAAGAAATTAAATATTCAATATTTTCATTTCTTAACTCTGATGACTGGTATCGAGACAAAAGCGCAGCTTTGATTTCCGCCACTCAACACGCAATGCCTCCAGAAATGCCCTAGGCTTCTTCCGCCTACCCTGCTACATGTGAGCGTTTACAGCGTGAAGCTGATTTTATCCTTATTTTCTTTAAGTTGCGCTAATTGAACCACTCACAAGTCACAACTGACCTATGCTGAGCCTCGTCCCTGCACTTCTCTAAGTGCGGCCTGTTGGTGCGCGCCTGCAGCCGCGTGTGCGCCACCTTCATCGGCTGCAGCTTGTCCTCTATCGCCTTGTTCAATAACTCTAGCGTCTTCTCCACATCGAACATCTCTTGTTGTATCTTGAAAATAAGTAGACATTTTATTATTATTTGGTATCACATGACGTCCCGAAGTAAAGTGCGGCCGATAGGTCGAGGTCGCCTTGGTTTATTAATAACTGGGGAAGGAAATAATTAAAAGTAATTACCTACCTACTGCATAATTCCTAATATTAAGTAGGTACACAGTACAGGTACAGGTGGGTACACTGCATTAATGTGACGTGTCTCGTATCTTTTCAAAAAAAACCACTACAAGCTTTCCTACGCTGTAAAAGTATTTTCCCCGGGCGCGAGTTAAGCTCGCTACGCCACTGTTTCCAAAGATCTTTTAAAATACTTACCTATAATGAATTATATTACATTAATATTCGATTTTAGTAAATAAAATATCGCTATTTACTTCTAAAACACAATTTATGTTTACAAAGTTACCTTATGCAAATGCAATTGCAACTTATTCTTTATTTCGATAGTCTCCGCGATGCGTCGTGTGAACGCGCTGTTAGTGTTACTCCACTGATCCCAGATCTCGGTGGCCGACACATTAATCAGATTCTCCGCGTCTATTGAAATATACATTGAAAGTGTGGTATATCTGTTAGGTTCTTTGGACGTAATAACAGTTGTTTTATCTATTCTCTTAGTTTAGATATTCTATCTAAAGTATAATTTTGTATTAATAGCTAACTGAGGGTGTCGTTGTTTACCTGTATAGCATCCGATTGTATTTAACGAATTGTTTGCATCTTCTTACTCTGGTCATAAAATAAAGCGCAGCGTTCCGCCACTCAACGAATGAAGATACGAAAATTAGCGGTTGCGTGGGGAGCAAAGTGACTTAACTAGGTTCCGCGCCAACACTGCAAAAAGCGGGATAAAGCGTGAAACTGGTAAATAGCAGACCGGATAGCATCTGCACGGCCTTGGCGCGCTCGGACTGCGAGCGCTGCAACGTGGCGGCGGACGCGGCCGCCCAGCGCGCGCCGTCGCACACCGTCGGGTCGTAGCGCTCGATGCCCGCGTAGAATTGCAAGCCCTACGTACAACGTACAAAATATTATTCGTTCAAGTTTTCAATTATGCGGATTTGCCTTGGTTACTTGACTTTTGGTGTACATATTTAACATATATAATGGAATTTTAATTTTCAATGTAATATCTAACATATTGTATCCCGAATAAAGACAGGACTTGCACCCATAGAAATCCACAAAGAGAAGACAATATTCAACATTGAACTTGGCTCTCATTTCTCGTTTATATTTCTACATTTCAAAATGCTCTTGTTATGAAAATATTGCCATCAAATGTTGTTGTTCTTTATTTATGGCGTTCCGGGAGTGCCAGTTCAGCACTAATCACTTCGCCTATGTCACGTTGAATGGGAAACACATAAAGGAGAATGTACGGTAAAAAGAGACAATATTACGCAATAGCAGAATGCACGTTAAAAAGAGATCCAGCTAAGTTACTGCCTTCACCTATGAGATAAACCAAAATTATATACAATATGTACATAATAAAGGGTTAGTTACAAGTAATATTTTACAAAATTGTTAGCTTATACTTTAATATTATTATATCAAATATATTTACATAAAAATTTGCACAAAAGAGTGGATACAAACATTCACAAACATTGAACATTAATGGGACGGGGAACTATATGAGGAAGGACATCATACAAGGAACGGATTAACATAGGACAGGTGAAAAGGATGTGGGAAGGGAAACCTTCATCCAGGCCACATTCACACAGTGAGTGGTCCCTGACCCTGATCTCAGCTAGATGCCCAGGTGTACATGCATATCCAAGGCGCAAACGGCAAATAGTTGATATAATTGCCATCAAATGGTTGCGAATAAATTATAAAGTGGTGGCGCAGGGCCACAAACTGTGACTGCAAGCTCAACTGGTCGTAGGTTCGATCCCCACTCGAGGAAATGAAATATTTATGTAGATTTATAATTTTAATTCTTAGCCCCTGTGTCGATGCAAAAGGGCGGCGTTGAGTTCTGCCACTCAACACGCAATGCTTCTAGAATTCGGCGGAAAGTGGGGAACGGAGTGTCTGTCTACCCTGCTGTGTGCGGGATACAGCGTGAAGCGCGATTTATTTATTTATTTTTTTAAATACGCCGCCACTATGAGCTGCTAGACTTGCCTTGGAGAAGTTATTGAGCTGGTGGCACATTGAGTCGATGCCGAGCGCGTACTCCTTGTTGCGCATGTCCGTCTCCAGCTCGTGCTGCGTCGCGCGGCAGTTTTTGGACTGCTGCCGGACCTAAGAATACAAAATAAATACTATTATTATTAAAATTAAGAGGAGATACAGAATTATGAAGAGAACTGAATTAAGTACAGAAGCACCTACTATTAAAATTAAGAAGGACTTGTTCTGTATTTTATATGTGTGTAATTATGTAAAGACGTATTTAGGAATAGTCTAGCCATATATTAGTAAGGTCTGTTTTAAATTTCTGGACATTTTAAAATTCTAGTTTCTAAGTTTAGTTCTCATTTGCGTCAAAATAATTTTCCTCGTATTTTACTTATAACTTTTACATCATTAATATATTTTTTTTATTACCTTTTCAAGCATATTACGAAATTTATCTTGACTTTCACGAAGTATGGCCACCTCCTTCAAAAGTGATTGTTCCACTGCATCATGAACTTGTTCCAAACCTGGCAATTTATTGATTAATATTAAAACAGTACGTTTTAGAGTTGTATAATATAAATTATATTTTAACACCTTGTCTTTTTTCTCTATGATAAAGACATTCTTGTACAATATGCAAGGGTCCTTCAATCCCAGCTATTGCTCTTTCCAGTTGCCTCCTCGTATCATTCAGTTTCTCACAGGTCGCCACCAACCGTTCCATTTCTATAGACACCTAAAACCGCATTAATCATTTATTTTTTATATATCACAATATTACTATTTTCAAGTTGAAAAAAGAAAAATCTCACCTCATTTCTCCAAAACGTAGTATCGGTAATTCTTTCGCCGATCCTTCTACCGGAGTCTCGTTGACCCTGAGTGCCAATTTCATCTGTTTCTCTAAAGAGGAGCAAAATTTACTTTAATAAAAATAACTTTTCATTAGGCTATACTTAGTTTAGTTGAGCTGAGAAAAAGAAACAGCACTTTGTGTAACTAAATAAACCATACCATAACTAAAATATAATAAAAAAAGTAAAAAAATATGTCTGCACAGTGAGTATATTTGCGAAAAAATAGTAGGTCTGTTTGTTCACGCAGATATTCTGAACTCTACTGGATAGAAATCTGTAAAATATGATAAAGTATGTAAAAAAAGATTACTTCATTTGAAGCTACTAGGCCTTCGAAAAATTTAGACTGGCACACCTGATGTCGAACCATAATGGCCCAGCTAAATTTTAAGAAATAATTAAGTACTTAAATGTATAAAAATCGATCATCTGATATATTTTATGAATAACCATAACTGCCCACCTAAATTGTAGGACATAATGAAATTTTACCTTAAATTATGGCATTTAGACAAACTAAATTATCTAAAAAAATTTAAAAGTATACAAACCTTAACATCCGCATAATATCATTTCTAACACGTTCAGAATAATTTCTTTTAGCGTCTGATTCATTATAATTTTTTATACTGTTCTGGTTCCATTCGTTTTGGGTGTATCGTGTGTAGAGGGCAGCTCGAGCCGCGTGCTCGGGACTTCGGTCGAACCCGGTTACCAAATTTGGAAACCGTAAAGGCTCAGTGGCCATCCCAGTCGGCGTGTAACAAGGATCTACCATTGTGTTAGTAATTGGCTGAGATGGCCTGTATTAGGACGGAAAAATTTTTATTTATATTTTTTTAGCCTCATACATAAAAAGACATAATTGTATAGTCGATCGATTTATTTTTTTCGTGCCCTATACTAACATTGGCGTTACTTCTATCTCTTCGTAGCCCATTATAGGTCTCCATGGGTGTTTTTTCGGAGAATGGAAGCAGTACCCCACTTGAGGCGGTACACTTGGGGCACCTGGTGTCTCTTTCACAGGGCTCCATTGTTGAAGTTGCTATAACAAAACAATAAATCATGTTTTCCATTAAAAACCAAATTATAGCTCAAACAGAACTTTCAATATATTTACAGTGCACATAGACACTTCTTTAGCCATTTTGTGTGATAAAAACCTAATTTAAGATAAAAATATATATAATTAAAAATAAAAGTAAAATATAAATATTCAAAATTTAATCTAATGTCATTATAATCATATGATGGTTACTTTAAATAAAATTTATCTCTGTCGTATAATAATAATTTATCTTATAATAAAAAAAAATCGACTAAATTATTTAAAATAAAATAACTGAATTATGAAATTTGAATAATAATAAAATAATAATAATAATTTTGCCTTTTATTCAGATCAAACAATAACGTCAATAACATTTTTGAAAAATACAACACATAATACATATACTTATTTAAGATAATTGTAATATTTGATTTTTGCTTATTATTTGTAGATATGTCTGCCAATCGGCAAAGGCCTCCTCCAATCTTTTCCATTCAGTTCTCTCCACGGCCGCTCTGTTCCACATCACTCCAGCAACTATCCCATCTTTCCTGGGGTCTGCCTCTTTTCCTTCTACCCTCCCTGCGGTACCATCCAGTTAGTTTCCTACTTCATTTGTCCTGACCTCTCATCATGTGCTCAGCCCATTTCCATTTAAGTCTTCGAATTTTATATGTTACCACTTGTGTTTTACTTTTACTCTTAATTACAACATTTTTCACTATATACAATTTTTTTATATGTTACATACTACCTAAATAACATAATCTAATTAATAAAATCGTATAGATTTTTGAATATAGCCTGACGTTTACGTTTGTTTATCTGCAGTCCTTTTATGTCAAATATAATCTATTCAGTATCAGCATATCAGTCTTGTCAATGTCAAAAATGATAAAACTAGACTGAACGAAATATAAACCTTGTAAACGAAGAATAGGTGATTTATGCGAAAATTTGGTGTTAGAGAGCATATTACGTTATACAATTAAAGTGACCTTAAGCATTATTTCATTATTTAAATTAAATTTTAAAATGAACAGCGTTCCAGAAAACGCGCCACATCGTAAGAGATTTTTAATTTAATCAAAATAAAAATGTTGTTATTTTTTTCGAATTTATACCTTAATTTTTTTTATGGTATTTAGATTGTCCCGGGACACAAAGCGAGGATGCAGGCAAGGCCTCAGCTTGTGCTGGTTGCCCCAATCAAAATATTTGTGCATCAGGTACTATATAGTTTTATTATTCATTATTGTTGTATGAGTGTATCATCTTTGTTCCGTTTTGTACACGACACTAGAATATTCTGATGTATGTATGAATATATGTTTAATATTAATTTCTTTTGTAATAATCTGTTTTTCAAATGAAATGTACACCTTATGTTTGTCTTGATGTATTTGCTACATATTATTATTAGATTTTGAATAGAAATGTGAATTGCTTGTATTGTTTAATTAAAGCGGTATATAGAAAAGTATTTTATATTATTGGTTTTTAGGTATCCCAGCTGGACCTGATCCTGCTATAGAAATCATAAAGAGCCGTCTAGCAAATGTTAAACACAAAATACTGATTCTCTCTGGAAAAGGAGGTGTTGGTAAAAGCACAGTCACATCACTACTTGGACATGGGCTTGCCAAACTTAATCCAGATTTAAATGTGAGTTTTTAGAAATAGAATAAGATATCTGCATAATATTTCACCATTACACAATATACACCACCATGCTACTGTACACAAATATTAGACAACACTCTAGTATACACAATATCAATAAAATATCACTAACTCAAATTGTGTATTCTCATTTGTATTTTAAAAATAGAAATCAAATGTATCTTATAATAATAATAAAAATATTTTAAAATACATGATATACAATAATAATAATTTATATACCTAAAAGAAAATTATCATTGCCTTATATTGGCTGGAACAAACATGCTTATCACATTTGATTGACATGTAATTGATTGGTCAAAGTAACACAAAATATTATTTTGACTTTATCTGTAAAATTTACTAGATAGCCATGTGTCCTATCTGAGTTTATTAATTTTACGCTGTACTGTAACATGTGTAGCTTTTCACATGTGGCTTGACCTGCATGGTGAAACAGAATTTACTATGAGTCGTGTTTTACTGCAGGAGTTAACTGCAGGTACAGTGGGATAGATTAAAAGGATTGTTGTAATATAATATAATGTTCCTCTGTAAATAAATAGAGACAATAGGAATTTTTCAATTTGAGCCTACTAGTACTTAATAGGGATTCTGACATTATTGTATTCTAAAAAATAAATTATCTTAAATATATTAGTATAAATTTGTCAAAGCACTTATATTAAAAATTTTAGAAAATTTTTTTTAAAACATAAAAGTTTTAATGTATTTGGGTTCAAACTTGTATCTGTTTTACTCTCTCAAAAGCGAGAAGATATAATATAAATTTGATCAATAAGAATATATACATTCTTATACATTTATTGCTAACAATAAATAAATTTTGTGAATTTACATTAATAATACTCTACTCAATTAGGGCCATTACTTTGGAATGGTCAAGCTACATTTATAGATTGGTAGTTTAATTTCTGCTGGACCATATCAGAATATAAGTTGTAACAAACTTATAAGACTTTTAATTGGCTAGAGTGAAAGGGTGGTACCTAATAACTGTGGATTCGAAACCCAACATCCAAATTTTTATCTAATATAATTAATGTTAATTCAATTTCAAAATACATTTATTATTCATAATAAGAATATCATAAATATGCAGAATTATTAAAAAAAAACTATTACAAATAACTGATAAGATAAACACCATATTTTACAATTATGCACAAGTAAAAATCTATAAATAGGGATATAGGGGATAGGGATTAAGATATTTAAAAATATATATATTTGACATGTGATTGATTTATTTTGTAAAATTACTAATTGATATCAGAATCAATCAATCAATGTACAGATATTATTGTGCTAGAATCACAATGGACATGGACTAGTTGTTTTTAATTAAAAGGAAGCCCTTTCAATTATATGGTAAGTAGATTCAATGTTTAACATATTACTTCAGTGTTGATAAAACTTTGTTATAAATATACATTTTAGTTATAATAACTTCTACGTGTGTTTCATTAGAATCTACAAAGATAGATAAGTTATATCAATTAAATTCTAATTCTATTTCTTTATTATAAAACAATAATAGGTAATGCTTAAAAAATAAGAAAAATGTAATTTCCGATCGTTAAAACTAATTTTGCTTAGATACCATCAGAACGATTAATGTGTTAAAAATGTGAAATATTTACAACGTAAATAGATGAATAGAAACAGAGTAAGTATTCCTAGTAGCCCTCCCAGAAATAATATATTTTATATTAATTCAGCTAGTAGTACTTTTAATGCAAATAAGGGTAGTGTTGAATGAAAGGGTATAAAACTCCCCACGTTCACACCAAGTACAGGGAAACTATTTACCATAAATAACATCATTAATAGAAATAAATAAAAATACTTTACCCTATTGTATCTGGAGCGTCGTTCGTGAGAGTTCCCGAAGTCCATGTCCAAAAATATCCAAAAATATGGCACGTGTATCGATTACGAAGGCTTCAGTAAGATTTAGCAAAGGCCTACTGTTGTAGCGCCGGCACGGGGTGGCACAGCCAGGCCTTGGATATATAGGATATAGGTCAATTGTTGTGCATACCACTTAACTAGTTGTTGCCTAACGTTGGTAAAATTAAAATACCTATGTTATGTCAATAAACGAGTGTGCGATCACGAGATATGTAAAGATTACAATTTTGCCTTAAGTCCTGCATATTAAATTTTATCTACTTCATTGATTTACAATTATTATCAATTTATTTTACTTTTAATGCTCTAGTCGTTGTGCCTGAAGTACATACAGTACGCTATTCCGAAAACTGTAGGCAGTCGTCTATCTAGCTCTATAGAAATAGTACCTACGATTTTATATTTTCCACTTTGTAGAATAATATTGCATTATTACAGTATCTTTTTGATTGTATAACACAAAAAATACAGAGCATAAAGCTGTATAATCATCAGGCAGAGACAACCTTGGAACCAAGTGTTAAGATACTCCTTTCCCAATTAGACTTCTCGTTCCCACTTTACGCCGTAATCTAGAAGCATTTCTTGTTGAGCCGGAACTCAGCGCCGCGCCTCGCTACCAGCTCTGGTAGCGACAATTGAAACTATTTCATTTTATCGAGTGGGAATCGAACCCACAACCTATGGTCGCATACTTGTGCCTCTGCGCAGCGACTAGCTTCCCGACTATAGTCATGAAAAAAATATTATTTTTTGTTTACATCGAAAATGTGTATAAGTTTTATAGTACAGACTATACTGTCGACGATAATGTGTTATGCAATACACAAAACGTTTTCAGCCATAATAAACATGTTATACAATAAAACAAACACGCCCACGCGGCCGAGGGGCTTACTTTTTACTACGATTTTATTTTTGCATAAACGTCAAATAAGATAAATAAATTCCACATCAACTAGCAACGAGCCATTCCTTTCTTAATAAATGCGGAAAATTTTGGGTGTCCCGCGAACTTTACTTTCTTATCAAAGGTGATTAAATGTGTCCATTTCAATAACCAGTTATTTTTATATACTTAGTTGTGATCATTTTATCAGCTATGTTTTATTATTAATAAATTGCTTTTAACATCTCCTCCACAAAAATATTTTAATAGGTATTTCGTATTAATTACTTAAAAAGCGCGTTGAGTTCTGCTAGAATTGACTTGAATACAAGCTCTAACACAGAATGTCTCTCAGGTTAGACAGAACGATTCTTAGATTTTTAAGACTAGCTTTCCTCTGCCTACTCTGCTATAGGAGAGAACGTAAAGCTGATTTTCCTAAGAAAATAAAAGTCAAGTACGTACAGAGCATAAGGACTTTGAATCGATTTGCCAGCTACGTTTATTTTTAATGTTAGACAATTTCCTAAAGAATATTAAAATTATGTCTTCTCTTCGGTAAAATTATTTTTTTTTATTTCAATTTATCATATATATATATCAATATAAGTTACCTAGTCCCGAGACGTGTTTATTTAGATGTGGCGGAGTAGAACTCCTAAACAGTTAAAATATTTATTTAGAAAAGCTTTTGATTTTGCTTTTCTCCATCAGTATGAAATACAAATTCTATTCTTATCTACTCCATTAAAATCAAAAGTGTATAATAACACCTATCCGGAAAGACAAGAAGGTCGATGTTTTGACCTTATCTAAAACTTGTTTTTGAATAAGACTTCTAGTATTTTAAGTATGTTTCAAGTTACTTTGAATTCTTTACTGACTAGGTTTAAACTTCTTAAAAGCTGGTTTTTACAATCTGTCCTACTAATATTATAAAGCCGAAGATTCTTTCACGTTAATCTTTAGAGCTCCTGGTTAGAAGTATAAAATTATTTTAGTGTTGAATAGTCCATATATCAATGTATTGATCTGTTCTCTTTATTGATTGACCAATTAAGACCTATATCTCCCATTTTGGTGAACTTTATATGTTTAGAATTAATTATAAAAATCATATTAACAAGATGTATTACGTTATTTTTACATATTTTTCAAAATACCCATTATATAAAATACACTTAAGTCCATATAGAATCGCTTTTATAATCTAAATAAGTATTTTGAGTAAAAATGAGTGAATGTGAATGAGTAAAATATGATTATATTATTATCTTGGCTTATTTCCGGTATTGTCAGAGAGAACCTAAAGATAACAAGTCGCTAATAAATCGGACCGTTTAGATATTGTATGCTTTGTCGCAGTGGCAAACTCTTCTTTATCTTATAAAAGAGAAACATTTTAAACATAAATACATCTTTTATACCTATTATTTTAAGTGTTAAATAAAGTATATCATTATAATATAAATGTTATTATTAAGAAAAAGCACATATCGTCGGCGTCAGTGCAAGACCTTCTAAGTGCATACATTTTTTACATTAAATGGTAAAAACTGATTTAAAAGTAATGTAAATACTTTAAGGTACTGAGATTCTACTGTTTTATCGATATACTTACTTGCAAGCTAATTTATCATTGCACCACTAAATAGAGAGATACTTCAAGAAACCATTTTCACGGTTTTTTTTAAAATTAGGTACTGTTAGACGCTGACTATATTTAAAAATGTATTAAAAAAATTAGGTAGCGGGACTCGAACCCGAACTTCTTGCAAACCATTTCCATAGTGGTCATGGCGTGGTCAGTGCGGTTGGATGGTTTCGAGTCTTGATACGTTTAAAAATTTATCATATCGAAATATTCTTAACAATTTTACCTCAAATAAGATTCATATTTCAAATCCACACCTATCGCATTCAGACTTTGACACGCTAACTACGCCACGATAGGGTAATAGGAAGTAGAAAGGGTTTATGAAGGTATTTAAGCAACTGTTAAAGTTCAATGAAATATTATTCCTTTCTAGTTGCATTCGATAGTACAAGGCCCTTCCTATGTTATGCAAAGATAATGAGATACTGAACATTTTGTTAATGTTTAATGATATTGGTGGTCCTGGCTGTTAGGTGCACGAACGCCTCGAAAAAATAGCATTAAACAAGGTTATTGTCATATTTCACAATTTATAGCGTTTATTCGCAATTTTTATATATCATTGTATATTTTCTTTGAGGGCAGTCCGTGACTGTAAACGCGACTGACTAGTTGTGGGTGAATTTATATATTCATTTCTTCGCTTTGGTGTCGAGGTAAAGCGCGGCGTTGAGTTCCGCTACTTGGCACGCAATGCCTCCAGAATTCGGCAGAACATTGTGAACGGAGTGTCCTAACATTAGGTTCCCTCTGCTTACCCTGCTGCGTACGGGATACAGCGTGAAACTGAAGTTGTATAATATTTTAAAATGTTCAATTATTTGGAATTATAAAAACAATGACATATTATCCTATTTGAACGTAACAACTTTACAATATTAAATAAATATTTTTGTTAATGTATTTTTGTTGAATTGTTTTCCTCTGTCACATTTTTAGGCCTTCCTATCAATTAAAGTATCAATGCTATTAATAAAAGTGAATAGAATTTGATCCGCATAAACGGTTGAATAATATCTAAGGACCACGAGATCAAATACGATATTAATACAGTACAGTGATGCAGTAGAGTATAATCTTCTAGATTCTAATATAGGTGTAGTTAACGGCCCTCACACCATTGATAACAGTAGTGTTATTATTTATGATCAAACACCTAGTCGTATGTCATTCTAGCACGAGTGGACTGTACTCCTGCTCGGACGATCTTTTATTTAAAACAAAGACAGTGCCAACTTTTGTACCTACTCTTGAATATCTAGAGAGGAAATACGAATATATCTGTATGGTTAATTCTATTTTATCGACATGTGTTTTAGAAATTATTAATGACTATGTGCTTGGGAGCTTGGGAATAGTGTTTCATACGACTACGTCCCGATTTCCACCGCGAACTCGCAAAAGTAACGAGCAGAAAGTGTAGGGAAGTAAGTACCAAATACATAGCTTTGTTCATGGGATGCGGTAGAAATCGGGCTTAGCTATAAAACTGATCATATTATAATACTTATTTGATGTAAATTCAAATTCAAATTCAAAATATTCTTTATTCAAATAGGCAATTATTATAAGCACTTTTGAATCGTCGAATGAACATATGAACAAAAAGCTACCACCAGTTCGGAAGGCAGTTCTGCTGAGAAGAGCCGGCAAGAAACTCAACAGTTGCTCTTTTCAAAATCAATGGTACAATCTATAAACATTAGCTAGCAGCAATCCTGCATTACGTTCAATAGACATTAATTCCATACATGCTTATCCTCCAAATATTCTTGAACAGTGTAATACGCTTTACGTATACTCAGACCCATAAAGGATGTACTAACTTTTTGGAGGCGAAAACTTGGAGTAACAAGCTTATCTTTATTTCTCGTTCCTATCGTATGATTGTCACTATTTTTGCTATGACAATGTATATTTTGTCGGACAAAGAGAATTTTATAATATATAAAACAATCAACCAAGCCTCCATATTTTGTATCCAGATAGGTATCTTGGACGCGGACATCTGCGGACCGAGTCAGCCCCGCGTGCTCGGCGTCAGGGGAGAGCAGGTGCACAAGTCCGGCTCTGGGTGGTCGCCCGTTGTAAGTATAAAGTTATTTATTATATATATAGTTATTTATTAGCTTCATGTTGTTCAAAATAGACATAGGGAACCTAGTGTCAGGCACTTCCATTGCGCTACAATGCGTTAATCTCTTATAAAATAAGCATGCAAGTTAATAGATTAACTATTAATATTTCCTTATTAATTATTTATATTATATTAAGAAATATTCAAGAAATGCAATTATTTACTAAGGTCTGTAATGTGCAGGATACAACGTAAAAAATATTAGATTTTTTTATCATATAATAGAACGTACTGAATTGTTAAACCTACATAAAATATTTTTGATTTTAGTATGTAACAGACAATCTATCACTTATGTCCATCGGTTTTCTATTGGGAAGTCCGGATGACGCTGTTATATGGAGAGGGCCCAAGAAGAACGGTGAGTAATACTTACATAATATAAAAAGATATTAAATATATAAATATATGCCTACTCTGGACCTTAAAAGATATAAATTGGACTGTTGTATGCAGCTCAGCGGCATAGCCTCTGCCTGTAAATGAGACAATTGTGAGTTCGATTCCCGCATAAAGGAAATGACTTTTTTTCATATCCTCGTTCTGGTAAGAAGACAAAACGTGGCGTTGAGTGTCGCCATTCAACAAGTCTCGGAAATTGGACGGTGCGTGGGTATAACAGAGTGTATTAATGCTAGGTTCCCCCTGCTTAATCTGCTGTATTACTATTTAAAGAACCAATTAAATAATTAATTCATTAAAAAAGCCAAAGATTCAATAATTTTCAACTATTATAAATATTGTTGTCCTTTTCCTTATAAAAACGAAAAATTACAATGATATTTCTTATTTTATATAGAGAAATTTAACTTATCCAGTACATTATTACAGAAAAAAAATAGCAATGTAATAATTACTATATTTTTTATATAACAATTTATAAACCTCTAAGCGCAATTAAATCGCTGCGCCATATACAATAATAAATTTGAGGTTCAAAGAGGAACAGCGTTCGGATAAATGGTTCTCTTTAAAGCTAAAACTCTCTAAATGAATCTATAATGATAAAGAGTGTAGTTTTTAAGAGTATTTATTGTTATGTTATTGTAGGCATGATCAAGCAGTTCCTCAGCGAAGTGGACTGGGGGGATTTGGATTACTTACTAATAGACACTCCACCAGGTGAGTAGTATGTAATGATATGCGAAATAGGACAGGATTTAGGCTATTGTAAAAGTGAATAAAAAATATTACCTATATATTTAACGCAAACATTTTGAAGACTTTTATTTATCGCTCAAATTTCTGGTGATACTACATTATTTATTATGATAAAGATATCACCAGAATTTTAATTTTAGGTTCAAAGATTTTTAAGATTTAAAAGCTGTTTTTTAAAGTGGTACCTAATACCTAAAGCTCACTAGACGAAAGACTAATAATTAGCCAAGGCTTGTAATACCGATATTTTTTGAGTATACGCAACATTGACCCCGATGAATACTGGTATTGTTATTAGGTATTGAATTTAATTTAATTATTAATATTACTTATTATCTACTATACGGTATCTCCTCCAACTTTGGAGGAGATACCGTACTCCGGTACTGTGGTGTACTGAAACCACACCACAGTACCGGAAGTCGAAATTTTTCATCTAGTTAATGATCTGTGAATGTATTTGCACCGTTAAGAGCATATATTATAATACATTTTCATTAACAAATACTCTCCTTCAACCGATTTTTGATTATGCTGACAATTGCTATCTTGACTTAAGAGGGGATCAATTAAATAAACTTGTGCACATACAAATTTTATGTATTCGATTCATTCAGCCTATGCAAATTTTATCACATATCTAATTTCCGTAAAAAACTCGAGTGGCTCCCTTTCCGCATTCGCAGGAATACTCTCATTCTTCATCTTCTCTGTCGTATTCTGTTTAATTTAATTTTCCCTACTTACCTTAAAGAACGTTTTGAGCTTTTGGGCGAAACATGTATCCCATCTCTTCGCTCTGAACTATACCCTAAAATACGTTTTCACACTTCTTCCTTTTACAATGATTAATTTTCTGTGACTGTGTGGAGAGTTCTTGACATTCATAAAGCCCCGACCTACAAACTTACGCGGGATATACAATCTCATTACAGACGATCGCGGATGGTGCACTCGATATGTCGTCAAAAATTGACGTATTTGGCGATCTACAGAATCTAACTCAGTCTTTTGGTATTGTAAACCAAAAGTATTGGCTAGAAGCGGCATTACGCAACCGTTAAAAGCACGCATCTTATTATTATTATTATATTTAATTAAAACAGGTACATCAGACGAGCATCTATCGCTAGTGCAGTACCTGTCAGGCGCAGGCGCGACCGGCGCAGTGGTGGTCAGCACTCCACAGGAAGTGGCCCTGCTGGACGTCCGCAAGGAGTTGCAGTTCTGTTCCAAAGTGGGGCTGCGGGTGTTGGGCGTGGTGGAGAACATGTCCGTGTTTGTGTGTCCTAGTTGTAAGGTGAGGAATACACTTGAACATAAATTATTTTGTTATTCGTAGTTAAGGATAAAGCGCGGCGTTGAGTTCCGCCACTTAACGGCGGTGCGTGGGTAACGTGTCTTAACACCAGGTTCCCTCTTCCTCCCGCAGTCCCGCAGCGAGGTGTTCCCCGCCACGACAGGCGGCGTGCGCGAGCTGTGCGCGCAGTGGTCGTTGGCGGCGCTCGGCGCGCTGCCCATAGACCCGCTGCTGGCGCGCTGCTGCGACTCGGGACGCGACTACACGCAGGAGCTGCCCGACTCGCCCGCCGTGCACGCCCTGCACGACATCGTTAATAGTGAGTACGCTGTATACAAACGCAATAAGAGCAGCAACACATAACATAACACATTCGGCTACATAGAGAGATTCGTAGTAAAATGCGAAAGCGTCTGCGCCCCTTTTAAGGGAGCAGCATATAGGGAAAATATTTCACACACACTCACACCTAAAAAAGATAATCAAAATACCTCAACAGCTTAGACGTAGAATGCTATGCCCTGTACAAGATACAGCGTAAAACTAAAATAAGAAGATACTATACTATTCTATATGAAAACAAAGTCTACTTCATTTAAAAATAATAATATTCGAAATATATTGTTAAAATATTAGAACACTTCTATAGCATTTTTATATAAGTCATAACTTGCAAAAATATATTCCATGACTCCTGAAGTCTGAATATAAGAATATAACATATCTTTTAAATGAAGTCACATTTAACCTGTTACAGAACTCGTCGCCGCCTGTGAACAATCTACGTAATTTGAAACTTTGTGCTTTAATAAATAAATAAAGAATTATACTGTACTTGTAAAGCCTAGTCACTGTACCTACAAATCAATCGGACTACGCAATGTACTGTTAATTATATTATATGTATAAAAAATTAATAATATAATTTACTAACATATTATATACGTGTTTTATTTTATACTTAATAAATTATTTATTAGTGGCCTGCGACCTGTGAAAGTTGTGTGAGCTGTTAAACGAAAAATTCTTTTTTTGTAAGCTGTAGAAGTTAGAGAAAACATTCTTCAATCCGAGTTGAACACTGTCAGTCACTCAGTAGCAGAAGAGATTTTTTTAAATATCAATATATATTAAAATAATTGTTCAGTTCAGGTACCAGTAGTTTTGACGTTGAAATTAGAGATAAGTTCAACAGCATTTTCATTTTTGTCATTTATAAAGAAAATATTTCTTAACTTAACATAACTATTTAAAATTTTTGAAATTTTATCTTTTATTTACCAGTCGATATCATAGTGTAGGTGTTAATTTTTATAAACTAATTGCAATTTAATACTTCTCTAGTATTTATATGAGGCAATTTTTTATTATTCCTGCGTCAACAGTGTGGTAACATTCTAATGATATGAATTTATCATTTCAATGTCACATGTATTTGACAGCTTATTTAGAAAATTGGAGCTATCGTGAATTTAGAGTATTATAAATTATTTTAATATTTACAAAATAATACAGTGAAACTTATTATTGCATTTTCAAAGCCAAATATAGTGATAAAATGAACAATCCTGCAATGTCATGAATATCATGTTATACAAAAATATACATCGGTATTGCAAAACTATTATAACTTTTTGCAAACTATTCAAATTTAAAACATAATATTAAAAAATGCCATCACATCACGGTGAAGAAGAGGACAAGCCTTGTAGAGCGTGTTCAGACTTCAAGTCCTGGGCGAAATCACAAAATAAAACCAGTGTTAAGACACTCGCTACACCGGTGAGGTTATCTGTAGTTTCATAACAGTAGTCTTTAATGTAATATCTAGTGTCTGTCTTTGTACGACTTAATTGAACAAAATATTAAAATTACTTACTTTTAAAGTAAGTAACTTCAAACTAAAGTTTGAAGTAAGTCAGTAAGTAAGTAAGTAATAATATATATATATATATATATTACTTACTTATATATATATTACTTAGTCCATCCAACTCTCCTGAAGACAGACTGGAGTACACAGTAGCTAAACGTGCCTGTAAAAGAGCTGTAGCCAGAGCCCGCAGTGAAAGTTTGTCACCATTGTATGATAAACTTGAAACTGTGGAGGGGCAGAAGCTCATTTACAAACTGGCACGTTCCCGGGATAAAGTGACGCAAGATATCGCAAAATGTCTTTGCGTCAAAGATTCCCAGGGCACGCTGCTCTGTAGTCATGCCTCTGTGAAGGAGAGGTGGAGAAGCTACTTCCAGGAGTTGCTGAATACTCAGCACCCATGCAGTCTTCATCACGACCCACCGCCTAACCTCGGACTTATTGCCCCAATAACCCTTGACGAAACACGTAATTGCCTTCGACGCATGAAGAACGGAAAAGCGGTGGGACCTGACGACATTCCGATCGAAGCGTGGAAATCGTTGGGCTCTCTTGGTGTGCTCATGCTTACTGACCTTTTTAACCATATCTTGAACACTGGTAAGATGCCGCATCAGTGGCGGCTTAGCTTTATTACCCCTATTTACAAGGGAAGGGGCAGTGTTCAAGATTGTGGTAGTTATAGGGGCATTAAGCTTATGAGTCATACCATGAAGCTCTTCGAGCGCATGATCGACTTCAGGCTCCGCCGAGAGTGTACTGTCTCTGAGTCTCAATATGGATTTCAGCCAGGATCGGGCACCATGGACGCCATTTTCGCCCTCAGAACTTTGATGGAGGCATACAGGGAAAAAAGGAGAGCTCTGCACGTGGCCTTTTTAGATCTGCAGAAGGCCTTTGACTGTGTGCCTCGTCAGTGTATCTGGTGGGCATTGCGATCCAAAGGGATCCCTGAGGCCTATATTGAGATTATCAGAGGCATGTACCACGATTCCGCTTCTATGGTTAGGACTGCTGTTGGCGACACTAGACCCTTCCCGATTACAGTGGGGGTTCACCAGGGCTCGGCTCTTAGTCCGTTCTTGTTCAATGTAGTGCTCGATACTGTCTCGGCTCACATCCAGGACCAGCCTCCATGGCTGATGATGTATGCCGACGACATAGCACTCATTGCCGAGAACCGACTGACGCTGGAGCGTAAAGTGAACCTCTGGAAGGGTACGCTTGAGAACGGCGGCCTTAAACTAAATGTGTCGAAGACAGAGTACATGGCCTGCGGGAGCCGGGACTCGAGCACCATCCTTATAGGTCCTGAGCCAGCCGTTAAGTCGGAGAAGTTCAGGTACCTTGGATCCGTTATGCACGAGTCTGGAGGCATCGACCACGATGTCCATGGCCGGATAAGCGCTGCCTGGGCCAAATGGCGGGAGGTCACTGGTGTGGTCTGCGACCGCAGAATACCGCCCAAGCTCAAGGGGCTGATATACAAGAGCATCGTCCGACCGGTTCTTTTATACGGCAGCGAATGTTGGCCAGCACTATCTCGGCACACTCAGGAGCTTCACGTCACGGAAATGAAGATGCTGAGGTGGATGTGCGGCGTAACGCGGTCTGACCGCATACGCAACACATTCATTCGAGGTAGTCTTGGGGTCCGTGACGTAGCGGATAAGCTCCAAGAGCGTCGTCTGAGATGGTTTGGCCACGTTACGCGCCGGCCTAAGAACTATGTCGGATGCAAGTGCCTTGCTATATCAGTTCCTGGAGTGAGACCTCCTGGACGCCCAAGGAAGCGCTGGCTGGATGTCGTGAAGCAGGACATGAGAGCCAATGGTCTAACCACTGAGGAAGCAAAAGACCGTGCAAAGTGGAGTAGGTTGAGTAGGAGGGCAGACCCTGGCAATAGCCGGGATTAATGCCAGGAGGAAGATATTACTTAGTATATATATGTTAGGTTAGTTTGTAATATGTAATTTATAAAATTACATTTTATAAATATTTTTTTGCATTTTTCCAATATTACTTTTAATACAATAATTGTAAAATAAAGCAGAAACACACTTATTGTAAGAAACTATAAGTATTTTTAACTTCCTGTTTAATTTTTACTGTATAATGAAAGAAAGGAACCTCATCCTCCACTCTCTAAGGAAATACAAGAGGTCATGAATGGTGAAACAAAAATATCATAACTACATGTCACATAGCACATTGGTGTAGTCTTGGCATCTTTATTCAAATAAAAGGACATTATCTGTGATTTGACTTAACAAGAGTCAACTATATTAACAATATCCTATAACACCCATTAACCTTTTTTTATTTCAGGCACTATCACAAAAAAAAGATTGTCCTTTAGATAAAGATGGGCTTGGCAGTTCTACATGGGGCTTTCTACACTCCATGGCATCTTACTTCCCTGAGAAGCCCACCAAGTCCCAGTCAGATAATATGACACAGTTCTTTAATATTTTTGCCCAGTTCTACCCTTGTGAACCTTGTGCTTTGGATTTTCAAGAAGAGTAAGTTGATATTTAACTAAAGCCCTCCAGCCTTTATGACCCAAAAAAACAGTAATATATTTCTGTGTAAAAGTTCTTTATTTTTAACTAGCACATTGAATATTTAATTGAGAACCTCCTCCTTTTTTTGAAAGTTGGTCAAAAATATAGATTTATCACAAACAACTACAGATTTATTATATGTCGATTCATTGTCCATTTAAGTCAAAAATACTAAATGTACAGACAAAATATTTTTTCTGTTTTATTATAAGTATAGTATAGATTACTACATTTTTATGTTAAAAAATATTATGGAATATGCAAACTAGTAGTTTTTTATGTATAATGAAGTATAATAATGATATTTATAGCTTGATAAGGCCACTGTGTTGCAATTACAAAACATATTTTGTCTCCAAGTGCTTTTCTTCAACATGTAATTAATAAAATTTAAAACACCTAAAACATGGCATATATTAGGACTTTGACCATAGAAACTGAAAAGTTTAGACAACATTAAAACAAGGTTTTCACTTAATTCAATCATTTGATTATAGCTAATCAGCCAATTATGGATAAAAAGATATATATATGAATTAAAAATATTTTAATCATCTATTATTTTAATTCCAGCATAAAAAATAATCCACCAAAAACAAAATCTAGAGATGATCTAGCAAAATGGCTCTGTGAGAGACACAACACAGTAAATGTAAAGCTCGGCAAACCTACATTTGATTGTACTAAAGTGCATGAAAGATGGAGAGACGGCTGGCGCGACGGCTCTTGTGATTAAACATAACTATAATTAATAATATGTGTACTGAATATGTTACCTTTTTAGTAATTCTGTACCAAACACACCTATTACACCATTTTCCTTATCACATGTTGTATAATCTATAGGAATGCTTATTGAATAAATCTGTAGGTTTTGACAACATTGACAAGCTTCACTTTTATATGTATAAAGTTGTTGCTGTTTTTATGTAATTTATTTATCTTTTATGGCTGAAATGAGCCAAGTATTTGGGTTATTTTATAAATTATTATATATATAGCATTATGTTGAGGCTTCAAAAGGGCTGTTAGTTATTTAATAATGTAGTAATGTGATAACTACGTGAAGTTTACAGTTTTACAATACTTGTACAAAATGTTATTATTAAATATTGTTATATACTGTAGTGGAAATAAATAAGTTGTTTGAATAATTTTGTTGTTTATTCATCCTTACCGTTGCCCATGGTTTTTTTTAAACAAAAAAAGCATAACTTAGAGTCTAGTCGTAGCGTCGTCGTCGTCGGGTACCAGCGCGCGACTTTACAGTCGCGTTTACACGCGGCGGGTTATGGGTTCGAGGAAATGAAACATTTCCTTTACATTATATTTGCTCTGGCATACTTAACTATTTGCCCGGCCAACATTAACCTTGTCTATAGAGGCATAGCAATGGTAGTAGCTTGGTATTGTGTTAACACATTTAATAATGCTAATGACTAATACTTGTTTTTCCAAATTCACTAGGGGGCAATTTCATTGATAAAACTATGTTTTCATTTTCTTCTTTATTTTTAAATTAATAATGCTGCGAGTCGTCGCAGTAGGATAACATGGATAATGAATTAGCCGAGGCATTGCACTGATTCCTGCCACATTTGATTTGTGTCATTGCATGTCTCCAATATTACTACTACATACCTTGCTATATTACTTTGCTATATAGCCCCACATAATAAAGAAACAAAAAAAGACCAGATACCATTGTGCTTGTGTTGGATTATAAAATGTACACGCGAATACACCCACAAAGATATCATCACTGCACAGGGGATAGCTGGCGTATCTCGAAATTACAAAAAAACGAGGTCTTCTCTTCATCTCTAAAGAAAACTTAGCAAGACTACTTTTTAAAATTTTAAAGTATAATTCACACTTAAATAAAACGAAAGTAAACAAACATTTACTGAAAACGAATGAAAAATCATTATGTATTAGATAATGGTAATAAAAATAAAAGAGGTACTTACAAATACTAGATTTATTATAAAAAAAAATACGTCAATAATCCTAAACAACTTATGCTAACCTAATATTTAATACATATTCTGCTTCAACCATTCAGAGTTCTTGAAATTATAAAACAAAGATTGATGAAAAATTAATATTAAAATAATTAATGTTTAACTTAAACCAGACTGTGTCAGAAGGATACATAATAACTAACTTTCTGGCACACCTCACAGGCCAAAAAGGTGGACTGTTTGTGATATATGATGTGTTGTTTAATTCTGGTAGCATGTCGCTATTAGGCAATATTTTTGAAAATTATTTTTCCAAATGGAAAAGTATCTTTTCTTCCTACAGTATATTGGGTATCAAATAAATAGCTTGTTTTTTACTACACTACAGACATTTCGTATGCTATTTTTTCTTAAATCCACAATTACAACATTACTAAATTCACCCCCCAAATGAAAATTATATCTGCAATAAAGCAAAAACATTCTATTTTTTGAGAAATTACTATTAAATCGTAATAAAAGCTTATGTTTAGTTTTATAACATAATTAAAAGTTATTAAGTGCTAACTACATTTTTATGCTAATGGTGCAATATTTATAATTTATGTCATACATACTATATAATTAAATATTTTAAGCATCTCCAATGCAATGTCATACAAATACATATTTGACGTGGGAAACGAACCAGCAAACTTTATTCTACAGCATGATATAATACTTAAGATATTTTAAAATATAGATAACATTATTTCATAATACACAGATATAAAAGCTACAATAAATACAACTGTCACAGATTATACAGTATTTCATATTGAACTTTAGTGTTCTTTTATATTTTTTTCATTTTGCCACAGAAAACATTTTTTTCACAGATGTTATGCGATTTCCACAGATAATATATATAAAGTGTTGTGTATTTCAATCACTGTCAGAACAAGAAGGCAGTTTTTGTTATTGTTTGTTCTGGTCTCATAAAAATTCCATTTCACGTTCTATACCGACAAACTTCAGTTGTTCTGTTGGTCCGTATCTGTAAATATTAAACAAATATATCATACAGGGTGTTTTTGTCAGCACCATTTTAAATAAAACCACAGTTTTAACTACTCTAAAAAAGCCTAATACAATGAAAAAGTGAAAATCTCAAAAATGAAAGTGTTTTTTCAAACAAAATAAATAATAAATTTGTCGTTGTAAAATAAAACGCCATTTGTTACGACGACGCAAGCACACCAACCTATCCGCAGGGACACCGCCGCACACGCCTCATTCCGAAATGGAGTCGTAGGTATTGGCGATAAAGTTCAAATTTGTTTAACCTTTAATAGTATTTTTGTAGAAGTGTTTAAGTTATTGGTCTATGCGTTACTGCATCACACGAAATATACCTGTATTTCGTGTGACACAGTGTGTGTGGATAAACATCATGAAATGAAAAAAAATCTTACGTCTAAACTGTTGAGGTATCTTGATTAATTTCTTTAGGTTTGAAATATTTTAGCCTATATGCTGTTCCCGTAAAAGGAGCGCTGACGCTCATAATCAAAGACGACGGTTGTGGGTCCGAGTCCCTCAATATCCCGCATGCAGCCAGGGTACGCAGAGGGAACCTGGTGCTAAAACACTTCTTTACCTTTGGCGTAATGCCGGAAATCAGCGCCGTTTTTTGTTTACACGAGTTTGAAGCAAATCACACGCTGCACCACCACAGTCTCAATATTATCTAATAAATATATAATATTATCCAAAATCTAGAATATAAGGTTACCTGTAATCAAAGAACAATTCCTCTCCAGGCTGTATGGCGCGCTTCGCAAATATCCCGATGCGGTGGTCGCCGTTGACCATCATCACCTTGGCGTAGCAGTTGGGGTTTATCGAGTGGTTCGCGAAACGGATCTTATTACCTTTTCTTGTTGCGTCTACTACAAAATCTGTAACGAACCATTTTTTGAAATTGTTATGAAAGTCTTTAAAAATAATAATGAAATCTATATTGAATATTCATTCTATACAACCCACTGGTACAGGTGCTTAATGTTTCATGTGTCATACATTACATTTAGTTACTTCCATTGAATTAGGTAAAAGTTAGTAGTAGTTTGGGGTGCTTGGTCGGATAACCTCCTCGTGTGTTCGCTTGCTGTTGGCCCTTTCTCGAATGCTTGTCATTCGGGGGGGGACGAACAGTGTGGCAGGCCGGTGCACCCTGGGCGGCGAGTAATTGGTGCCCATAGGATAGGATCCTTGGGTATTGATTGCTCGTCGGCTAATATTCCGACGTGACGGTGTTCCTCTGACTAGCAGAGGACACAGTGTGAGGAACTGGGAGGGCGCGCGCGGTGTGTACTCACACTACCGCCATGCAGGTGCAGTTATGTGCCAGCGCCGGGAACACGGGAACTCCACTTGTGGTTGCGGTCATGTCTTGTAATCATGAGTGGAACCGAGGGTCTTGCCTTTACCGGCCGGACTGCGAGGAAGAAAACCTCTATAAAAAATTACCCCAACCCAAGCGGCGATGCAACGCGAGGGGTTCATGGCTGATGAAGAGACCAGTCGCTACTGCTGGTCCCGCTAGGGTACCGGCCGACACCCGTGGCGTAGTAGGCTTATCCAAGTACAGGGGGCACTGCTTGGATGGACCGTTTTTCCCCCATACTCGTGGGAACAGTATGGAGAATTCAAATTTTAAAAACACAAATGATGATGTGGGAGTTATAGAGTCCGCCTCGGACGCGGGAACAGTGCAGCGCACGAGGCGCAAGCGGCCTATGGTCGATAAACTTAGAGGAAGTGGCAAGGACTCAGCTTCAGACGCTGAGGTAGGACAGTGCCATACATCAAGGAGGGGTAGGCCCCCGAAAACTTGTGGTGGACTAGCGCGCACTCATAAAGAGCAAAGTCGGTGCGATATAGATGCGCGAGGTGAAGTTTTTGAGCGGGACTTGACGGACTGGGCATGCCAGGGGGATACGTCCGCTCAGACAACGGACGCAGAGAGGGTAACGGCTGTAGAAGAGAGGAGGGACACCTCACAATATTCGGCCGAGGAGCTGCGCACAAATGCTGGACAAAGTGCTGCCTCTATACTGGAGGTTGCCACTAAATCCAAACATCTTAAAGCGCAAACTTAAAGATGCAGCCGCAGCCCTAGCCGATGTTGTTAACTTGTTTGCCACTCGTACAGAGAGTGATGAAGTACAACGGTTGCGAGAGGAGAACCGGCGTCTTGGAGAGGTGGTAGAGAAACTTCGCGAAGAGTTAACTGCTATCGCATAGACATTGAGGGACTAAGAGCGTCACTTCCCGCCACTAATGAAGTGCCTCAGATTGATCCATTGCCGGCTATTAGTGAGGGGATGCTTGAGAAGCTGAAAAGGTCCATAGTCTCTTCTATTAAGACTATGATCGACGCCAGATTTGCCGGTATTGAAGAGCGTCTTCTGCCAGTAAGGAACATGCGTCCGCCTTTGACGTCAGACGCAATGAGGCACTCTTGCGAGAGACCAACAAGAGTGGCTCCTCTTCCTGTAGGTTCGGAGATAGCAGAAACTGAGGACAAGACTAGACGTAGACCGTATCGTAAAAACAAAAGTACTGCTCAAGTGACGCGCGTAGAGCCGGCCTCCGCGTCTTCTAAGACAGCGTCTACACTGTCTCCAGCTACAGGCCTTGAGACCGGTAATGAAGAAGGTGGAACTTGGGTCACAGTCGTAAAGAGAGGGAAGAAGAAGAATAATTCCTCGGCTCCCAAGAGGCCGCAGCGACCGAAACCCAAACTGGCTAAACCACCTCGAACTAAGGCGGTTATAGTCACATTGACGCCAGAAGCTGCTAGTAAGGGTGTGTCTTATGCTCAGGTTTTACAACGAGCGAAACAGGGTGTGGATCTAGTACAACTTGGTATTTCCGAGGGACTGGCTATACGCCAATCAATTTCGGGTGCTCGCCTGCTAGAGCTATCCGCAGTGCATTCCTCAGACCAGGCGGACAAACTCGCGGATCGTTTACGTGTAGTATTAGAGGGGGTGGCTGTTATCACTAGACCCTACAAGCATTGCACACTGAAGCTAGTGGGTCTTGATGACTCGGTCACAAAGGACAAGGTAGCAAATGCGGTGGTTAGTGCAAGCGATTGTGCTGCTAATGCTGTGACCATATCAGAAGTGATCCTAGGGCCTAGAGGAACGAGGTCGGTAATAGTAAGATGTCCATGTGAAGCAGGTAAGGTCGTTGTGGAGAAAGGTCGTCTATTGGTCGGATGGAGTGCCAAGGTCTAGGTTCTAGAAGAGCGCCCTTTACGCTGTTATCGATGTCTGGCATTAGGGCATTCTAGGTTGCGGTATCCGTCCGAAGTGTCTCGGGAGAATCTCTGTTTTCGTTGCAGTTGCGAGGGGCACAAGGCACAAACACGCCGGGCGGAGCCTCTATGTATGGTGTGCACTGACGCAAAGAGGCCGGCTGGTCATATAATGGGTAGCGCAAAATGCAATCCACCGCCTGTCAAGGGAGCAGAGACTCAAAGGATCGAAGTCTCTCCCGAAGCCGGGATCAGTGGGCATCAAGAGGAAAGTGTCATGTCCCCATAATGGATAAACATCAAACTCGTTTCCTCCAGACTAATATCAATCACTCTGCCGCAGCACAGGATCATTTGACACAGACCATGGCGGAGTGGTGCATCGGTGTGATCTGTGAACCTTACTTTGTCCCCAATCACTCACGGTGGATAGGCGACTAAGACGACTCGGTCGTAATAGTGTCTGGCAGCAGCACTGCCCCGTCTCTTTCACCGCTAGAGAGAGGCTCTGGGTACGTTGTGGAAGGGTGGGGGTAGTATATTCTTGTTGGCATCTATTTCTCCCCTAATCGTAGCTTGGCAGAATTCGAAATTTTCCTCGATTCTGTCAAAGCTGCGATTACTCGACAATCGCCGAGTAAAGTACTGGTCCTCGGCGATTTCAATGCCAAGTCCCGAGCTTGGGGAAACCCAACATCGGACAGCAAAGGGAAAGCTGTCCTGTGGGCATTGCTTTCTGGGCTGTCCCTATTGAACGTCGGGTCGGTATTCACCTGTGTGCGACATAACGGTGGATCTATAGTGGACTTGTCGTTCGCTAGTCCGTCTGCGGCTTCCAAGATTTCACGCTGGAGAGTGGAAAAAGAAGTAGAGACCCTGTATGCACTGTAACTGGTACACCCAAGCTAGTTTGGTGGGTGCAAGACTCAGCGTCGAAGAGCGGGCGAGTCGAATGCGCGACGACCTAACGAGGTTGTGTGACGCGGCAATGCCGAGAACTCGGCGACGACGACGATGGCGCCAAGTATATTGGTGGACTAATGAGTTAACCGAATTGCGAGCGTCCTGAAATCGGGCGCGGCGGACTTACACAAGGTGTAGAAGGCGAAATGGCCTTGATTTTACTCTTCAGGATCAGCTGCGGAGTACCTACAAAGAAAAAAAGAATGCTCTCCAGCTCGCCATTAGACTGGCAAAGGATCAGGGGCGCCAAGAGCTTCTTGCAAGCCTAAATAGGGATCCTTGGAGTCGCCCTTACCTTGCTGCCCGGAACAAACTTTGTGTGCAGTCCGCTCCACTGACGGAAACCCTGTCGCCGGATTTTCTGCTGCGTCTCGTGACTAAACTGTTTCCGGAATCGCCTATACACGTTCCTCCTAGTATGACCCCTTCCACAGTGCATGAGGAAGTAGCGGTGGTTTCCCCCATAACTGAGGGGGAGATGGATATGGCGCTCAGGAGGCTGAGGGCGAAGAAGACGGCCCCAGGGCCAGATGGTATTCCAGGAAGGCTTTTGAGTATTGCCCTGGAATACCTAGGCGGGAAACTTCGGGAACTTTTTGATCAGTGCCTTCTAACTGGACAGTTCCCGAAGATTTGGAAGGAAGGAGGTTTGTGCCTGTTGCGCAAGGAGGGTCGTCCTCTGGACTCTCCTTCAGCAAATAGGCCTATAGTGCTGCTGAATGAGACGGGAAAGCTTTTCGAGAAGATCTGGGATGAAATATATGATCACAGATTACAGATGAAATATCTGGGTCTCACCCTAGACGGTCGATGGTCGTTCAAACCGCACTTCGCTCTGCTTGCATCAAAGCTTGTAAAATGCGTTGGAGCCCTTGGCAGGCTACTGCCGAATGTCGGAGGGCCGGATTCTTCATGCCGACGGCTTTATATCGGTGTGTTAAGATCCATGGCATTGTACGGTGCACCTGTGTGGGCTGACGCTCTCACCGCTCACAATAAAACCCACTTGCGGAAAGCGCAGCGGGTTATAGCGGTGAAAGCAATTCGAGGTCACCGTACGGTGTCGTGGACGGCGGCGATCCGCCTTGGGAGCTGCAGGCGGAAGTGCTTGCTAAAGTTTACACTTTTCGAGCAAATGAGCGGTCGCGAGGTGAGCAAGGCAGTTCGCCCACACTTGGATCGCTGGGTTAAAAGGCTGGGATGCCTCCGTGGATTCGGCGTATCACACTCTGGCTGAATGCCCCGCTTGGGCCCCACAACGCCATGCCTTGATGGCGGCAGTGGGTAGAGACCTCTCACTGGCCAGTGTGGTAGGGGCTATGCTGGACTGTGAGAGGAACTGGTCTGCAATGGTCTCCTTCTGCGAATCAGTAATCGCATTGAAGGAGGCCGCGGAACGGGTGCGCGAGTCCAGCTCGAACGCAGACTCGCTCCGCCGCCATAGGCCAGGGGGTAGAAGAAGGCGGTATACGCATCTTCTACTCCCCCTACCCTAGAGGAGCTACCGCGGGAGGGTCAGGTTGACCTTCCTGCAAGGTTATTGCGGATGCCCCAGGGCACCCTGAAAGCGATGATGGCAAAAGGCGGGCCTTCCACCGAGGCGTCGTAGTAGTATGCGCAAGCGATCCTGCGGCGTCTTATTTTGGTGGAGAGGGTTTCCGCTGGGTTTTAGTGGGTAGGATCGGTCTCACCGGTGAGTCCCACAGTATCGCTCATCCGTATGGGCGGTCTGCGTAAATGCATTTCCCAGCGAAAAAAAAAAGGTAAAAGTTAGTACATAATAGGACGTAACATGACGATTGTGGGGTTCGATTCCCACATGTGGAAATGTAATACGCCATTCAAGAATATGGTGCAAAGTGGGGAACAGAAGTGCCCTAAAGGGACGTCTTCCTAACGGAGCATCTTAACATTAGGTTCCCTTTGCCTACCCCGCTATGTGCGGGATACAATACTATACTACGATGTGAAGCTAGTGCACAATAAAAAAATATCAATACTAACCATTATTAAGATTAAACAAGAAGGAGCACATATATTTATCGTAGACTTTCCCTCGTCGGTCGGCTTCGTCTTGAGATATGATTTCTCCACAATATTCCGATATGAATTCATTCTTGTGTGCGGCTTCTTTTAGGAAAATTCCCCAACCGGCTACGTCTGATGGCGCTAATAGCAAATGCTTATGAAGACCCCTGAAAAAAATATATAGATTAATATTAATATTTGTTATAAAATAACAAATAAAAGTAATGACAGTTTAGGCAGAGGAGGTCATTTTTTCCCCGAGTTCTGGAGGCGTTGCGTGATTGGCTGCCGAAACTGAACGCCTCAACGCCTTTTGCCTCGACACCAGAGCGAAGGGAATGAAAATATTAAATATTTCCTCACAATCTATCGCGTTTACTGTCACGCTTTATGCTCCAGCGCCAAGCCTGACCCCAATAGAGTTTTTCTTCTTGATAATTTTTTTCCCAAGATAATGTGCAAGAATTCAGAAAACCTAACCTCCACCGATAAAAATCCCTTTTATATTTCTTTTGCTTTCCCAACTTCCAGATGAACATAAAAAATTTCATATCATAAATGCTTATAACCTCCTTTAGAAATACTATTATATTTTAATAATATTACTGTAGTAATAATAGACAAGAAATTCAACAATTCAAAAATATATTCTATAATATTTACAAATGCAAATATTAAAGATAATGTTTAATAATTGATATAAAGAGAATGAGTTCAACAATTACAACAAATTATGTATGACCAAAACATAAGACAGCCCATTTGTCTGTCCATTATCAAATACAAGGGGAGCAATATGGGCTTAAGACTATGAAAATTCTTACAGTACCTGGGTGGTTTAAACAAACTCATACATGAGACAGGCTATATGTCATAGGACTTTTTTTCCAATACGTTTAACTACCTGACCTATACAGGGTGGAATTGTCAGCACCACTTTAAATGCAACCACTGTTTTAACTACTCTATAAAAGCTTAATATAATTCAGAAAAAAAATAATTCTCAAAAATGAAAAAGTTATTTTTTTAAAACAAAATAAATAATAAAATTATAGTTTTAAAATAAAACGCCATTTGTTAAGTATAACATAGGCACGCACACACTTACCTGTCAAAGCGGCAACGTAGCACACGTACGTGTGCGTCGCACGAAATACAGGTATGGATAAAAATCGTGAAATGAAAAAAAAATCCTACGTCTAAACTGTTGATAAATTTCTTTGGGTTTGAAATATTTTACCCTATATGCAGTTTCAGTAAAAGGAGCGCTGCCTCTTCCACCCTGTATACTCTAATAGTCCTATAGAACACAGGCGATCTGAACGAACACGCATGGGACTGTCCATGGGTCTGGTTGTTAATATAAGCCTGGCTATGACAAAGGGTCAGGGATAAGGCATTAACTTCACATATGGCACAAAGTCTGTAATTTACCTTTGCACACTAATATTTCTACAGAACACAGGGGGTCTGGAGGAACCTGCATGAGAGTGGGTCTGGCTATGCACATGGGCCTGGCCGTGTCCAAGGGTTGGAGAAAGAGCGTCAGCTCCACACGCAGTACACAGGTCTGGATCACACTCTCGCACCCCAAGGTAGCAGGGACATTGCTTTGTATTGCACTGGGCCTTGCAACGGCAGCCAGGGAACCGATTTTGACCTGGATAGGTTTAATTTATATTAAATTATTATTTTCTTTTGAGTTGAAGAGTTAAACAGTCAGAATAAGAAAAAAACTCAGATAAGTTGAGTTAACCACTTTGGAATATTACACTATTTTATAATTTAACGTCATATAATCTTTTTTGTTTTATGTATTTTACCAATAACAAAATGGAACCAGATTCACAGATTGGAGAAGAAGTCACGAAGCGCATTACAATATTCAATTTTAAAAAAACTCTAATATGGAGAAACAAAAAGAAGCTTCACGGTTTTTCCCACATTAAGCCAGCAAGGGGACCCTTATGTTAGAATACTTCATACTCCACTTTCCAACCAATTAAGAAATAATTTACCAAAATAGAACTCACAATCACTGCTACACTGACAGAACTTTTCGCAGAAGTTCTGGGACTGCAGACACGGACACATGGAGTCACACGGCTGGTTGGGGTGGTCACACGGAGTGTAGTTGTACACGTGGTGGGACGCAGAGTCCTTCTTCAGCTGTATCTTCCTACAATGGACGGACCAGAGACGATGCTTCTTCTTTTTCTTCCTCGGAGGTGTTCTTTCTGGTTGTGATGTTCGAAGGGCTTTGCCCGTGCCCGTGCAGTGCTTATATACTTGTGCACAGGTCTTGGATACCATCACCTAAATCATCAAAGTTTTTGTCATCACCACTTTAAAAGAAACCACAGTTTTAACTACTCTATAAAAGACAGTTAAAACAATGAAATATCTGATACAATTAAAACAATGAAAATGAAAAAGTGATATTTTCAAACAAAATTATTTTGCAATGATAACTTTATTAAAACGCTATTGTTAAGAACGACGCACGCATACATAAACCTATCAAGTGGACACTGCCGCACACGCCTCATCCCGAAAAAAAAAGCAAAGTACGCCTTTAGTAGTATTTAGTAGTAAATGTTTACGTTATTATCTATTCGAAGCACACGTAATGAAGTATGTATAAACATCGTGAAATTTAAAAAAAACTGTTGACGTATCTTAATGTTATTATTATATTTTTCCCTATATGCTGCTCCCGTAAAAGGAGAGCAGATGCTTCCATCCTATAAATATTTATGTACATATGTATTGTGTATGTATATAATAGCTATATATAGTGGCACAACAGTCTTGCTGACGCTGACTACGCGACGATCGTGGATTGTGTTCTCGCAGGACGAAATAAATAATTTAATATTTTCATTTCCTAGCTGGTAAAACGCGTTGTTGAGTTCCGCCACTCAGTGCGCAATTACTCTGCGTAAAATGGGCAAGAGGGTGTCTTAATAATTTAACATTAGATTCCTGGTGCCGGCCCTGCTATATGCGGGTTACACCATGAAGACAAAAAAATAATATTATATATACCTGTGCTATAGCACAGTATTGGCCTGGGAATACTTTATGTAAGGCTCTGAATAAAGATGAGTCAGAGCCAGTCCACTCAGATTCATCAATGCCGTCTGTTCCCGCCAGGCCCAGGGTGTTGTAAGAGGGCTCGGTCAGTGCAGGTTTGGTGCCATTGCTCCAGTTGCTGTTGCTTGAGTTGCTGTTGCTGCCTGCCATTTTTTTTTAATTATGGGATTTTTCAATTGGAATAAAAAGTGGTAAGTTGATTAATAGTAATTAAAATTAAATATTAGTATAATATCATTGTGGCATCTAAATAGCCACATACTTAATTAATTTGAAAGTTGTGACTTTTTATTTTTATTGTGTCACTGTAAAGTATTTTAAAGGCCAGAAAATATTAAGCTGATCTGAAACTATGTAATAATTACTGCTACTATTAAATAAATGACAGAAAGTAAGTGAAAATCAATATATTATATTACCTTTCTGGTATCTATTGCTGTCATTGCTATCCTCGGACGAGGCGTCGTTCGGTGAGTCTATTGCTTTGGAGTGTTCTCCCTCAGCCGCCTCAGCCGCATCACCAGCTTCGCCATCCGCTTTTTCACGTGCTAGTTTTTCTTTCATACCCTCCTGGAATATTAAATTATTATCATTGATTTTAACCCTTAATCCAGTACTGGAAACTTTTTCCCAGAATTCCAATATTCCGATATAATCCAAAGTACAATAATGTGGCCGTCATGGCGCAGGGGCACAAGGGTGTGACTGAAACACGACGGTTGGGGCTTCGATCCCCACCGGAGGAAGTGAAATATTTATTTACGTTTATATTTCCATTTCTTCACTCTGGTGTCGAGAGAGTCAAAGCGCGGCGTTGAGTTTTGCCACTCAAAACGAATTGCCTCCGGAATTCGGCAGAAAGTGGGGAACGGGAGTGTTTTAACACTAGGTTCTGTCTGCCTACCCTGCTGTATGCGGGATACAGCGTGAAGCAGAATTTTTTTCTTATTATTCTAAATATAATAATTTCATGCCAAAAGAAAATAATTTATTATACCAATATTTTTTACTGTTAATTATTATTATTTTTTAATATTTTTAAAACCGTACATGTATCATAAAATGAATTCATTTTGAAAACTGGAGTATTTTAAAGAATATCAAGCTTTAGGAAGACAAATTATTTTAAGAATACAAACTCTCACTCTCACCCTCTTTTAAACAGTTAGATAATAATTTTCTACAATAATAAAGATGCAATAGTTGTGGGTTCACAACACAACAGGAACGGGAAGTGGGAAACAAAAATTAAAAAATAATGTCAGGTATTAAAAAATATTCAATTTTAAAGATTTCTCACCAGCAGCATATAACAGTTGGGTCCACAAGGCTCTGGAAAGGACTTCAAATCCGGGCCTTTGTGTTTAGAAAGATTGGGTCGAGGATGACATGCCTGTAAGCCTACATTACAAATTTATTTTAAAAATTACAAAAAAGAATATGAATAACAATTAAGTGAAATTTTAATAGAAATATTTTTTTTAGTTTTCACTTTAACTAATATTCCTAAATATCACAATTTAATAACTATAATATAAAATATGATAAAACAAACATACAATAAAAAAAATATACATATAAAAATCTAAATTAGTAACATGAAAAAATATGGATGGATTAAAAAAATATGTGTACATTGCAAAATAGGTGTAATTATTGTTTATAAACATACTCATATATAATACTTATATTATATATAGTAATTCTTTAAAATAGTTTTTTATATACAGCCAATTCTCCAGAACTTTTTTGTAATTTTTTTATAAGACATAGATAATTGCAAAATAGCCAAACATAATAGGAGAAAAGGTGATTTTTTGTATATATTTATTGCCTTACCTGAGGCCTGACTGCCTGTCGAAGCCAAACAGAACAAAATATAATGGTAAGGCAGTCAAAATTATCACTACATTAGATAACAAACTAGGTCTATCACTAAAAACTATTACGAAATACACACATATATATAATCTTTTGTATAAAATAATTAAATATTTTAAATTGTATGTATTTATACTTATATAATAAAGTGAATGTTTAACTATCCAAAGTTTTATTTATATTAGAAACAATTTCTCAGATTTGAAGACTATAGAATTTTAACAAGTAATTTTTTCAAGTGGTATTCCCACACTAGGGTAAGAAAAATATTTAGAATAAAATAAAAATTTTGGATGGATTTGAACCTCCACCTCCACCTCTTGAAACCTGGTCAATCACCCTAGGGAACTAAGCCATACACTCTTATAATAGAGCTATGTCGAAATAGAATGCCATTTATATACAAATATATATTTCAATATTTCTTAGTGAGAATCAGTGAAATAATACATATTCCCAGTTACTTTACTGATATAAACTTGGAACAAAATAACTTTATGAATTTCCGCAAATCTGACTCACAACTTTAACAAATTTAAAAACAGCACATAACTAAATTGTTTCTGCCATAATCTCTTTAAAATAGTAACACCTCTGAAATTATTAGAATTGAACATTTATACAAAAAATAAAACTCATTTCCCACACATAACACATTACACACATAAGAACCAAATTTATAAGCTTGTATGTATATGTAGTGCAGTCAGCGAGGTCAAAGACTGCTTATACTGGTTTTTGCAGCCGACCCTAGTACTAATAGCACCTCACTAATTAATTACTAAAATCTTAGGTTTATACGGGACAGGAAAAAAACTTTTCCCTATCAACACACAATAATCCATAAATATATGTGACCAATGTATACAGTTTCGTCACACATGGTCACAATGGTGTACTTGATGATGTAAAGGAACAATTCCGTATTAATTTAGATGAAACATCAGATAAGAGTGAAACATATGAAGATGCAATCTGATTTCTTGAAATTATATTTTTTTTTACCTGATACATTGATTTTAATAAATTATATTTTTAAATGGAATTGAATATATATGTAATAAGAGTTCTAGTGTATATATGTGTATAAATTTGCATGTGTGTGTATTTGTATATACACAAGGATACTCACGGTGCAAGAAGCAGTCATACTTGAAGCATCGTCTACAGAACAGCGTGTGGAAGGAGTGCATTGTTTGATCTCTGGACACGGACTCAGCTAGGGGTCCGTCTATATTGGGAGTGCATTCCGGTGGCAGGGCATTGGGGTCACTGCGGGATGTTAGCTCTATGTACCTGGAACATTATATTTATAAATATGATTGCAAATTATATGTATTTTGTAGGCTACCTACCTACCTACTTTGTAGGTACCTTGTTAAGATAAGAATAGAATTATACACTTATGTAGTATGTATATAGTTTTGTACCATTGTGGGTTTACTTCCCCCTCAAGACAAAACATTAATCTCGGCCATATACAATTATTCAAACATTGTGGTTGATAGTGCATGCATTCCTACTATATGCCTCTTACAGTGTGAAACTAACAAATAAATCTATTAAAAAAGGAATGAATCATACTTCTCCCTTAGTTCTTGAGCTGTGCCCTTATCCGGGAACTGAGAACTGATTGCTTGAAATATAATAAATATTGGGAACTGCTTCTCAAATACCATTTTCTTCTCTTCTTTCATTTCTTCTTTATCTTTTTCCTTATCCATGTCCTTTGAATCTTTTGCGGCTTCTTTCTGTTAATAAATATAATATACAAAATTACTGCTAATTACAGCAGAAATAAACTAATGACAAACTTGCATCTAAAAAATGATTTTTATATTTATAAATTACACAAAAATTTATTTATTTTAATTTTAACAGAAGAAAAGATATCAAGTACATAAATACCTCTTTCTCATCTTTAGAATTGCGTAACTCCCGCTCCTTTCTTTCTTCGGCAACCTCTTCTTTAGTTTGATATGCAACTAATGCGTGAACTAAATCTACAAACAGTTGGTCATCTATAAAACCACCTTCTTTATCACCTAAAATAAAAAAGAATTAAGTTAAGTTCACAAAACAACATTGGAAAGAACATAAACAAATTAATTATAACATTTATTTGTTTTCTGTTCAAGTTCTTTATTTTCTATAGTCGCTAAGTAAATTATGGGAAAAATTACACATTTTGTTAATTGCGGTTTTGAGCTACTAACAAAGGTAGTTTTCGATTACATATACATTTAAAAAACGCATAAATAACAGTTTTTTTTTTAAGTTTAAAATAATTAATTAAAACTACACTTTATAGTAGTTCAAAAGAACAATAAAATTATTTTAAATTTTTCACTTTGAATACTTTACCTAGGGACCATCTTTTTGATTTTGATAGTTTACTTTTTAAGTACATAAATTTTATCATAAATTACCAAATTATAAAGCCAAAATTATAGCTAGATATAAGTAAAAGCAGTTTCACACATATAGTAGGGTAGGCAGAGAAAACCCAGTGTGGAGACATATCTTTCTCCATTTTCCACCTAAATTCAAGACACTGGGTGTGGGATAACAAATTGTAAATAATTTACAATGCTACTTTTTAGTTCACATTATTTAAAAAATCAAATAAGCATGATATTGCGGAAACTTGTGGTTACTATATGTACATAATATTTTCAACGCCTATCACCACAAAATAAAACATGAAAGAAAACTAATATATATACAATGGTATATAATATTATATATATAAACCATTATATATATAATATATATTTATATACATATATATCTAATACATATAGTAAAACTATAACTCATTGCTGTGTGTACATGGAACATTTATGAGGAAATCTATTTTGAGGGCATTTATTAGTGTAATAGAAGCAAACATTTTTATTTTTAAATTTTGATTGCTTTTCTGTGTGTTTGTTCACACTAATTTTAGAAATGGCATAACCAATTTAAATGCAGTTTTTAAAAAACTTAACATTTCTTGTTTTATTTCAATTGGTGGATAATTAAAAAAAATGTCAATATAAAGATTTGGAAGTGTAACAATATTGCTATAAAATGTTTTATTGGCTGAAATATAGTCTAGATAGTGTTATTAGGTCATGGAAGTAATTTAGATAATAAATAATTGTCGTACATGCAGGCAAAGTCACAAGTAGGTTACTAGAACATAATAAAATGAAACTGATTTATCAAAACATTTATCAAAACAATAGGACCCATAACAATGATTTTTATATTTTGTGTCCATCTGCCTTTGTATATTTGTGCACACTAGTAGAATCAACTTAATCAATTTAAATATCAATATTTAGTATTTATTTTATTTAAATTGGTTTAAAAATAAAATAGTTATATCAAATTTATGAGAATACAAAAGTAGCTAAATAGGTACTTTTGTATTCAAATCTAAAATACTGGTTCAATCCAGAAACATACTGATGTCAAGTCAATGTACCATGCACTTTCCCATCATAGTTCTTTATGAGCTCCTCGATGAATGTACCATCCTGGTCAAGCACTTCATCTCCCATATATGGTATATTGTGGAGTACAGTTTCGTCTTCCACCATAAAGTTCTTCTGTGTGGGCGCCCAAGTGTACATAGTAGGAATCGGATTTACTGAGCTGATGATTCTTATTGGCACTTGCTGTGTTGTGACTACACCAGACACTGATAATAAAAATAAATGTATAAATATGCGTCTTCTAATTAAGTGAGGCCATTGTGGCCTATGTTAGTGACAGTAAACAATGGTTGTGGGTTGGATTACAATTCGGGGGACTTCATATATATTATTTTTATATGCTTACTCTTGCAACAAGACAAAGCGCGACATTGAAATCCGCCATTGAATACGCAATGTCCCGAAATAATTAATTTAATAAAATATATATTGAAAATTACCGTCAGTAGAAGTGACTTCAGCGCGTTTCATGAGGCTTTCGTGGCTTGAGGTGGGGGCCGGAGGTGGCCAAAAAGGCCTGCGACCACGTTCAGAGGTCTCATTTTCACGAGACTCGATCGCCTCCGACATTATTCGTAAATTCCTAGCCCATGCCACTTTCACATCATCAGCCCGCTTGAATCTCTTAAAAAAATAAAAGTAATTTGATAAGAAAATCATAAGACTAAGATCATTCATAACATAACACCAATGGGATGTTTCCTATACCTTTACTTGTCGCAATCGCATGTACTCCGATTTTACCCGTTTCTTCCATTCTCCTGATACTTTTGATTTGTTCATATGTTACACCAATAAGCAAAAATTAAATATTTTTTGAGAAAAGAAAATTATAACAAATCGCATATAAACTACAAAGTACAAATTGATTTTGATACAAATTACAATAGGATACACAGGCTCACAGAAGACATTTACTTTCACAGGCTCGCGCGCGTTTACCGGTCATGTCAACTACACACACAGATTCAACACAGACTACAAAACGGATTAAAATTGTTTAAGAGAGTAAAATAAATTGTAAAAATGTTTATATTTCTAAATTTTATTTATTTTAAAATTAACAATAGTAATAAAATAAAAATTTACGTTAAATATTAAATATACTGTGTCCTTACTCTGTAAGACATTAAAAATTATGAAGAAGAAAACGTCTTCATATATTTCGATTTTCGAGATAGCAATTTGTTTATGGTTCATAGTAATATTTTATAATTTATATTCTATATTAGTATATCTATTGTATTGTCTATAGCTATCTTGGGAAGCGAATGTGTTCGCTGCCATTTTCTATGAAATAAAACTTGAGGAAATATATATAACAAATACCAAAAAGGTGAGCATGAGTAGAAAGGTATTTTTCATTTTACATTCCTTTATGCTTTATGTGTATCGCATGCCATTTCATTATAATGTAGTTTAAATGGACTCGTATTACGTAATTTATGTTTCTTCACAAACATTATTTACAACGAAACATGATTAGCGTTCGAGAGAGCGATATCACAGACGTGGAAGATAGAATTGTTGTCTACACCGAAAAGTTGTTCTTTTTGTAGGTGTGAGCATACCTACAAACTGCCGCAGGTTATGCGAAGAGGCTCGTATAAGTATGTCCTCGTATCGCGGTGGGCGAGTGGAGGCGGGCGCGTGGGACGGAGGGCCCCCGGGCGCCGAGGCTGACTACGTGCCGCCGGCGCAGGCGCCCCCGCTGGCCGCGCCCTTGCCCACCACCGACCCCTGGACTGGGGTCAGCTACAGCCAGTACGGCCAGCCTCAGTACGACTATCAGGCGTACAGTGCCAGTGCCGCTCCTTACGGTTACAATTATGATTCCACCCAGTATTACCAGAGGCCAGAGAGTACCTATTTTGATAATTCTAGGGCTCTTTACCCTCCCGCGCCAGACTACGACTACAATCAATCTCGTGAATCAAGATCAAAGCGTGTATCTCGCGACTACGACCGCCAGCGTTCTTCCTACAGGTCTGACTCTAGGAGTCTTTCACCTTACAACCGTGAACGGGAATATTCTAAAAAGAGAGAGGGCAGCTACGACGGTCGGCGACGAAGGTCTCGAAGCCTCTCCAAGCCAAAACACTCAAAGTACTCATCCAGTGATAGGTCGAGCCGATCTCGATCGTACTCAGAATCGCCAACTAAAAAGAGCAAAAGCAAAAGACGATCTGCATCATCCAATTCCTCAAGATCAGAAAGGTCTTATAAGAAAAAGGAAGTAAGAAGAATTGATCATTCTCTAACACCACCTCTAAAAGGTCGAACATCACGTAACAGATCTTACGGGAAAGAGCAAGATAAAAGTAGATCCCCCAGATATAGTCAAGAAAAAAGTAAAGGAAAACTATCTGCTTCGAGGAAACCGACAAAATCAAAAGATGGAAGAGAAAGAGATGTTTTAACTCCACCAAAAATACGATCAACATCGCCAAAACCACATAAAAAGTCTGATAGATCCTCTGGGACGCCTCCAACTACATATAAAAGATCTGAGCGTTCACCGCTTAAAAAGATTAAACGAGAGCGAGAATCGCGAACACCGCCGCCCAGAGACAGTTCAGTGACACCACCCCGATGTTACGCTCGGAGCCGCTCATCCTCCACATCTAGGTCCCGTTCGAGATCTTTAACCCCAAAATCGAAACGTAAACGATCACGCACACCTAAAGCTAGAAGAAGTAGATCTTCTTCGTCGAGTGGATCATCTCGATCATCGAGATCACATTCAAAAGCACGACGATCGAGACGTAAATCATCGTCTAAACATAGATCTCGGAGCACAAGCCATTCCAGGGAACGGTCGAGGAGTAAAACAAGGTCCAAGTCAAGACGTCATTCCGTTTCAAGATTTAGGAGTAGAAGATCGAGAAGCCATAATGAATCTAAAATATCGCGTTCAAGGTCCAGAAGTTCCCGATCGCGCAGTCGCAGCCGAACGCCAAGTGACGAAGAATGTCGTGGACAGTTTACTGTGGCCGACAGAAAACGATTTTGGAAATTGCACAGAAACAGGCAGGAGCAAGCCGAGAAATGTAGAACCCCGCCTAAAGAAGTCAAACCACCGCCAGGAGCTATAGAATCGACGACAGTGGATGACATAACTTATGGAGACCCACCTGAGGTTGAAGGACCAAATTTTGCTGACCTCCTTCCTACTCCTGATCAAGTTATGCAAGTCCCATCAAGCTCCAAGTCCAAACCAATGCCAATACCAATTAAAAATGATGGCAGTTTCTTGGAGATGTTCAAAAAAATGCAAGAGCAAACTAAAAAGGCTGAAGAGGCTGAGAAAAAGCCTGATATAAAAAAACCGGTTTTGCCATTCATTGGCAAAAGACGCGGTGGACGAGTATTGAAAACGGGACTAGTTAAAAAGGCTAAGGCAATAGATGAACAAACAGTAGATAACACTCCAAAAGATGCATGGTCATTGTACATGCAAGAAGTTAAGAAGTACCGAGAGACATCCTGTGAAGAAGAACGGAAGACTAGGCCTCTTGTCAAATAGATGATAGATTTAGTTAGGATTCCCCTGCATTTAAGCAGTTATTATATTTTTTTTATGTAATCACTTGTCTGTTTATCCCCTTATATTTTTATGAAAATTATTCCCAATAAACGATTATAAGGATGATTTTGTTGTTCTTTCGTTACAGTAAAATGCCTGAAATGATCAAATCACCAGCAGACATCAAAACTGCCCCTTTTGATCCGCGGTTCCCTAACCAGAACCAAACAAGGTAAAACATTTATTAATACTAATTGCTTGATGCCACTGCAGATGCCAGAAGGACAACCTTATATAATATTGAGTATTTATCTATAGCTCTAATAATAGTACTGGATATGGGATATTATTGGTGTATGATTAATTATTTATAAAAATTTAAGAGTGGCAATTTTCTAATATAATAGTTTATATGTAGCAATGCTTGCTATATAATATTAAAATTTATAAGAAACATTATTCATGCACAATTGATAAAAAATATAACTCTGAATATGATATAAATGTATTACTTAATAGTTAGGATGCCTTTACGGCTTCCAAAAGCTCTCGTTCAAATCACGATTTTTTTTTTAAATATATTTTCTAAAACACGAAAATTTACAGGCACTGCTACCAAAGCTACCTAGACTTCCATCGGTGTCAGAAGGTCCGCGGTGAGAAGTACGAGCCATGCCAGTATTTCAAGAGGGTCTACAAGTCCCTCTGCCCCAACGAATGGGTTGAGAAATGGGACGATCAACGCTCTGTGGGCACTTTCCCTGGCAAAATATAAATATACTAAACTATTGATTGTTTAGTCATATTAATTTATGTTTTCATTTCCCATAGGATGCGTGATATAGAATAAATTCAGTTACAGTTATCGGTGTTTTATTTGTATTGTTTTAACTTACATAATTTTCGTTATTAGGAATGTCTTTTGAGTAACTGATTTATTCAATAAAAAGATGTTAAATTAATAATTTTGATATTCATACAAATCTCTTTTTTAATTAAAAAAGTGATATACGAACATATTTGAACATTGATATAACACCACATTCAATAAAACAACATTTGTAATAAATTTGTATAACATTTAGTGCTCAAAATTATTTTTAAATTAAATGGGCCCGGGGAATGCTCCTTTCTGTCTTAAATCGTCCCAATGTTCGATCCAGAAATTAGGGCATATAGTTTGAAAGTACCGCTTGAATATCTTACAGTCGTCCACGTCGCCTAATAAACGAGTACATTTGTAAAAATCGCAGTAGTTATCGTAGCAAGCTCTAAAATAATAAAATATATATTAATTTTGTTAATATAATAATAAGAGATATTTTGAAAATAAAAATGATTACTTAGTTTGGTTTTGAAATGGATATCGGGGATCCAATCGTTGAGTTCTGAATTCTTCATCACACATTTTGAAAAATAAATATAAAAATGGTTACAAAAAACGATTTTAGTAATAGAATAATGACAAAACAAAAAAGAACTAGTTACGTCAAATAAAAATTGCTTAGCAAAGTCTAGATGGCGTATTTTTTAGCACTTAACCGACCTCTTTTCTTATCGTAGAAAATAAACGTGTGTATCTTGGTGTGTACACCTATCCCCCGATTTACACGTACACGTACTTTTTTTACACGTTTTCGCTTTTACACTGTTTTCCAAATAAGTTTTTTTGTTGTTTTTATCGCCCTCTACTAAATGCTGAGTGAGGGAGAATTCCGAGCTTATATGCTGACTTACTGCACACGAACACTGTGTCTGTATTTCTTGGCATAAAATTAAACTTTTATCTACGGAAAATTGTATTTGAGTGAAAGTTTCACAGTTTCAGAAAGATTTAATTTTCCATATTCGTAAATTACAAGTGAGTGCATAATTTAGATTATTATTAATTAACAGCTGTGATTAAAGTAAAATTTAGAGGGAAACATGCGGAAAATTTTGGAGGGAAATGATGGCAGTTTACCAAATAGGTCTTATTAAAATAAAAAAATTAGAACATTTTAATTTGAATAAACATTAATTATTAAACTTTTGTTAAACAGTCTAGTTATGGTGAATGAAAATTTAAAAAAAAATGTTCTTATTTGGCGCTTAGTACTTGTAAATTAATGAAAGGTATAAAAAAACAGTGTTTCCGTAATATATTACATATTTTAACCTGTCAATGCATTTTATTTTTATTTCTGTGTACACTTAAGAATATTGAAAAAAATCACAACTGTTAAAGAGGAAAATTATGCATTTTCTGCAAGCTTATGTATTTACACGGTTTTCACTTGAAAACTTTTAATTTTCGATTTAAACGTTTTTCTCAGGAACGTATCTACCGTGTAAATCGGGAGATAGGTGTATTAAAAAATGCTAACAAATTAAAAAAGTTAATCAACAACTTTTTTGTTTCCCACTGTATCCCGCACATAGCAGGGTAAGCTGATGGAACCTGGGAACCTAATGTTTTGTGGAGGCACTGCGTTTTGAGTGGCGAGAGCGAGGAAAAGAAAATATTAAATATTTCATTTCTTTGAATGAGAATTACCACGATTGGCATCGACACAAATTATCAAAATTTAAAAATGCATATAATACTTAATCTAATAAGATATTATTACACATAATATGAAGATAAGCACAAGCTGGGGCTCTTAATAATAATCCGCATCTTTTTCCTTGAATTGCTTAAAATATGTTGTATATTGCACAATAATGGTTAGTGCACAATAAGCATTGTTGGAAACTCGAAAGCTATTATTATATTCGTTTCTTGAAGAAAATTTCTTGCCCTATATGCAACTTTAAAGAATACTTGGCATTTGAAACCGTGCCAAGAAATTATTGATCATTCTCTGCTCGTGCTTTTACCTCTTACGTAACAATGCCGCATCGCCTTTTGAGTTAACTGAAAGTTTAATGTTCGTCTTCTTATTGTTTAGTAATTCTCGTTTGTAGTGTAAATTATAATGAACGAGATTTCAGATTATGAATAATTTCTGACAAATTTGCAGGATACTTACGACGATCACAGGTGCAAAAGCAACAAAAATACCTCTTTCAAAAATAGCAAAATATGACGCCATATACTTATTTAACCCAGATTCGGTAAATAACTTTCTAATATATTAATCTTCCTATCCTATCAAAAAATCCTTGCTGCGAAACGGCTCGCCACTCGCCATGCGTCCGTCGCGCCCGCCTGCCTTACATGCATCGCTGGTTCAGTGGTAGAATGCTCGCCTGCCACGCGGGCGGCCCAGGTTCGATTCCCGGCCGATGCATTTTATTTAATTTTCCTCACAGGCAGCACTATGTGAGTGCTTACTTTTCATCAGGGATAGAATACCCTCTTTAGCATTAACCACAAGCTCGAAAAAAAAACCCGCCTGCCTTTATAGCAACGAAGATTTATATGCGTTTCACATATTGGATAATTTCAGTTGAATGTATTATTTCAGCGCGATAGATTTGGTTTCATATTTTTTGTAGTAGTTATTAGTAGGAAGGTTTTTGTTCATAATTTCTTCCGTTTAAAAATAGTCATTTAAATATCTAAAAATAGTAATTTTAATATGTTTTAATAAGTACTTGAAAAGATTAGTAGCACTGATTTAAAATTACAGTACTAAAAAATCCTTGCTGATTGCCGCCCACCACGCGTCTCACTCACTTCTTCAGTCACACATCCTTCCAGCTGCTCGCTTTGTGGGTACAAAGCGAGCTTGGCGAGTAATAGGCGAATACCACTCTGGGTAAACTACGCAACAGTGATTAACCGGGAGAGAGTGTGAGTGTGCAATAGCAGTCTTCCTTGACGTAGCACGCGTATTCGACCGCGTCTGGCACCCGGGCTTATTTCATAAAGTGCTCAGAGCCGGTACCCCCAGCACGTCGCGCATGTCTTTGCCGCTCTGCTTTGTAAGTAGGGGAAGGTGGGGTAAGACGGGGACCTTAAGGTATTTCATAAATAAAACCCTCTGTTTTCAATTGTACAGTGTAGGAATTTTTTTTAAAAAAAACAACCATACTTTCTCCTTTAATTATAATCAGTCAAAATAAAAAAATATATAATACTTCTCATAGAAAAATCAACTTAAAAAAAATTGGTGAATCTCCCCATCTTACCCCACCTATAGGGCCGTGGCAGTAGTAGGCATTCTTTATCTTCATCATCTGATATGTTAGCTCTTCCGTCATCTTACATGGTTTTTTTTGGATCTCTTATTTGTATTGTTAGTTTCTTTTTGTTTGTTAGCTTTGGTTTCGGTGTACAGTCTTGTCTTTATTTTAATTTTGATTTATATGGAGAAGCAGTAATAATAGTCTTTGCGTGTGTCTTTGAGCTTTTCTTTGTCTTTTTTGGCCGTTCGTAGATAAGACGTTAACTTTTTCGAACTAACCAGATGGAATGCTACATTATCTAAAGAATTATTATCTGTTGCTTCCTCTTCAGCTTTCAATTCGATTTCTGTGGCATCTGCAGCAATGAAGTCATCACGTCATGCAAAATATGTGCATTATAAGGCGAGATTCCACATACTTTAAATGCATTAATTGCAGTTGGCATTGTTGGTGTCCGAAGAGTTCAGCCACTTGAAATTGGGAAACTACTTTCCAAGGATTTGATGTTAACTTTGCCGTTAGAGCCTGATCATAAAAAAATACTCAAAGGCCGCATAAAACCAACATCCGCGGGTGCAATTTGTGGTAGGAAATATATTATTGTCACAGCAAGTTTACGTGTTTATCGATTAACTGCAAACTTTAGGTGTGAGAGGCATGGCCATCCAAAATCAACATGACTGAGTTGGTTTTAAGAGTTATTCTTTTATAATTTCGCGGCCTACAATTGAAGAGTACAGATTATCCATATAAAAATAATGTTCACACAACTAGTAATGATAATTTTAAATTAAATCGAAATCTAAAAAGAATAACAAATAAGCTGGTTGGTACCCCGTCTTGCCCACCAGTACGTACCCCATCTTTCCCAAACTGGACTTATAAGTTGTATAACTTTTTTTGTGGGTATTAATCAAAGCAAGCCGGAACGAATTAATGAGTTTAGAGCAATAAAATAAACAAAGATCAATAAAAAAATATGTCACGCATCTTGTATGTCGTATATCATGAACAGTCACGCACTTTATATATGTCAATAATTAGATAAAACCACCTTAAATTTAAAAAACATGCATACCAAGTAGGAACATATTTTCTCCGACGAAACTTTTAGTGACACTAACAAGTACCACTATATGTATACTAACAAATGGCGTAAATACAAATTTTGTAGTGACACTGCATTATATGTTTTCATAGGGTCCCCATCTTACATCGCCGCCCCGTCTTACCCCACCTTCCCCTAACATGATATTTTGCGTGAGAGTTGAGAGTGCGAGGTCAAGCAGCGACCCTAACGCTGCCGTCGTCCCAGTCAGAATTTTGTCACATGCTCTCTATGTGCATAGAGAAATACATTGATGACATAACAATGCCCTAGCGAGTATTACTCAACGAGGAATCCTGTAGGTAGTACGGAACCTCACCCTCCGGCGAGTGACGCAGGCACCATACTACGTGAACACCACGCGCCATTCACCGCAACCTAAAAATAGAAACCCTAGAGGTACACATTGGTCGCCTCGCGGCCAACGTATTCCGTTGTGCCGGTGTATCGGGTACACCTGCACCTAAGGAGCAGCACTCCGCATACCCGGCCGCCCGAGGTCAGACGTCTTCTTCCGAAGGACTTTCTGTCCTCCTCCAAATCCGACTCATGAGCAGTCACCTTGGTCGTTTAATCTAGGCCTCCCTCAAGAAACCGAGGGTCCAATTCCAATCCCCTCCCGCATGTGTCCATGTGTCTGCTCTAAAGCAGGTTTTCACCTGGGACCACGTTCGTTCTGAGCTACTACCCGGCCATCTCGCCGGGAGAATGCTTCAATTCTACGCTTGGCAAAGTGAAAATTTAGAAGTGATTGCACGTATTTTAGAATTATCCAATAATTATAATGTATTTCCACGCGACATAGTTACGTCTTTTGTTTAAGTATTTTTGGGTAAGAGAATAGTAGGTAGTCTGTTGTTTATAATTTCTTTCGTTTAAGTTTTCTGTTATTTTTGTTTATTTTTAAACAATTGAAAAATCCTTATGGGAATTACTAAAATGCGGGTTGCATTAGGGTTTAATTAATTTTCACATTATCTTAAGTGCTTTGCAAACATACATTATATGAATAATTCAGTAGTTAAGGCGGACAAAGCCGCGAGCGGGTCGCTAGTAAAATATAAAATAATGTAATTCTTCATAAATATAGTTTTAAAATTACGTCACGTAAAAGGACTTTTTTCATCGTATCAAAAGTATAGGTAGTGTTATCTTTTAATGGCTTTTGATATAAATTATTTTTTAACAAAAACAAAAACCGACTTCTAACAACGAACTAAAAAGTGAAAAATAATTATACAAAGATTTTATAATTTTGAAGTCGGTGCCAAGTAAAACAAACAGACTTAGTAATTAGATATTGTAGTAAAGGTGTTGTAGCATTAGCTTGACACCGACTTCATAATTATAAAATCTTTGTATAATTATTTTTCACTTTTTAGTTCGTTGTTAGAAGTCGGTTTTTGTTTTTGTTAAAAATTAATTTATTTTACGATTTTTAGTGATGGGTAGATCTTAAAATGATGCTTCTTAAACGAGTGGTGATGGTGGTGGTAGTGGTTGTCAACGAGTGGTTGTGGTTGTCCTAAGTAAAACTTTATTTAATTAGGTATTATTTTTGTGCAAAGTTACGTTTTGGTATATTGACAAGAAAATACATAAAATGTATTCGGGCGAATGAAGAATCTCCTTTTTTTGAAGTTGGTTGAAAATGAGAACATCCTCTTTTTTAAGGTTGGTTGAAAAGAAATGCAACGATCAGGAATGTCACCTCTGACATCAATTTAAAAAGTTTTTGCTTGTAACTATTAGAGTATAATCAATTTTTTACCAAAAAAAACAAACTTTCTAAATTTTCACCGGATCCCATAATCGGAACCTAACCAAACTTTCACTAAATTATCCTTGAAGTGTATCCTTTCAAATAAAAAAAGAATCATCAAATTCGGTTGGCGCGACATTGAGTTATTCGTCTATTTGTCGCGCACATACCTAATGCAAATTTAAGACTTATGCGATTTTATCATAGATTGTCAGACATGAACCAAAAAAAAATGGGACCATTTGGGAAGCTTCACTTTTCAAAAAAAAATTTCAAAATCGGTTCACCCAGTCAAAAATTATGAGGTAACAAACATAAAAAAGAAATAATAAAAAAAAAAAATACAGTCGAATTGATAACCTCCTTCTTTTTGAAGTCGGTTAAAAATATGAACGTAACATAGTGACAACTATAATTTCTAAAACACATTATTATTACTATTACTTTTTTTTTGTCTTTCTGTTCTCTGCAATCATATAGCAATGGCAGTAGCCAATTCTTTTTCTGCTTCACCTCTTATTCTGCATAAAGCAGAAGAGACGGAGGGATGGTGGGGTGAAGATAGAAACAGTCAAGACAGCAAGTTCTTCCATTTCTGTCCAAAGTCAAGACATTGAATGTTTGAATGTTGCGGAAATGAACGCTGCGCCGTTTCTTGCCAGAACGGGGATGACCCACCAGTAACGACCGAACCCACAACCAATACATTGATTTTGAAAAGAGCAACTGTTGAGTTTCTTGCCGGCTCTTCTCAGCAGAACTGCCTTCCGAACCGGTGGTAGCTTTTTGTTCATATGTTCATTCGACGATTCAAAAGTGCTTATTATAAGTTTATTTGAATAAAGAATATTTTGAATTTGAATTGAATTTGAATTCAGACGCCGCACATTGAATCGGCGGCATGATTCTCCGATTTAATAAAACGGAAATATTTTCATAATATATTTATTTTTAGCACAATTAACATACAAAAAATGAGAAAATAATTTATAAATTCGGAATGATCACATATAACCACTAATTAATAAAACCATTCATAATATTATTTCTCATTTACAATACAACGTATTTAAAATCTGTCCAATTAAATATTTTGATATGATCTACTTTTATAAATAATTATTATTTTTGAAATACAGTTATGAAAAATTCTCTTTTACAATTATTCAAAATATTGAGTTAATATTTACAATTTACATATTTATTTAAAAAATGAAATTTTGAAAAATTATCAAAAATAATAATAATATATAAAGAGCAACAGTTTAATTCCATAATGTACTAATGTCAATAAATTATTAATTGATATCTCCGAGTGTAGCCGTAAATTATTACTAATTAATAAATTATATACAAAATAAATATCTTTTTAATAACTAATGATCGTTACTAGATGTTTTAGAAATACTTAGCGTAGCATACTGCTGTTGACGTAGAAGTATACCAAGACACTGTAGAAGGCATTGCATACTAGCTGCTGAGGTTGCCTAGAAAAGAAAAGGTTATAAAATGTTTTTTTAAGCTTCATACTGTATCCCATATAGGATATAAACAGGGCAGAGAGAACCTGGGAACCTCATGTTAAGACACTACATTCCTTAGACACTACGTTTTTCTAGTGTCTTATAATTTCGTTTCCTACATTCCATCGCATTCTGTGTTCCAGCAATTGTGTGTTTCATCGCCGAGATATTCCATGGTTACCAAGGCCAGGATAGGAAGTATTATATATTTCATTTACTCAAGTGGGAATCGAACCCACAACTTTTACTGTTTACAATCGCAATTATACAATTTGTGGTCCTTGCACTGATACTTGCTTCAAAAATATTAAAAAGAATATACCTTTAAAAGTAACAGATCTGGATCAGTATGTGGGAAAGGAGAATCGGATGATTCAATGCACCTTGCTAATGCAGCGTCACTAGAAGCATTAACAAAATTACCTATATAAGTAACAACTAAGCTGAATTAAACAACTGTACAATATAAATGTATTGAGCTCTACAATAAAAGATATGTTTATTTTACCAAGTGTGTTTTCATTGATATTGTGAAAATATTAAGTTTTAAACGCGATAATTTCAAATCAGTACAAGATATATGATGGATTATATTTAAATTATTCACATTTCCTCGCTCTGGTAACAAGATAAAGCGCACGTTGAGTTTCCCCACTAAACACGCAATGTGCTAAGAATAATAAATATTATAATTATTTATCTATTTAAGGATACTTTACAATAGCAACCTAAAATTAGAGTAGACAAGTATTCTATCCTGGGTATTTTTTGGCATCACATTTTCGTCTTTATCCCTCAGTATCTTCCTCCTGGCATTAATATTTATAATTTGAGAGAGAGTGCAAGACACCCTGTTCTTCTCTTATTGTCTAAATTTATTGCATGTATGGCAAGAGTCGGGACTCACTGCTGCACTTTGTCCTGCCAGAATGGGTAAAAGAAAATAATTAATTCACCACATGGGGATCAAATCTATGAATATTGTGATTATAGTCACAACTCAGATGTGGCCCTGCTGCACCACAAGGCTTCAATTTTGATATTTTTTAATTTAAGCAGAAAATATATATATTTCACAAATCCCAGCCTCTAAATAGCATCTAAAAAATAGTTATTTAAAAGTTTTATTCAAAAGTTTCTGATTACTGTTTGAGTTTTAACAAGATACAAACATGACTATTTAATAAGTACAAACTAAATATAAAAGTGATCATAGATTACTTCTAAAGTACCTCAGCTCAGTAGCTTGTAGTTGTTGACGTGCAGATGCCATAGCATCATGGACTGCAAGCTGTTCACGAGGCTGTAGCGGTGGGTTTGCTCCCATTGCCTATAGATAATATTAGTATTATCCTTTATTATTATTTTTACCTACCTTTTTTTACCAATATTTTTATGTAGTCATTTTTATCACCATATTTTAAATTGTTTTTGGGTTAAACTTAAATAACATTATCCAAAATAAGAAATTAATATACCTACTCCATTTTCAATGCTAAATAAAAAAACTATCATTAAACTTAATGAAATAGATGTACCTTTTTTAATATGAGTATAGATAGGATAGTTTGATCAATAGGACTCTTTCTCAAACAATCTTTGTGTGACCCTTCTCCTGTTTTATAACAAGAAGCATATTGAAAGAATTAAATTTGAATAAAGAGATTTCCATAGACTTTCTATAGGTTTTCCTGCAATATTAAGCAAAAAAACATTTTTTTGTATTTTTTTTAAATTCTATCCCCAGTACCTTAGTATGTATCTCTGCTATAGCTCTCAAGCCATTCACCCATTCTTGCCGAGCTCTCGCGTCTGTGGCTCTAAGTTTCAACATGTCTCCTGAAGCACAGTTAATTGTGAATGTCTTGGAGTCTTCATCACTTGGACATATTACTGCTGCAGCTAAGTGAGCCTGGAATTTATGTTACAATATAGACACTATGCAAATAAGGATACATAGGACATTGATGCCAATATTTTGAACACATTGTGATCCCAGTGGACATTATTAAAAAAGCGTCGTAGCAAATAAAAATTATAATAAAAAAAATTGAATACCGCCCCTCTTGCCGGCTGTCCATGTGGTACAGTATCACCAGGTCCATCGAACAAGTAATATGATAGAACACCTGTTTCAGGATCAACAGCGAACCACCTCTGTTGCCATCCTTTTACTACGTTGGTGTATTTATAAAGTTGGCCAGAAAGCGGCCGGTTGGAACCTAAGCCTGTGGACTTCATCATGTTTTAAAAGAATTATATTTAAACTTTAATGTAGAAGTCCAAGTCCCTGTGGCTTTAATGCGTGCTCAAGAACCAGAATATTTGTAAAATTAGAACATTATTTACGAAAATTATAATTTGACACTTGACTCACTTGACTGCGACAAAATTGACAAGCGATGAAGCGAGAAAAAAATATGCAAATGACAATTCGTGATAAACTGTCAACTGAGATTTTATTATACTAAATTTTGTAATATTTTAATTTTTTACATAAGAATAATCTCACTGAATTATTGCCACGCATCTGTGGTTCCATCATATCTGTGGTTAGTGTTGTATACTATACAGTTTTTGAGACAACGTATCAGTCAAAAACTCAAAACTCTAACACTATCTGTATACTCCTCCTCTCTACTTGTCAGTGACAACTTGACAGTTGGCAAGTAGATTTAATTACGTTGACGTTTGAAATACCAGTAAAAACATGTTTATGTTCTTAGTTCTATAATATTATGAGTAATAGATTTTATTAAACCTTTTGGAATATTTAATACATTTGTTCTAATAATTACTTACTCAGTTTTAAATCATTTTTGTTTGGTAGCTTCTTATATGTATTGATCTGATCATGTTTTAAAATATTATATTTTATGCAGAAATTATTAAAATGCCTTTTAAACTTATTATACTTGGTTCAAATGGCGATAATAAAATTAATTTAAAACCTGGTGTCCATAAATTTGGAAGAGAAAAACTTTTACACGTGAGTTGATCAATGAAACTTTTTTAACTACTGCTTACAAATATTATGCGTTGTTATTTAACTCAGCGTAGATAACATTGGCGTAATGTAACCTAATATTTCTTTTCTAGTGTCAAGATAAACGTATATCTAGAGAACATGGAGAGCTGCTGGTTGAGAAAACATCTATTATTTTAAAATCGGTAGGAAAAACGAACTAATAGCAAAATTTATTTATTTATGTATATAAACCTCAACCAAGTACAATAATAGCGTATAATTATAACAGTAATATAACTTTAGTTAAGCTAACAATAATTGATAAGCACTACCCTCCAAACTAGTTGTACAGTTTGATGGTAGGATAGTATTCCTCGCATGCTTGTTTTCTAACTTCATGTAGTATTTATATATAGTTGACATGCTGCCATTTATTGGTTAAAATTTTCTTAATAATTTTATTACTGACAAAGAATTTGGAATCTTCTATGAAAGAATTTTATAATATATGCTAATAAAAATACATCAATTAAATAAAAATAATAATATATGTATATTGTTATTTGTTTATCTTTAATAAAAGATAATTTAATTTTTCAGTTACATATAAATCCTTGCTATTTTAAAACAAAGAGTTCAAATGAAAGTGAAATACTGAATCGAGGTGACACAGTCACATTAAGTAATGGTGATAGATTTGGCTTGTTATTAGATAATTTTTGGTATGAAATTGTGTATGTGTCTGATGATGAAGACTCTGATATTATACAGTCTGATATAGAAGAAAAATCTTTACAAGAAGATATAAATGGTAATATATAATATGTTATTTACATAAAATTGTAAATTTACAACTTTTCCTGCTTAGCAGGGTAGCAGAGGGTACTAATTGCTTGACACTGCACCCTCAACTTTCCACTTTTGTAATACATTTTGTTGTGTGCTGTGCTTTAACAACTAGGGAGTAAATAATTGAAATATCATTATTTTCCTCAGTGAGGATTGAACCCACATACCATTATACTACAACAGACTAAATAAAAATTATTTGAAAGTACAAAATTTATATAAACAATTTTTATTTTTTAAAAAATTACAGCACTATTAAAAAATGAAGTTGCTGCTAGTTGTGACTCAACAAGCAGTAATGAGACCATACTAAATAAAGACATAAAAACAGAAAATACAAATGAATCACAGTCCATTCTGAATCAAGATGAACCTCTAAATCATGTTATTAATTCTAATGAAAGTTCAAATGAAAATAATAATGATAATCAAAGTAACTCAAGTCCAGTAAAGAGGTCTCATAGTGAAGAAAATAGTGTTGAAATTGAAGTTAAAAAAATGAAGACAGAGTCTGACAATGAAACTTCCACTGAAGCTAAACCAAGTACTAGTGATCAAGCTGTAAGTTCCTTTAGTAAAATACACTTTATGTTAAAATTTTTTTTTAGTGAAGTAAGTTATGTAAAAATATATAATAATATATTTTTCCTTTTTTATATTTTATGCTACATATAGGTTAGCAAAGTTATCCGCTAGTAAGTTATGCATATTGAAGAATGCACCAAGCCGCAATGGGAATCGATTATAGATGTGATAGTTTTGGGTTTGATTCCCAACCAGAGAAACAATTGTATTTAAAGAATTCCATTTACCTTTTAATTCTATATTCAAAACTCAACATTTTGAAAGTTTTAGAAAGTATGAAATTAAATATCTTACACTATGGTTTCCTCTGCCAACCATACCTATTTGTGAGGAAACAACTTGAAGCTAAAAAAAATGGAACCTAAATTAATATACTATTGACTGTTTTAGAGTACTTCAAATGACAATGATGGCGCAGCCACTAAGCCTTCACAACCACTGAGAGAGAGGTGCATGTATGGAGCGAATTGTTATAGGTGTGCATTTGTAACCATTTTTAACTTTATTTTACTGAATGGAATAAGACAAAACTTTACAGTAATATAGCTTGTGTATTAAAATAACATATGTTATAATTTATTAAAAGATTTTGTATTATTTGGTTATTAATAATAGTAATATTATAATAATAAGTTTAAGCAGCCAAAGCTGCATATTGGCTGCTAATTAATTATAATTCTATCCCTAAACTTAAATCCTTTATTCCAGAAAAAACCCAGTCCACTTGGTACAGTTCAGTCACCCGCGCGACGCCGACTGGGGCGCGGGGCCGCAGGGTGTGTGCCCCTTTGGCGCCGCATGCGCCAAGCGCGACCCGCGACACTGGCGCGACCACACACACCCCCCTGGCGCCCAGTCTCCCGCGGCCCCTGCCCCCGCCGCACCCGCGGGGAGACACGGTGAGTGCCTCTATAAACACAGTCCACTTGGTACAGTTCAGTCATCCGCGTGCCCCTTCGGCGCCGCCAGCGCCAAGCACGACCCGCCACACTGGTGGGACCACGTGTGTCGTCCCGCGTCCCGACCACTCACAACAGCGGGGAGGCACGGTAAGTGCCTCAGCAATAGCATAAGCTTATGCCCGTGTAACATATTAACGCTATAAAGCGTTCTTACGTTCACTTACCCGCTTCTTCGACGCCCTCGCAGCGTCCTTCTAGATCCCGACGACCCAATCTCAGTCGCAAACGCCCAGTACAGGCAGGATATAAATAAATAGGCAGGATTCACTCCTCAGTCACACGACATACTTTCCACCGCTGTAAGAGCGTACGCAGGACATTCCTCTGCGAACGCCAACCCTTCACGCGCGTGCGTCAACTCTCGTAATTTTTCTTTAGGGGCGAGCTGCTATCGCCCCTACCCGCCCGAGTAGATGATGTACGTATTCAGAAAATTTAACTTCAGAACACTACTCGTCGACTGTATCCGTTTATAAACGCATCCTTTATACATTCACTCACTCATACATACATCGACTTGTAAAAACAGACTGAACAAATCTATTGCACACTACATGACAGTGACATGTTAACCCTTTGCACTCCAGCCTTATTTACTGTTAGCTATTTAATGTCGCAAATACGGCGACAACTGAGTGGTAATGAATTATTATATATTATGAGAGCCACCAACGAGAGACGGACGATGGTGGTACTAGCTTAATTTGTTTCCTCATTAGCTCACTCAGTCTTATTTTCTATTTATATAAAATCGAAAAGCACTCACTCATCACGAAATCTCAGAAACTACATGTGCTAGGAATCTCAAATTTTGCATAGGAGTTATTTATAGGACGTAGATGCTCGCTAAGACGGGAATTTGCAATATTCGACTTCTAAGGGGTTGTTTTTGAGGTTGAAAGTTTTTATGAAACTTCGTTACTACAAATGCTAGGAGTCTCAAATTTTGCATGGACGTCACTTATACGGACGTAGGTACTCACGGAGACAGAAATTAATAATAACGTAGTTCGAGCAGGCGAAGCCGCGGGCGGGCCGCTAGTATTATTATTTATATTTTTATTTATTTATAATATCTTTTAACACTTTATGATGACAACGCAAGTAGACAAATGTTACATCGGCTGAGAGTGTAAACCTGCTGCTGATGATGCATATAATATATTTGTATCTCCTGATAATTTGTTTAATAGCCTATTAGCAGGTTTACTCTCTAAACCGACGGTATGTAAAATAAGTATTTCATCTATATCTCATTTATTGAAATCGATTGCCCACCTCTGCATTACTGACTCTTACTAAATATAAAATACTAGCGGACGCGCGCAGCTTCGTATGCTTATTTACACCTTTAGGGGCTAATTCTAATAAACCTTGAAACATGTGATCAATGAAATAGTCTTAAGAGTCTAAATTTCAAATTTTATAAAAATTGGTAGCTATTTAAAGATATTTCCATACAAACTTTCAACCCCTTATTTACCCCCCTAGGGTATGAATTAAAATAAACCACGAAATATGTGTTCAATGAAATATTTTTAAGAGTCTAAATTTCAAATTTTATAAAAATCGGTGAAGATTTAAAGATTTTTCCATACAAACTTTCAACCCTTATTTTACCCCTTTAGGGTAAAATTTTTTTAAAATCCCTTCTTAGTGGGTGTCCAGATTACGAAAGTAAACATCTGTCCAAATTCCACGTTTCTACGCACAGCGGTTATGGCTGTGCGTGCGTCTTACCTCAGTCAGTGAGGACAAGTCCTTTTATATATATATAGATAATATAGGTACGAGTTAGTTTTAATAATCAATGGTGGAACCATCTCCACTCGTATACCCAGCAATATGTTTTCTCTAGCCTTAGTTTGAAAGCGGTACTTTTTAGAAAACAAAATTTTGAACGTAGCGGGATTTGAAATTTGGGATGAACAACACTTAAAAAATGTAAAAAATATCTAATAAAAAGCGATAATATATTTTTAAACACATAATATGACCTTTCTGTGGAGTCAAGATTCACCACAACTATCGGTTATCACTGTATAGTTCTTTCCATTTAGTAATATGTGCTAGAATAATTTTAGTTTCATGCAGCCCCCGCCCCACATATAAAAAGGGTAGGAACTAAGCAGAGGATACTTAGTGTTAAGACATTCCGTTTCCATATTACGCCGAATTTCGAGACATTACTAGAAAATGACTCAAAAAATACTAGAAAGCGGGATGTCTTAACACTACGTTCCCTTTGTCTCCCCTGCTATATGCGGAAATTGTATGAAACTAAATAAAACTCTTTTGCTTTTTTTAATTATTGACAAATAAAAAAATATGTTTGCAGGCAGCCAAGTAGTAGAGAGGCACGGCAACGTGTTTATTATAAACGCGCACGCGGTCAACTTTTACGACGATCACTTCCAAGTGACGGACAGTGATGGCGATAGTGTGGACTACGATTATGAATTTTGACGTTAGATGTTATTTATTTTTAATGAAAATAAAGGAAAAAAAGTTTTTTTTGGTAAAAAAAATGTTATTATAATTTTATATATTAAGAATGTGTGTATAGTACAGTGAAGGAATCATGGTCGCCTTGGAATTTTCTTATATTTGATTATTTTATTTGTATGTGCGAGAATACGTAAAGTATGCGCAAAAATTATGCAAACTTAACTTCAGGGCGGCCACGACTAGTCCACCGTATTATAGGTATGCTAAAACTTTAAGATCAACCTATTTTCTTCTTGTTTTATTCTTTCCTTCATACACAATATTCAAAATGAAGTATAGAAATTTTAAATTTTCTTTTGTGTAAAACTAAAGAAAAATCGTTTCATGTAGGTACATATAAGTTAATCTCTTTTAAAAATTATGATTATCATTTATTTTTTATATATTTAATGTTATAACTGCGGCACGACATCTGGAAATACTTTTATATATATATATATATATATATATATATATATATATATATATATGTATATTATTAAGATAAGTCTAAAATTGATGAGATTGTTATTGATTAAAAAATAGTTATTGGTCATTAGTGTTAAACCCCACATCTTTTACTTGTAAGTCATATAGCTATTAAGCAGAGGTATTAAAAATTAAACCTTATGTAATAGACACTTTATTTCACTCATTTATTTTTTAAATGATACAGATAAAAAATTAAAACGATTTCATTAACTTTTGATATCTTCATATTATTCTTGAAACAGTCAATCACCATATTAGTACAAAATTAGCACGTTTAAAATATAGGTAATATACCTACTGTAGGAAATCGTAAGCCGTTAACGTTTAAAAGAAAACAAGATAAAAGAAGAGACACATAACGTATATACGTATACATATAGATGTTTCTAAATTATTCGGAAAGAGGTTCTACGTTATTGTAATAAGTGATTTGTGTCACCTCACAACAATACTTCACACGAGCTCCCTTTCAATGAAGGCCGTTGCCTGCAAGCAGCTGCCCTCGATTGACACGAGTTTGCTAACAATACAATATGTATAACTAACGAAAATATTTGTTTTGAAGTATTACAACGTTTTATTTAACTTTATTATACCGTACAAAATTTTCGGACGCAGCTGCACTTAACAACACAATACTTTTTTTGGAATCTTACATTGCCCTCGCGATTGGACCCTCTTGGTAATCGTTTTTCGTCATTTCGCCATCATTCATTAGTATCCCGTTACGTTCAATTTTTTTATGTTTTCTAAAAAAATATTTTGTTCTTAATTGTGGAATAACACTTTAAAAAATTAAATACACAAACATTTTTTTATGTGCATGTGTAAATTTTGTAAAATAAAGATTCTTTTTTGTATTTTTACTTTGATATCTAAAAATCCTAAAGACTTTAAATAAAAATGTCATAGAGTCGCAGTGAAATAAAATTTGCTTGTAAACGTAAAGGTTCTGGGTTAAATTAGGGGTATCTGGGTTTAATTAAATTATTATTAATTATAATTACGTCTTGAATACGTGGAGATGTGAAAATTATTTAAATATAATTCATTGCCTGAGAGAGAATCGAATCTACACGTTTACAGTGTCACCTCTCCCACTGTGCTACGACGACCTCTGGTAAAGGAGCTCGTTCTAAAACATTACCTACACACAGTTTTCTCTGCGCAAAGCTACGAGTATATCATTTTTATAAATCTAAATATAAATACCATTGAGGCCGTCGTGGCGCATGGGTGCAAAGTGTGACTGTAAAATCGACTGGTTCGATTCGCACTCGAGGAGATGAATTTCTTCTCTTCATGAAATTTTCATTTCTTCACTTTGGTAACAAAGCAAAAGCACGGCGTTGAGTTCCGCCACACAAAACAATGCCTCGAAAATTCGGCAGAAAGTGGTGAAAGTAGCGTTTTAACCTTCCCTGCTGTTTGCGGGATACAGTGAAGCTGAAAGCTGGAGCTGAAAAAAATATTATTTCTTTTAATATTGTTAATAAGTAGCAAGCGTATAAGAATATCAACGTAGCTTCATGAGATCGTATGGCTTAGTGGTCAGAGCGTTTGGACGGCTTGCTAGACTCGCAATGATACAATATGGTGGGCTTAAATATTTGTATACGTTTTCTCTATAAGTATTTTAGGTAAGTGTGGAATAATACTTAAAAATGTTTAAAGAATCTACTATTAGTTTTCGTTTTATGAAAACTATCTTTTACCTATATTGCGAAATATATTTATTCTAAAATTTAAACATACAGGTAAACAAAGAAAGCCAATGCCGATCCTACCGCAAGATGTCATTGTAACTGGTAAGAGAGTAAGAAAAGTGGTGCAGAGAGATGTTCTCAGTGATTCCGATCCGGAGCCCGATCCGTACGGCACCGACGAGTCTGATGAATGGCAGCCAGATAACAGCAGCCAGGATTTTTCCGAAGACTACGTCTGATGATGAGATCGGTTAAACGCTCTAAACTAAGGAACTATTAGTTCGAATTTTTTTTTTCTGTTGGTTAGTTCATTTACTATGTAATAAGTCAATACAATCAAAACACACGAGATTTTGCTGCATTTTATATGAAATTGCCGCGTAATCAAAACCTACAGGTAGGTAGGTACTTCCCGTGCACCTACAGTTGTGAAATTTGGCAAGAAGTGAGAACGTGCAGTACCTATAAATAAAGGGAATCCAAAAAGAGAAATATTATAGATACCTATTCGATAGAAAGAAAATCATTACAAACTTGCATTGCATGCGTCCGCAAACTTAAGTCTGTCAAATTTTATAAATTGTATTAACCCGTTGGTATATAATTCTGAAATTGATACGGAACCCTCGGTACCTATGCGAGTAGGTACGACTCGTATTTTTAACCGACTTCTGTAAGAAAAGGAGGTAATCAATTCGACAGTTCTTTTTTATGTTTGTTATCTCATATTTTTGACTGGGTGAACCGATTTTGATTTTTTATTTTTAATTCAAAGGTGAAGCTTCCCGAATGGTCCCATTTTTTTTGGTTCATGTCTGACAATGGTATCCATGAGAAAATCCCATAAGTCTTAAATTTGCATTAGGTATGTGCGTGACAAATAGACGAATAACCCAATGTCGCGCCAACCGATTTTGATGATTCTTTTTTTATTTGAAAGAATATACTTCAAGGATAATTGAGTGAAAGTTTGGTTAGATTCCGATTATGGAATCCGGTGAAAATTAAGAAAGTTTGATTTTTTTTGGTAAAAAATTGCTTATACTGTACAAGCAAAAACTTTTTAAATTGATGTCAGAAGTGAGATTCCTGATCATTGCATTTTTAGCCAACCTCAAAAAAGAGGATGTTCTCATTTTCAACCAACTTCGAAAAAGGGAGATTCCCAATTCGCCCGAATACTTATTATGTATGTTCTTGTCAATATACCAAAATGTAACTTTGCACAAAAATAATACTAATTAAATGAAGTTTTACTTAGGACCACCACAACCAGTCGTTGACAACCACTACCACCACCACCACCACCACTCGTTTAAGAAGCATCATTTTAAGATCTACCCATCACTTAGAATCGTAAAATAAATTAATTTTTAACAAAAAGAAAAACTGACTTCTAACAACGAACTAAAAAATGAAACTAATGCTACAACAACCTTACTACACTATCTAATTACTAAGCCTGTTTGTTTTACTTAGCACCGACTTCAAAATTATAAAATCCTTGTATAATTATTTTTCACTTTTTAGTTCGTTGTTAGAAGTCGGTTTTTCTTTTTGTTAAAAAATTATTTATATTATTCGGCGGTCCCGTTCGAAAGGTTACTTAAGAAACTTTTTTTGCGACGAGTTAATGATGGTACGGTTTATGGTTACTGCAAAAATTTAGTTTTAAGCTCTATCGGTCTTAAAAAAGTTTGTTAAATGTTGTAATTATAAGTAGGAAAGTAATAAAACGTATATTTTTGGAAATTTATTTAAGACAAAGTAAATAGAATGAATATGATACTGATGAATCTGATAGCAATCTTATGTCTAAGTGGTTAAGATCTCTAGAAATCTAGTGGTTAACATCTTTTCTTTTTCTTGTAAAATTTAGTACAAAGAAGATTCATATTTGATGTGAGATTTTACCTTTTAACTTTCAAGTGGCAATATGAATTAAGGAGCATAATTCTTATTCTTTATTTAATAAATAAATCATTTGTTTCTGAGATCAAATTACCTATTTATAGATATACTAGTGGGCTCGGACGCGGCTACGCCCGCTTGAACTATACGATTATTTATTAAATATATTTATGAAATTATTTTCGGTTTTTAATAGAATTTGTAAGAAAATATAAGCCTAAATAATTAAAATAAGTTAAAAAAGAATAATAAGTGGAAATTTATTTTTAGATAAAATATCTGAGTAACCGATATGAACAAACAAAAGAAGTAAAAGTAACTAAAGGAAATTCTTAATATTAGAAAAAGTACCTAAAGTTTGCCGTGCGCGCGTATAGTCTGGCAAATATGTTATTGATAATGGGAAGCACGCGCGGCAAATTGCGCAGAAAGCGTATTTTGATGTCTGCACATAGACACCCGCTCACGCCGGACCGATTCCCCGTAAGGGCTCGCGGGGAATCGGTGCGGGGTGTGACCGGGCTACGGTACAGTCGAGCGCAACGCTATAAGTTCATTACTATGAAATATGAATATGATAGCATCATATATACGGAATGGTGTAGTAGAGCATATTTGTCTAGTAATATTATAATGATTAGTGTGTTTGTTAGCTTAAGCAACATGCAAAATCAAGTTATGGATAACCAAATTGAAAAATTAAATAAAAAACTGAATTGAAATTGTTATAATGGGGCCACATACAAATCTTCTCAATCCAAATTCAATAAAAAAAAGTAAAATATAAAAAGTAATTTTAATAAGGTACATAAAAGAATAAAAATAATAATACATACAAAAAAATTGTAAAAAATAAAGTTTTAATAAATAAAATGTCAAATATAAAAGTAAAAAATTTAAAG